>JAJOZX010003361.1:402500-435000 GCA_023014485.1 Bathynomus jamesi | reverse complement strand
TGGCTGGACAAGATATTAAATTTGTTGTGTTCATGTATAAAATATATCTCAAATGCAATGTTAATTATGAATATACAACACCTTTGCAAAATTGTCAAATATCATCGTTTAAATGGCTCAATGTTTATTGATATGAATCACTGTAATAGTTTTTTTTCTGTAATTCTCTCCTTTGAGATGAGAGACCGCCAAGAGTCACAGCTGCAGTGGTTCAACACCTAAGTTGTAACATGGAACTTATAAATACAAAGTAACTATATGCATTTATGATGCTGCCCCAATACAAAACATTCTTCGTTTCTAAATAATATTTCTCTCACTGACTGTTTATTACTATATCAGTGTTGTTGATCTAGAAATAGTATTTCCTCCGGATGTAACAATGTCATACCAGTAGTATCCATTCAGCTTTCGTCCATTTGCCAATTGGAAAATATTCTAAGCAGTAACGTATGAAACCTCCAGATGCCCATCAATCTGGTAATGTTATAATCTTATTAAAATACAGTATGCATCAAAACATTGTTTTTTCATTCATAAACCGCCTATATACGTATTTATATATATCAGGATTTTGTCTGTCTTTGTTATAACAAAATAATATCTGAATCTACAGTATATTCAATATTAAATATAAATAAATAAATCAATTTGGAATTTTATCAGGGCGCAATAATGCCTACCAACGGCTCTGTTCGTTCAGGATGACAGGCTTGCCAATACCATGAACACTGTCATTACGTCCGAAGGTTTTTTTTTTAGTTTTTACAAGACCATTTTTTATTCACTTCATTTGTCAATATATATCCCCTTCTTGAATTTATATTTAATTATTCATTTATGTTTCCTTAGTAATATGTAAACCAGAGTGATGAATGGAAATAATTATGTTCTAACGACATTTGACAATGAATAAACCAATCAGCGCTAAACCCGAGATTCATTCCTAAAATGTTACAGCCGTTTGTAGTACACACAATAAATATATGCCAGGTGTCACTATCTGTTCTCAAGAGTGTCCTACGAATAATGAGCGCAACTGTACATACATCTTTTATGCAGGAAGGAGGGGCCAAGGGTAAATGCCAGCAAACACGTCCCCCTCCCACCGCAATAGAAGGAGAAGAGAGACAAAATCAATGTCCAAGGTTTTCGAGATGCCTGGACACTGCGTTTGAAAGATTGGAGGTTAAAGACAGGGGGGGAAAGATGAGTTTAGGAAGATTTTTCCAGAGTTCACCGTTTGAGTAGATGAAACATTGAAAATACCGATTTACCTTTGCATTAGATAGTTGGACAGAAAAGGAATGAGAATGTGTAGAAAGTCTGGTACTGCGTGCTCCCCTTAAAGGAGGAGGTATACAGTTAGAGAGTTCAGAAGAGCAGTGTCCGTTATAATAGCGATAGTAAAGAGTGAGACAACATTGTGGCAAAGAGAGGGATTGAAGACAATCAGTAAGAGGCGGGGAATTGATGAGACGAAAAGGTTGATTCCACCAGGTCAATTACGGCTGTGTGGGTTCAGCCACCCAACACATGAGAAGCGTACTCCATACAGGTGGGGGTGGGGACAAGACCACTGTACAGAGACGGCAACTGAGTAGGGATGATGAAACCACGTAGCCGGCACAGCACACCTAACATCTTAGAAACTGTTTTAGAAAGAGAGTATACGTGATCTTTCCAGGAAAGTTCACGAGAAAAGGAAACGCCCAGAATGTTAAGGGAAAAGGAAGGATTGAGTTGTGTATTGTTGGAGGTAAGAGGGCAGTTGTGTGGAAGATTGTGACGAGTAGACAGATGCAGGAACTGAGTTTTTGGGGTATTGAATCGGAAATAGTCGAAAGATCAGAAGTCAGGTGTACCATAGCCGTCCTACGCGAATCATGGAGTGACTATTGAGAGGAACGCTTCGTGAAGCGGGTAGAGAAGTGAAGAGTAGAATCATCGGCAGAGGAGTGGATAGGACAGGAAGTGCGACTTAAGAGAGCATTGACAAATAAAAGGAAAAGAATGGTGATGTTGTATAGGCTCCGCCCGCAAACCGGTGTCGTCATCATCATTCCCTGTGTTTAGCCTCGTTAGTCTTTCACAAACATTGCTGTCGAAGACTACTCAACTTTTGAAGTTTTACTTCTAAGTTTTATCATAATTACCTGCGTGTGATTATACACCACTCCCAAATTTAACTTTTTAGCAACGATTGGTGTGTCTGATATTGCTTGCAACACCTTTGTAAAGTTGTACTCTGCAGAATCTGAAGATGGCGTGAATACTCAACGTCCGTATTTTCACGCATCTTTTGAAGTCTTTAAATGAACCTTAATTCACGCAAAGATGACGAGGCAGGATACTCAATTTCATTTACAGAGGTTCGTAATGCGAAAGACGTCTTCGTGTACAGTATGTCTCGACTTTAAGCTGTGTTAAAGAATATAGCCATAGTGGAGTGAAGGACCCGACGCTCAGTGAAGAGAAACAGAGACTTTGGATTACGAAACTCATCGACAAATGATACGATAAATCTCATTACGCCATGTTGCACTCAACCGATT
The DNA here is from genome assembly GCA_023014485.1 of Bathynomus jamesi. Lineage (NCBI taxonomy): Eukaryota > Metazoa > Arthropoda > Malacostraca > Isopoda > Cirolanidae > Bathynomus > Bathynomus jamesi. The sequence continues at coordinate 432,445 of JAJOZX010003361.1, read as the reverse complement.
ACACCCCTGCAATAAGCTAGTGACCATGGATAACTTAAAATAATTTTACCACTAGATCAACATTTACCACAATGAGGTGTCTAGTGAGGTCATAGCTAAAGGCTTGTGTACCTTTTTAATTGAACTTGGCCACGAGCACCTTTTCTTCCCCGTCGTGGAACAGTGTGGACACGCCTATTTCTCGAATAGAGCCCCCTCACTGTTAAATGATTTATTGTCAAATCATTTAACGTGTTAAGTAATATAGTGTACATATTTTTCCCCCACCGAAACTATATTTTCTTGTTGATGCATATCCTCACATGTTTTGTCCAGCGCGTCCGAGTTACCGAGCACCAACAAGTGGCGCCTCGATCCTAAGACGCATGACTTACTACCACATCTGCACCACGAACTGAAGCAAGCAGTCCGTCTCACACCAGCATCTGAACTTGGAGCGTCGTGACGTGCTGTCCAGAAGTCTTTCCGCAGCTGTACCACCAAAAAGCACCTGCACCTACGGTAACGAAGAAAGATGGAGCTACCGCTAAGCAGTATCCTTAACGCTCAATACGCGTGACCTTTTCCAAAGCAGTGAGCGTTTAAACGTAGCAGCGACGCAGTTATGTGCTCAAGACAAATTATAAATGTATAGATTCCACAAAACGTACCGTTATTTATTTGAGTGTTAATGAGATATCGAAATTTTTTATATTGGTTTGAAGTGGTTGGCTGAGCATTATAACGTACCAGCTTCCGCGAATGTAACAAGAGTAACGACCAGTGACACCCCTTCATATTGTACTATTTGCATGTTAACTGTAAATTACTTTTCGTACAAACACTGTTAATAACGGACTTGTGCCTACTCGTTACCGTTCCATCCTCGATAGACTATTTGAAATAGCTGCCTTTCTCAGCCTGAAACCTTTATTAAATGCGCGAGCTGATGATATGCGTTTTGACACCGTTCTCGAGCATGCTTATACATTTTTAATTGGCGATTTTATGAAATGTGGAGACGAACAAGGTGAGAATGCAACGGAGCTTCGAGAATATTTAGTAGACACTTCCCCAGAGAAGTATCACTCGCTTTGGGACGTAAATGTAATGTATGCAGATGCGTTTCTCTTTACTCCTCACTCATTTTTAAATTAATGTATGCGTCTTAATAAGATGATGATCAATCAGGATGGTCTGTGAATTGGACTGAGTTTTATTTCTTGCATAAACGAATTACCGTACTATAAAGATTGGGGTCGGGGGTTCGACTCATGCTGATGCATAAACGAATTATTGTATTATAATACTGAGGTCGAGCGTTCGACTTTCGATGGTCTAAGACATTTGAATGGGGGCCACACACACACACACACACACACACACACACATATATATATATATATATATTATATATATATATATATATTATATATATATATATATTTAGGGTGATTCAAAAATATCGATTGTTAGATTTTTTCCGGGCCACCCTCTAATTATGTTTAATTTGGTAAAAACGTAATGTATACAAAATTTCAGATGATTCTAATGTATTTTAGGGGTTCCTACCGTAATCTAAACTATTACTTTTCTGTTTACTTTCAGGAAATTGAGTTTTGAACCGTGACGTTTTTCTTATAATATCTGTTCCGTGTGATAAGTGCGTTAATGCACATAGAGTTAACAGTGCTGAGTAAACACACCACACTTGTAACCATTTACTCTGTTGTGACCGAATATTGAGAGCAACCGGCACTTGTACACTGTACTGTCTGTACAGCTATAATTCAGTAGTCGTCTGACTGTCGTGAGTGTAAGATGTTCTGCTGTCGACTCTCGTCATGGAACCCCCGCCATCTTCTAGCAGGGGTACTACTATGCACACAAGAAAAGATACTAATGTTTGGCTTATTGGACAACCATCAGATACACTTAAAACAACAGTTCTTCCATCAAAGCGACAAACTATGGCTTTGTTTATGGCTTACAGAAACAAAAAACAAACAATTCGAGAAACCTGCTTGTCTACTGCAAATGATGTGTTGGCAGTATGGGGAGGAGCACGAATTCCAACTAGAAAGAAGTCGCACGTTGTTGACAAAATTGAGAAACTCTTCAAAGAATAGCAAGGATTAAAGAAAAATAAAGAGAATAAGGCGAAACAATAAAAAAATCTATTAGATAAGCAAACCAAATGGAACCAAGAATTAGATAGCCTGTTTGATATAGCACATGCAGATGCTATGAAGCTAATTGATATTGAAGAAGATAAGCTATTTCTAAAACTCCAGCGAGAACAGGGGCGAAAAGGAAAAATGGATGAGATTGATAAAGAGTTTGCAAAGAAAGAAAAGTATGCTAAGAAAAAGGAAGAACAATTAAACATAAGAAAAGCAAGAGAAATGTCGAGATTTGAAGAAACTGTAGTTCTCAGTGACTCAACTAGCAGTTCTGGTGCTGAAAGACAAAATACAACATCTGATGAAGAGTTTACGGTTGATCCTAGTGAACCATCCACCTCAAAACAGACTGTACGAAAGAAACAAAAATCGCTTGATGATCCATTGCTTGCAACCCTTGATGCAACAAAAATGAGCAATAGAAGTGCGTCATTAGTGATGATACCAAGGATTGAAGGTCTTGGAAAAAATGCAGAAGAATTCAATGTCAGTTATTCATCTATAAGAAGAGCAAGAGAAAAATTTAGGAAAAATTTGGAGAAAATTTAAAGAAAGAGTTTAAAGCTAATGTTCCTTTAACCATTCATTGGGACGGAAAACTAATAGAAGACATAACAGGACGAGAAGTTGTTGAACGACTCCCTATACTGATTTCAGGAGATGGCATTGATCAACTTCTTGGTGTTCCAAAAATCACTGCAAGCGCAGGAGAATTAACTGCAAATGCCGTCAACCAAGCTTGTTTGGATTGGGATATCTCAGACAAACTAAAATGCATGTGTTTTGACACCACAGCATTGAATACAGGTCGTAGAAATGGTGCCTGTGTTCTTCTAGAACAGAAAATGAACAAACGTATGCTGTGGCTGGCCTGCAGACATCACATACTAGAAATAGTGTTAGAAGCTGTTGTTTCGCATTCATTGCTTGCATCATTAGGACCTAATATTGCAATTTTCAAACGATTTAGAATTAAATGGTCAAAATTAGACACAAAAAACTACAGAACAGCATTAGATGATCCAAATACCATACCCAGTATTACTGATATAAAAGCAGAAATGATTGAGTTTGCTACCACTCAACTTGAAGAACATCAACCTCGTGACGATTACAAAGAATTGCTGGAACTGACAATCATTTTCCTTGGTGGAGTACCAAAGAGAGGAGTTTCATTCAGAAGACCAGCTGGCGTTCACTGAGCGAGATGGATGGCAAAAGTCATTTATGCCATGAAAATTTGGTTGTTTAAAACACAATTTAAATTAACACCCAGAGAAGAAAAAGGCCTTAGAGATATCTGCCTCTTTGCTGTACACATATATGTTAAATCCTGGTTTACATTGTCAATTTCAGTTCTCGCTCCTCGTCTCGATTTAGAGATGTTGAAGAAACTGCAACTGTACAAACTAAAAGATGAACGCATTGCAACTGTTGCCCTGAAGAAAATGATGAATCATTTATGGTATCTTTCAGAGGAGTTAATAGAATTTGCTTTCTTTGATGATGGCGTGCTACACCAAACTAAAAACCGAATGAAGCAAGCATTGCAAAACGGCGCCGAACCAAATCCAGAGAAAAAAGTGGTTATTGACCCTGAAGTTATTGAAAACAGAGAACTGGAAGACTTTGTTAGTGCAAATACAAAAGAATTTTTTAATAGACTTGGTTTACCATCAACGTTTCTTAATAAGAACTCTGAAGAGTGGAATGAAGATGACTGCTACAACAACGTAAAACAAGTCATAAGAAAAATTCAAGTTGTTAATGACAATGCAGAAAGAGGAGTTAGATTAGTCGATGAATACAACAAACTAATCACAAATGATGAAGAACAGAAACAGTATCTCCTCCAAGTGGTAAAGAAATATAGAGCTGCTCTTCCAAATAAAAACAAGAAGACAATATCATCATTAAGAAATTAACAGTGAAATATAATGAACAAAAGGTTATTATTATTACGGAAGTCTTATTATTATTACAGAAGAACTGTCAATTTGAAAATGTAGTGTGGTTATGATAGGCCTACCGGGGAACTTCCACTTGAAAAAAAGGTAACGCGCTGTATGCTTTCCCTCAAGGGTGGTGTGGAAACAGCATATATTTCTTATTTTTTGTCTGATTTTCAACACATGGTAGCGACCCCTAAAAATTCCTTTTTTTAATTCAAAATTTGCATGCATTACTTTTTTACCAAATTAAACATAATCAGAGGGTGGCCCGAAAAAAAATTCCAAAAAAATTTTTCGGTCAATTTTTTTTACCTGAATATATATATATATATATATATATATATATATATATATATATATATATATATATATATATATATCTTATTGGAAAGTATATCTTTCACTCTATGTAACTGATATTCGACGAATTAGTGGTGAAAGATATACTTTCCAACAAGATGGAGTCCCTGCTCACAGAGCACGCCAAACTGTCACATTCCTTGAGAACGAAACACCGGATTTTATCGAACCCAATATGTGGCCGGCTATTAACCCCAATCTTTCATCACTAGAATATGGTGTTTGGGAAGCGCTGAAGTCCAAAGTTTACATCCCTGGTACCAATGTAAGAGACATAGATGAACTACGCGAAAGAATTCTGCTCGGCTGGGAGAGGGTGTCTCAACAATATGTAAACAGGTGTATTGATCAGTGGCGTCCACGCTTGGAGGCCTGCGTTGAGCAGCAGGAAGAGGGACACATCGAGCAACTTCTCAATTAAGACGAACAACATGGAAAAGGAGTTACGAGTTTATTTGAGCATCGATTTTAAATTTTGAAGGAATTGTATGGAATTGGAGAAGAAAATATACAAAATGTAGAGTATATTAAGAAACAATCTTTGTTAAATTAAGATTATTTTATCCCTTGTTAGTTAGACTTGTCTTAGAATACACAGTCCAGTCTAATTTTGGTCTCCAAACACACCTGAGAAAAAATGTAGAACGATTTAAAAAGATTCAAGCAATTGCCACTATAAGTTGATCACTTCTGTTCGTAAACAGATCGTACGAACGTAGATCAGGTTTGAAACTTCTTTTCCCGAGAAAAATGCATACTTCTACGTGAGTTTATTCAAGATTCAGGTTTTTAAAATAGTAATTATGATCGATATACCAATTTTTTTTACACTGATCACCAGCTCTACTTGAAATAATGGCTACAAACTAGGACCAAAAAGATATAGAAGAAATATCGGATCACTTTAACATATTGCTTCCCAAAGCATTCGGGAAGCAATATGTTAGTGATCCCTCCTGGGAAGCAATATGTTAGTGATTAACACTGGGAAGCAATATGTTAAAAAGAGAAAGGTTGGTTGGTTAGAAAGAGGTTGGTAATCTAGGAGATAACCCACCGACCATAAACAAAGCTATAAATGCCCTAACCGGGCATTCTTTATATATTTAATGTAGGTTAACTGAATGCCAGGTTAGGTCAACTGAATGCCCGGTTAGGTCAACTGTACGCCCTTGATGATTGGTTAGGTTAAGTCGTGATATTTTCGTTAGTTTTAACAAAAATATCACAACTTAACCTAACCAATCATCAAGGGCATTCAGTTGACCTAACCGGGCATTCAGTTAACCTACATTAAATATATAAAGAAAATGAAAGGATGCAAAAAGGAGCTACTCAACTCGTACTTGTGGCAAATGATGTGGCGTGACCGATTCTTCCGAAATCCATTTTTTACTTTGTGTGACCATATAGCGCAACAATTCTAATAAATTTACTTTCAATCTAATATTTTAACATGTTATGATTTACTTTTTATGCCTTTACTTTATTAAAACGAACATTTTTTATCGTACTCCTTATCCTAAATATTGGGAAGCAATATGTTAGTGATATACACTGGGAAGCAATATGTTAAAGAGAGGTTCCTTGGAAGCAGTATGTTAAAGTGATCCGAAATATCTTTTCACACAAAATAGTAAATACAGGGAATGAATTTCCTCATGAAGTTATAAATGCCATTTTCATCGATACCTTTAAAAGTAAACTACAGGGTGTCCCATAAGTCCGACATCATAGGAAAAATAATAAAAAAAGGCAAAACAAAAGCTTTTATTTACAGAACGTGCTCAATATGTCCACCATTGTTTTCAGTACACAAATTCAGACGTGATACCCAGTCAGCAAGCACACGGTGAATGATGTCAGGAGTAATGGTGTTACATGCCCCAATAATGCGCTGTCGCAAATGTTCAACACTCCTAATTTTTTATGCGTATACCAGCGCTTTCAAGTGGCCCGAGAGATAAAAATCTAGTGGCATGAGATCCGGGCTTCTAGCTGGCCATTCCACAGGCCCTCGACGTCCTATCCAATGACCAGGGAATTGTTGGTACAGGTATTCCCCTACTTGGGTGCTGTAATGTGCAGGAGCGCCGTCTTACTGGAACCATGTTGTGAAATTTCCTTCTTCGTTCAAGACACTAGGAAATGCTTCTTCCTTGAGCATACGTAGGTAGGTGCCTCCAGTGACATGTTCATCGAAAAAGAGGGGGCCTATGATGCGATCCTTCCAAATGCCACACCATACCATCACCCGAGATGCACCTTGTTCCTTTGAAGAAGTATACCAGTGAGGGTTGTTTTGAGACCAGTAGCGGGTGTTCTGTTGATTTACCTCACCATTTCCATAAAAAACAACCTCGTCACTGAACAGAATGGTGGACGGGAAATTGGCATCCCGAGCATAAATTATGGTTTGTAGAAATAGAAAAATATGAATTTCTCCTATGATGCCGGACTTATGGGACACCCTGTAGACAAACACATTGATTTAATGGTAGTTTTATTTTTGTTGTGTAAGTTTTAATTTTCTGCACTTGAACTTGTCTTACTTCTGTGGGGTGTTTTCTTCTTCCTTAATTTTGAAACACGCTCTTATGTGTTTCGCGAGAGGAGGGAGGGTGATTTGGGAGGAGAGGAGAGCGCTTTCTTTTTCATCCTGACTTTTCTCTGAATATGTGTATGTATATAGTATTATGTGGATCAACTCAGTATGGGTTGTAATCCTCCAGACAGTGTTCCTCTAGTGAACGTTCATGGAACGTTTAAAGATGTTTCATAAGTGTCTATGAACGTTCCGTAAATATAACTTTGTTTGTTAGAAAGCCGATTATGCTGTCTTCTGCGATGCTTAACATGTGATCTCTCTTTATGTTTGTTTCCATTTGTTGATCGTCTTTCATTCAAATTCAATCCACATAAAAAAAAGAATGTGGCGTTTATCAGCCATTGACTGAATCGCTGCTGCTTCTCCTCTCTCTTTTCCTCTTCTTTCTTCTCCACCATATTCTCCATCTCAGTTCTCCTTCCTCATTCCATCCTTTCAGTGTTTCCTGCTTTTTCCTCACTTCCGTTTTCATCACTTTCCATTTTCTCGAAATTTCCTCTCCGAACACGAAGATCGTGCTAAGATATAGTGAAGCTAATTACATCACGATCATCGCGACAATGATATATATATATATATATATACACAGTATATATATATATATATATATATATATATATATATATATATATATATATATATTATTATACATATATATATATATATATATATGAGACAGAAGTATAATTTCTCTAAGTTTTATAGTACGACATTTTTCACTCCAAATTTTCGTTCCGTCCCCTTCGTAATGCTTTTTGTTTTATTATGATACATTTCATTTCTGCAGAGCTCCATTCTCTCCCCTTTCCATTTATTTTGCACTCAGGTTCCATTATTAAAGCATGAGGTGCTTAATTCCTCCCAAAATTAATTATGCCGTGGGATATTTATTAATTTAAAGTCAAATAGTTTTACACCAAATTGACGTATTATAGTTTTAGACAGTTCCTCTTTCTTGAGATGTTATTGAGCGCTCTTTAAGCTAAGCTCGCCCTTAGCTCAGTGCAGAGGGTAACACCGTTTCGCTATAAGCGAAGGAAGCCATTGAGATCGGGGCTCGCCTTCCGATGGTGTTGGCAGTAATAATAATAATAATAATAATAATATAATCCAAGAGGTAGCGCCATGGGCTGCAGCATTTGTCTTGCCTGAGCGCTGTGCCACTTTCTGACCCTCGTAACTCATTATTAAGCGAAGCTCGTAATCAAGAATCTTTAATGTATTAGGAACAGATATAACAAAGTTGAAGAATCACTTGTCTAACAATTTTGTTTCGAGTTGGGCGTTATCATATCATGAAAAACATTTGATCATTATACCGAACAGCGAACGTTTCATTATATACAAATTTAATGGCAACGTCTGCGAATGTTCATTAATGTACTAGATAAACAAATTAATTTTTAACGAGTGTTCTTGTTTCTCAATTTTGATACAGTTGTAAAACTTTTAAATTATTGAAAGAGTTCAGTTTTTGGCATAATTAACTTTGCGCAACTTGGATTTCAGGTTTATTCCACGATCATGTGAGGAGGAATTTCTTTTTGGATCAAACATTTAGTCTGTTCACAATACAAAAGAGATGTCTTGTTCACCCAGTTATTTCCAAAGTGTTGTTCATTTTTATAAGAGTTAATTTAATGTGAAAGCATATATTTATTTAAGGCATAAATTTATATATTATATATAAATTATACATATTTAAGGCAATGTGGGCATGATTTTGGGATACGTTTAGCCGTCCTGAAAACTTTGAATTATTTCAATAGTCTATAAGTATTATCTGTAATTGTATGAAGACTGAGAAATAACACTAATTAAAAATCAATTACTTTAAGTCAGGAGTGGGGAACCCTCGCCCGCGGGCGAAATTTCGCTCATGAGCTAATTTCAATTCGCCCGCTTAGGTATTTATTATTTACTAAAAATTATTTATTTACAGCCCAGCAAATAGCTTTTTAAAATACATCTTATATACAGCGTGTCCCAAAGAAATGTATACCCACTTTGTTCGATAATACCAGCTATGAGGATAATAAATATATTACTTTTTATATGTTTTTTAATAAAGAATTTTCTCCTGAATCTAAATATGTAATTATTTTTATTAAAAATTGAAAAACAAAAAAGTTATAGATGTTTAAATTATAATTATTATTTTCGAGACTTCATGTGCGATATTTTCTAATATTTTTGCACGTATACGAGATAAGTTTGAAACCGACGGCACTGTGCAAAACTTACAAAAACAACGTTCTGGAAGACGTCGAACATCTTAGATAAAGTGTCATTTAACCATGGAATTTGTAAATTTTTAGAATTAACTAATAATTACAACATTTATGCTTCAATATCAACACTAAACATAAGTATCACAAAACAGTCGGTTAAAAGATTAGAAAATATCGCACATGAAGTCTCGAAAATAATAATTATAATTTAAACATCTGTAACTTTTTTGTTCTCCAATTTTTAATAAAAATAATTACATATTTAGATTCAGGAGAAGATTCTTTATTAAAAAACATATAAAAGGTAATATATTTATTATCCTCATAGCTGGTATTATCGAACAAAGTGGGTATACATTTCTTTGGGACACGCTGTATATAAGCTTAAAATTTGCCAGACGCCCGCGGAGGTATTTATGTTATCGATTTTCGCCCTTGGTACTGAAAAGTTTCCCCACCCCTGCAGTTTAAGTAGTACAGTAATGAATATACGCAAACGTTACAATTAGATTTGAACATAATGAAACTTTCGTTGTTCAGTATAATGCTCACATGTACTTCATGATACATAAATTTACTCAAAGATGCGTATTTATGAAGCTTAAAATAAAGTATAACAAAAATTAACTCCAACATTACGTATATCACTGCATGATGGGCTCAATAAAAGTCGCATAGGTTCTATGAGTCCAATTTAAACAAACCAAAACAAAATTTCGCTCCTAATTTTTAAGCCATTTTAGACAAGTTCACCATTGAAAAACAGTTCAGAGACGTCTCATTGCAAAGGAAATAAATTTCGAGAAATATTGGGTGCCACCTCCAGTCCTCCATATAAATATTTTCAGCAACAAAATTTCTGAAAAACAAAAATTACTAATCGGTAATGACTGTTTTTTATATAACTTTATTACTGGCACCAAAAACAAAAGAATAGCCGAAGAAAAGCAGATTACCCCTTAAGCTGCCAATTTGGTTGGAAATGTTTTTTCGCGAAAAAATGTAGTTTTCCATAAAAAATCAAATTTTCTTTGATAGTAAATTTTATGATTCAGTTTTAGATTTAAGCATATACTTACTTAAATTACACTAGGCAACAAAGATTTTGTTACAGAAGACCAAATAGGTGCTCGTAGCTAATTTCGGTATGCTGATTTCAAATCTATAATTAGGTTTTTTCTATCACGTCTAGATTTTGTGTAAAATGCAAATCACTTTTAGTAAAATTTTCTACCACGTCCAGATTTTGGTTTTAATCGGCTTAATGCCAGTAATATGAAACTTGCTTTTCAAGGTTAAAGCAATTTTTTTTGCCAACTATATAAAAATTCGAACAATTTTGATAAATAAAATTTATCCCGAGTTGGCAACACTGAGTCAAGAGCATAGTAACGGGCAACGGCCCAACGGTCAGTCGCTACGTGACAGTCAAGCAGAACGGTTGTTGAAGCTCTCTGCTGATGAGCAAGTGACAGGTTGTGGTGACTTGTGTGTTTTTATAGCATTTGTTTTGTACTACGGTGTGTATTTCTTTTTATTTTGCACATCGTAATAATTACTTTCTACGTTTTTTCAGATATTGTATGGTAATTCAAAATGGCATCAAATAGACGTGCTTGTGTAAATCACCCAGACAACTTCTGCTTTGTCTGTGGACAATATACACCTAAGCCACAACGTAGAAACATAACAACAAAGATTATACTTGCCTACAAGTGTTATTTTTGACTGTAAGTTAGGAGACCAACAGAGGGACTGGGCACCACATATTTGCTGTGCACAGTGCAATGCAATGTTAATAGCTTGGATGAATGGTAAAGAAAAGCTATGCCGTTCTCAGTCCCCATGGTTTGGCGTGAGCCGAAAAATCACTTCAATGATTGTTATTTTTGTTTGACAAAGATTGCTGGTTTCACAAAGAAAAACAAATCAAAGATCACGTACCCAAACTGCGAATCAGCAATGAAACCAGTACCACATGATGAAACAAATCCACCACCAGTTCCACCAGCAACGATAACAGACAGCAGTTCATCTGAAGATTCTGCTAGTGATATAGAAACAGGGAAAGATGGCATATATGTTCCAGATGCAAATATTTCCCCACATTTGTTAAGTCAAGCCGAGTTAAATGACTTAGTGCGCGATTTGGAATTACCAAAAGAAAAGGCAGAGTTGCTTGGTTCAAGACTTCAAGAATTTAATCTTCTCCAACCAAACACCAAAGTTTCCCATTTCCGCCATCGCCATTTGCAGTTTTCATCATTTTACTTACAGGAAGAAAACGTTTGTTTCTGCCACGATATCAGTGGTCTGATGCAAGGGATTGGCTGTCGCTATGATCCAAAAGAATGGAGACTGTTCATTGACTCTAGTAAAGCTAGCCTTAAAGCTGTATTACTGCACAACGGCAATGAAAAACCTTCAATACCTGTAGCACATGCCACTGGCCTTAATGAGACTTATGAATCGATGAAACTGCTGCTAAGACTCATCAAATATAAGGACCACACATGGAATATTTGTGGCGACCTTAAAGTTGTATCATTACTTCTTGGGTTACAGTTGGGCTACACAAAGCATATGTGCTTTTTGTGTCTATGGAACAGCAGAGATGACAAGAACCACTACAAAAAACATGATTGGCCATCTAGAACTGAACATGTTGTTGGTAAATACAATGTGAAACACCCAGCACTTATTGACCCTCAGAAAGTACATCTTCCACCACTTCACATTAAACTTGGCCTTATGAAAAATTTCGTGAAGGGTATGGATCATCAAGGTAGTGGTTTCCAATATTTAAAGGATAAATTCAAAGGAATATTGACAGATGCTAAGCTAGAAGCTGGAGTTTTCACTGGACCACAGATCCGCAGTGTCATTCACGACTCATCGTTTCCATCTAACCTAAATGAGAATGAACTAGGAGCATGGACATCTTTCGTTGAAGTTGTCAAAATTTTTCTTGGAAACCACAAAGCTGAAAACCACCGTAAACTCGTAGAAAACATGCTTAAATCTTATGAAATAATGGGATGCAGAATGTCTTTGAAAATTCATTTTTTACATTCTCATCTTGACTTCTTCCCGGCCAACCTTGGGGCTGTAAGTGACGAGCATGGTGAGCGCTTCCACCAACAGATCTCAGTTATGGAAAACAGATACCAAGGTAATTTCAACCCAAATATGATGGGAGATTATTGTTGGTTCCTGCAGAAGGAGAGCTCGTCATCCTACAAGCGACAAAGGAAGAGGACACACCAAAGTTTCACTTAAGAACAGGAATTTGCCTTTCAGTAGTAACAACAAAATACTAACGCGCTTTGGGTGGATGGTTGGGCGCAGGGGTGGTAACTCCGCCAGCGGAATTCCGCTGTCTGTCTTAAGCCAGAATAAAGGAGGAAAAACATCCCTGTTCACTAATTATTTAAGTATGCTTAACATAAAACGTGGCACGGAAAAGTAGCTTAGACGGCTTTCGTAATAGAAGCGGGTGAGAAAAAAAATGAAAAATAGGGGTTTTCGGTTACACAAAATCTGGACGTGATAGAGAAATTTTGATATCAGATCTGAAATCAGCATCAGCGCTTTAGTGGGAATCAGTAGTTCACGTGTCTGTAACAAAAAAAAAGTTGAAATTTGTTGCCTAGTGTTATCATTAAAATAATATAAATCGACCATATTGACTAGAGTCGAATATGGCACTTGTGACTACCAAAAAATCGTTCGACTACAGTCGACTACGGCATCCAAAGGGTTACTGTTTGTAGGTGAACTTTTTTCCGAAATTTTACGTGGTTCTGTACAGTAAACTTGTACACAATACTCTGTGTGAAAGGAGTAGTATACAGCAAAAATGTCGAGTGCAAATCAATTGCATGCAACATGATCAATATTTCCAATATTGCATGTAACAAGGCGAGAGGGGGGTAGGGGTTACACCCCCAAGGGGAGGGTTATGCATTAAAGGGGTAGGGGTTAGACCCTCCAAGAGGGAAGAGCGGATTACATATGAAGGGTCGGGGTTAGACCCTCCAAGAGGGGAGTAGGATAACCTAACCTAACAAAATCTAAAGGAAATCTAATTATTTTTACCGGTGTCTCACAAGGACTCGCATTTGATTAAAAAATAAAGTAGCCTATAAAAAAATTCAAGAAAATCAATATATATTTTTTGTTACCTCACAAGGGGCAATATTATGATATTACCAATATAATATAATAGAATATTGCCATACATCATAAGATATTTTTCTACATAAAAAATAGTACAGATATGTTAGAACAGCAAAAACAAAAACAATAAATTAAATAGCTCTTGAAAGTTAATGGCACTGACACTCAGTTGATTTAATAGAAAATGAATTTGAAGTGGATTCGTATTTTATTTTAAGACTGAAAGCACAGTAGATTTTTTGTCATCAGGCATCATTTTCCGATGATGAGAGACAACTTGAAGCAAGAATTGTTTTTGTTCTTCATCGCAAGTTATGTGATTATTGTATTCTTGAATCAAAGCAACTCCCCTTTCAGCAGCATCATTGACCACTTTAAATGCCCTGAAAATTTTCTCGGACACTTTATATTCTTTGTCCTGTTGCCAGAATTGAGGATCCTTTTTAAGAAAGTCAATAGAAAGACCCAAATTATTGAAGTTTTTAGTTTGTCGTGTAACGAATGAACTGGGCTTCCTAGTCACTTCAAGATCCGAAACCTGCAAATTAATCCTCTTCGGTACATTTTCTGATCCTTTTACTTCTTTCTGCATGGCCCGTTTCTCATCAAGAGAGATCGATGGGTCAAAGAATGCTAGGCCAATCATTTCCTCGTTCAGATACCTCCTAAAAACTTTTGGAGAGCACCATCAGATGCATTCTTATTGATTGTAGAATAGTTCTTAAGGCTTTTCAAAAACTTCAAATCATTCTGTGGAGCGGAGGCAGGAATGGGAGCAGAGGACTAGGCTTGGATGTAGCCTCCTCCACTGGCAAAGCAAAGCAGTTCGCGAAGTCCCATTTCCTCCCTTGTTGTTATTTTGAACAATCCGATGTATTCTTTTGTTCGACCGAACATAAAGATCTTAAAGCAATACAGAAGGCGTGCCATCCATCGTGCTCTATGAAGTGCTACTGATGGAATGCCGCCCAAGAACATAATTGTCATATGGAGTAACTCTCGATAATCTTCTCTCGGTTGCATTTCTTTAAGCTGCTGCTTGGCGAATGCGAGAACTACTTTCTTCGAATCATCTGTGATTTTCATAGTCACCGCCCTGTCATCTAATCCCGTCCGAAATTTTGTTTGATCAATGAGACCCCACTGAGTTTGGAAACGCTTAAAGAGTTGTATATCTGGCCCTGAAGGTGTTACATTAGTGTGCGAAAATACCTTTTCGAGAACAAGTTCCAACACATGGTGACGACATGCAAATGATAATATTGTTTTCCCCATTTTTCTTTCTAAAAACCCGCACGCTCCTAATTTATGACCCGTATTTGCAACAGTCGTGTCGAAAGCCATGCCACAAATTTGATTTTTAATGCCCCACTCTTCGATGGCTGCACAGCATCACCTAGTGCCTTTCCTGTTCCATTCATTAACTTTGGCACTCCAAGAAGCTGATCGACCCCAGACCCGGAAACTAAAATGGTAAGGCGCTCAACTGTCTTTTTACATGTTAAATCGGGGAGAAGTTTTTCATCCCAATGAACTATAAGAAGCACATTCACATGGAAGGCCTTTTTCACTTTATTTGCTAGATTAGAGCGATGAAATTTTCTTGCTCTTTGTATGGAGAATCTATTGATGTTTAACTCACTCACATCTTTACCTTAGCTGGAAGCGGCTGCAGCAGTGATATAAACAGCCTTCCTGTCACTTTGCACCGATCCAAAGCAGTGGCAAGTTCCGGAGTGATCACATTCTTTCGCGCTCGCTTTGGTAATGGGGTAGGATGTGATGGAGCAGGACTACCAGCTTCACTCACTGCTTCTGTTTCATTATCACTCGTGCTTGACGACAAAACTGTACAATGTCATCACACTTTCGTTTCTCTGCTTCACTTTTTTCCAATATTTTCTGAAATTTTGCAATTTCTTTCTGCTTGCTAATTTCTTTCCTTCTGGCTTTTTCATATAGTGATACCACGCAGCCTCGTCGACCTTGTCTTTGCGCAATCAAAAAGTCTTTGTCCTCCTGAATGCTTACCAGCTGGAGAGCATCCCCATGAGCAATATCAAATAGTTTCTGAAACAAATTTATAAAATCGTCCTCTTTGCGAATTTGAGGGCCTGATCTTCATGATTTGTTTTTCTGAATATATTTCCATCTTTTGGAAAGGTCTTCTAACTTAAGAATCACATGTTGTTTTGGTCTAGTAGGAATGGCTGCTTTCTTCCAAAGTGGTAGTACTTGATCAATTGTCTTTGTAGAGCTCTCTCTAACTGTTTTAATTCAGTGAAAATGAAAAAACAGTTGCAGAACCTGTATATTTGATGGGAGTCTAGCGCCAGTAATCTTGTCATTCGTACTTCCAATAAGAAATTTTTTTTTCTGCCTTCGTGTGGTAGCCATAACAAATATCTATAAATCAGAAATATGAGTATATTAGGCCCAACTAAGCCAAATACATTACAGTACACACACACACACACACACACACACACACACACACACACACAGTCACTTCTCAGATCAAAATATAGTACAGTATTGTAAATACACACGCAGTAGCGTATTTAGGGGGGGAGGCCCAGCTGTTTTAGGGGTTGATGTTTATAATGATATCAATGATAAATTTCGGAAACTTCTTTGATTAAATATGACAGTACACAAAATGAAAAATTCCATGTTTTATTTTACGTTTTATAGGCCCTAAAGTAAAGTTTGTGTAATACTGTTTGGTTTTGGCAAACGGCAAAATACACCGTGTTAAGGTTCTTTTAAGGTTGTTTCTCAATTAGAGCCTGAGCACTGTACATATAATTCGTGTAAATTTACTATGTACGGTACATGTATTGTTAATAAAAGGCTATAGAAAAGGGCCCCCATATTCTTCATTGCCCCGGGGCCTCGAGGTGTCTTAGTTCGCCTCTGTATACACGCACGTATACACGCACAATATACTGTATATATAGTACACCTAAAATATCCCATATTGCAGTTCAAATTATGTTAAGCCTAACTAAACAAAATACAGTGCAATAGATAAACACTTTTATTATATATTTATATGTTTATATATATATATATATATAAATATATATATAAATTATATATATATATATAAACGTAAAATAGCCACTATTGCAAATGAAAAAATATTAGGCCTAGCTAAACAAAATGCTTGTTTGCCACCCTTGGTTACCATGTAAACCGAATGGGAGAGTTTGGGGTGAGTGGGGGAGGATGATTTGTGACTAGGGAGTCAGAAGGAAAGGGGGGCAGTGGGAAGGGAGTTAGCAGATGAGGCCCCTTAAGGCCCGTAAACTACTACCGGTACTATATAATTAATATACCTAAAATAGCTCATATTGCAATTGAAATTATACTAGGCCTAACTAAACAAAATACAGTACCGTATGTACAATGTACATTCTACAGTTGCGGTCATAACTCCTAGGACACTCTTGAGAAAAAAAGTGACACCTGGCATATAGTTCTTTTGTGTAGGTACTACAAATGGGCGGGCGGGCTTTGTTAGCCTCCGGGATAGCGTAGGTGAGATGGGGTTAGAGGTCGGCGGCGATGTTGAAGGAATGTGGAGTGCATTGCGGGACGAGTTTATGGTGCTGCAGTCTGCTGCCATACCCTCAAAACCGGTCACCCCTGCTTCAACGCAGCCTAAGTGGTTCAGTCGTGATATCGCTTCGGCTATCCGAAATAGGAAAGTAGCATATAGGAGGGCGAAGGCCAATCGTTCCCATGAGAACACTGAAGCGTATGTCCGCCTGTGTAGGGAAGTGAAGGCGAAGGTTAGGTTAGCGAAACGTAACGAAGAACGACGGGTGGCAAGCCTCTGCAAGGGGAACCCTAAGGAGTTCTTCAGGTTATACACATACACCTGCCTACGACTATCATCCATTCCAAATACAACTATACGAACATTCACTTCCTGCTCGACCCTTCTCAGCTCTTCAGAACCCATATTACACTCAAACTGAAGCTTACAATCCGAAGCCAGTTTACGGGCACGTTGTACAACCGGAGGTAGCCAGATTCTATACACGATTGTATTTAGTACAGTGACCATATGAGCTAAGACTATTGCTATAAATCCGCAACCATGATCGACGTTTATATGCTTTCTGTAAATAGCCTGAGAATTGAAATTAAGAGTATAAGGTGTGGTACTATGACCCGCAACCCGGAATACTCTGTCAATATCTACCATGGAGTTGTCCATATTTAAGACTGTAATACTTTGAGAGGCCTGCATTATACAGCCAAGATATATTCTATGTCTACAGCTGCCAAGCGTCTGAACGGTATTACTACCCAAAAATCACCTACATCCCCGTCATCTGACCCGAACCTGAAGGACAACCTCGTCCGGACTTCACGATCGTCGCGGTTCTGAAGGGAAAACTCCGCAATACGTTCAACTACGCGTCGCAGTCCAACGCCGTTGCTAAACATGGATCCAGAGTCAACCCTGACCATGTAACGAATTCTAGTCAAGGCATTGGTGGGGGTAGCGGTGCGCACCTACTCGAATGTTATACCTTCCTCCACAGCACGAGAAGCTGTTGCTGCTGTGTAGGAAGTACCCGGAATTGAAGAGGAATGAGGGGGTATATTTGAGGAAGGTACTATTGTGGGGGTTGTGTCGTAAGACGTAGAGAGTTGGGGTTCTAGCAACCGGCGCAATCCTGGCACGCTTTATACCTGACGTGGAGGGTTCTTCATCATGCTTCCGCTTTGAATTGCCGCATGCTACAGGTATCGCTGGTGAGGTCTCGTCAGCTGGGGTGGAGTCTGTAGCTACACGGTTATCGGGGTCATCTGTTATATCGATGATGGGGGGCTGTACATCGTCGTCATTCACGGTTCTGTGGAAGAAGAAAAACAAGAATATAAGTTGCAGCACTTAAATTTTGTTATATTTTGTAAATGACCGACTTAGGGGTGTGACGTGTTAGAGAGGGAGTCTGTAGAAAAATTCGGGTTCACAATCCCATCCACATGTATTATATCTGGCCCTACAAGATGTGGTAAAACTGTGTTTATGCTTAAAATCATTAAAGATAAGGGGGAGATGTCCTCAAAATTTGTGCATATACACAAAGGTGTATATGACGTTAATTCGTTAAAGGGAAATAAGCAGACAGTCATTGTAATTGACGATCTCATGTTGGAAATGGATAAAACGTTTGCCGAGACATTTACAGTGTTCTCCCACCATCTTAACATAAGCGTATTCTGCATCAACCAGAATCTATTTTAAAAAAAAAGATGCATGCGCGATGTGTCGTTAAACAGACAATATCTAGTCTTATTCGCACAACGTAGAGATGTGTCACAAATTGGGTATTAGCGAATCAAATGTTCCCGAATCAGCGTAAGGAGGTTTTGTAAGTTTACAAAGAAGCCACAAGTCAACGTAATGGATCTTTGCTTTGTGACCTTCACCCGCCAAACACGTTTAGGATGCTTCTAAGAACGAATATATTCCCAAATGATCCTGAAACGGTGTATATTCCAGAATGACAAATAGGTTGAAGAAATATCGTGAGCTAATGAAAATCTATCAACAATTGCTCCGGGCATTGCAACAGATGTTTGTTAAAAATATCGACTCCGACTTTTTAAAATGCATCTGTGAAATCTGTCTTAATGTTATAAAATGTAATGTGCCAATGAAACCCCCTCAGAAAGCTCGCTTACGTCGTTACAAGAACATAATACGTGCGCTCGCTCGTAAAAGTCAAACTGTGGGGAAGAAAAAGCGAATTATTGTACAAAGAGGGATCATTCCTCCCCATCATTTTCAGTTTTGGGCCTTTACTGACTAGATTAATATAATGAAGAAAGTGGTAGTGATTCCGCACGAGGTGTATGCTTCATTGCAAAGTTCAAAGATTCCAGACACGGTTCTAGAACCCCGTAAAAGTAGGCTTAAAAGAATGGAAAGCGATTTGTTAGCCCTATTAAACAGTGAAAAGTCACCTGATGAGAAAAGGATCTTGTACCAAGAGGCTCTGCAGAAATTTCTTCATGAGTACGAAGATTATAAGAATCCGACAGAGCTCCCCGTGGTTATTAGGCACAGCGCTAGCAACGCTGAGCATGGCGACATAGGACCTGGGCCCGACGTTAGAGATGACCAGCCAAAGAATAACGGAACGCAACACATCGAGCATGTATTAAAAAGCAGTCTCCCACATACATTGAGGAATAAAGGCTTAAGTCTTTATAATCTATTGAGTGAGGACCCCATCATACAGTGGACCGATACAGGCGAGGTCATTGTTGAAGGAACAAGGGTACAGGGATCCAATATCGTCGACATTGTCCATGATCTGGTGAGAAAGTGGGACAGGCCCTCACCAACAGGATGGAAGCATATTAAGGCAAGACTGCAACAAATAAATGTCCCCAAAACATTGATAGGAAATCTGAATAGGTTAAAAGACTTGGATCAAGTCTCGCATGTGTCACAACTGAGTACGCCATCACCCCCAGCAGTAGCATCTCTGAAGAGGAGAAAGAAGAGAACAAACGCCCAACCTTATCCACGTGTCTCTAAAATACGGAAATGGTTAGCATATTAAGAAAACGTTATTATAACATTTCTAACACCGCAGGATAGACTGTACAGAGGTGTTTACAATGATGGCGTAGGGAAAAAAGATGTTGAGAGGTTTTTGCGGGAGCAGGATGCTTATACACTTCATAAGCCGGTGAGAAAAAGGTTTAAAACGGCCAAGACAACAGCGGCTTCGATTGACTCTATTTGGCAAGCGGATTTAACAGACATGCAAAGATATTCAGTGTATAACGACGGCTACCGCTACATCCTATTCATAATAGATGTATTCTCTAGATATCTGTGGCTAATTCCTCTGAAAAATAAATCGCCTGAAACAGTTGCGAAAGCTACCAAAACGTTGATGTTGAAAGAAGATAGGGTTCCTGGCTATTTTTGTACGGATATGGGGAAAGAATTTATAGGCCGCGCTTTTCAGAACATGCTGACAGAGTTTAATATCAGTTACTACACTAGCAGTTCTATACATAAGGCCTCTTTAGCTGAAAGAGTTCAACGTACCATAAAGGAACGCATGCATCGCTATTTTACACACAAAATCACACAGAAATATAAACATTCTGGAGTCATTGGCCTCGTCACACAACCGTTCGCATCACCGTACGATTCGCACAACACCTAATGAAGTTTTAGAAAGAGGTACGCGCACAGAGGTGAGAAGAGATGGAACAACGCCACCACACTCTACACATTACAAAATCAATGATTATGTAAGGCTCTCATGTTCGGGAAATAAATTCGCGAAGGGATTTGAGCAAGGATGGACACGTGAGATTTCTAAAGTTAGTGCTATGAGACCTAAAGGCGAGATAATGATGTAGTACGTTGAAGATTTGAATGGGGAGGAAATCGCAGGAGGTTTTTACCGCGAGGAGTTGCAGAAAGTGACATTTAATTTAGGAAAAAGTGTGTTTAAATTTGAAAAAACTTTACGCATTAAAGGTTCAGGAAAGAGAAAAATGTACCTGGTGAAATGGCTAGGTTATCCAGAAAGGTTCAACATCTATATAAAAGCTGCTGCAATAATGAAGCTTAAGTAGTATGCAACATGGCACCTAACCTATTTCACACTCCCATCCTCTTCTCTGCCTGTACATCCTAAGAACATCCTGGCCAACTTTGTAACAGAACTCCACGGGCCCATTGAGATGGAACGTGATTCGTACGAAGTTGGTGTTTGTGAATTCCAGCTAGCCAACAAATTTTCAACTCTTGAAAATGAGCAAATCATATTTCTGATCCTTAGAAGAATCGATGAGTGTGAAAAATTAGGCATAACCTTCGACAACACAATGCGATCAGTCCTGTTCGGTGAGGTACAGTACTATAGTACAAATGTAACACTAGCAATCGGGCATTATGTCACAGCCATGGACATAGTGACGGGGTTAAACAAGAGTCTTGAAAAATCGCACCTGACAACCGATTTACTTTTTGAAGTAAACATAGACACGCCTGCAGGCACGTTGAAATTAAAACCAACGCTTAGTAGAAATATTGAAGAAAAAGAAATGTTCACAATTGTGGCCGAGGGTCGATATAGTGCAGCTCTCCAAAGAGATATCTTTCACGAGGCACAACATGACTTGTCCAGCGTAATGTATTAGCTGAGGATGGAGAAATTGGGTGAAAGTTCCCCATCCCAAGACATGTGCTATATGTACAGCAATATCGTAGAGCATCAATTTGTTGGGGACACCCAGGCGCGCCTGCTGCGCACTGCACATATCCCCAATCGTAGAGGGAAAGTTTGAGCATTTCATATGACAAGCCCCATTATGTGAATGTTGCGACTAATCTATTACCCAATATTTCAATATCTATAAGAACGATTGAGGGAAAAAATTTCCCATTCGGTGATGGGAGCTTAACAGTGAAGCCACACTTTCGTCGCTTTCATTTATAATGACCCGAAGGCCATTCACAGTCAATCGAGGGGTGAGATATCAGCGTGGGAGTGGGCTTGGATCCATTTTTTTCAAACATACTACGCACCGCTGTTCCACTGGTGAAGAAGGGGGCTAGATACCTCGGGAGGAAGGCGTTACAATCAGGTTTTAACGCGGTAGAAGACATAGAGTGGAACTAAACCTAAAGAAGCTCTAAAATCATTTAAAACGTACAAGGGACGAAATCATCAAAGATGCAAAGAGAAAAATGCGTGGTGGCGAAAAGAAGAAGAAGAGGTTTGTCAGGAAGAAGGGGTTACCAATACATTGCGCTAAACGTAAAATGACATAAAAAGAAGTGTTCTAAGCATATGAAGCCTATGGCTCATCATTTTTTTACTGATATAAGCTGAGGACACTACTCTCACGAATCATAGACTGATTACTACTTGTCGAGAGAGGTGGTACTATTTTTGACTTCACTGCGCGTTTCATCCATCCGTGTAGCTCGCAATGTTGTAAATCAGAACTGTCCCTCTTTGAAATGTCCCCTACACAGGTTTCTATTGAGCATAGCGATTTTATTACAATTAACCCATTAAACACAATTAGTTCACCGAGTGCCCCTATAGAATTCGTGATACCCAGCTCAGGCCATACTTTTTGGATCCGAGCTGCATGCACATGTACGTGAAAGTGCGTATAGCCCATTCAGATGGAACGAACTGCGATGATAGTTACTCTGCATACCCTGAAACCAACTTTCTACACGCCATATTCAGCTAGTGTGAGGTGTATTTAAATCAGGTTAACATCTCGGCAGGAACGGGTTATTTTCACCTAAGATCCTATCTGAAAAATGTCCTCAACTTCTCAAGAGAGGCGAAGGACACCTTTTTAACCGCCAAGGGCTATTATCAGACAAAGATGAAACTTGTATAAAGGATTAATTTAAAAATTCTAAAAAAAAGATATACGAATGTTTTGGGCGTCTTCATACAGACTTCACGTTTCATGAGAAACTGCTTATGAATGGCGTCGACATGAAACTAAAACTCAACCGCACGAGTCCTGAGATATGCATAAATCTGAGACCTGATCAAGAGGGCGCAAAACCCGTTGTGATTCACATCATGGAAACATATCTATCTACGTGTACAGCGAGTGAAATTAAGTTCCCCAAAATATGTAGAAATTGAAAAAATTTGATACACACAACAGTAAAATACCCAATTAACAGAGTACAGATCAAGCTATACACGGTGCCCGCCGGGTTGGCCTCGAAGCAGCTAGAAAACGTGGCCGTGGGAGTTCTACCTAAAAGGATATTAATTGGAATGCAGGATCACGCTTCGATGAATGGAAAATATAAAAAGAGCGCCTTTAAATTCGAGAATTTCGGCCTCAAAAATATGACTCTATATGTAAATGGGGTTGCGTTGGGTGGACTATAGTTACGGACTACTCATCAGACGCTGTGTTGATGCTCTGCGCGAGAGCTTATAGTAGTCTAGCCCATAATGCCGGTGCCTGTGACGAGCTTGGGTTTGGCGTAACGCAGAATGAATTTGTCGAAGAATTTAACCTTTACTCATTTGATATTACCCCTGACTTATCTCCTAGTATAAATACACACTTAAGTCCACAACAAAGTGGGAACATCTCAGTCAGATTGGAATTTGCCTACCCTATAAACGCGCCTATTAGTGTACTCACGTAACTCGAATCACAAGCACTAATAGAAATTGACCGCTTCCGGAACGTTGTCACAGACTTAAAATGGACGCAAATACACTCCAGAGAGTAAAGAAAAGTGACCGAATCACACGCTCCAAATTTATCGGTGTGTTTGCGAAGAATGAAATATTGAAATTGCCAACTACGAGAGATTGGTATAGCCTTATCGTAAAGAGCGACATTGTGGGGGATGAGGGGGTTCACTGGTTTGCATTCTATTTTAAAAATAGGAAAAGAATGTACTATTTTGATTCACTCGGCACTCAGACCTGGAGTGACCCTGTGGTTGTACAATTTATCGAACAGCTACATGTCCCTGAAATTGTCTGGAATCTTTACCGCTTCCAAGGATATTTTAGCAATACTTGTGGCATGTATTGCCTTTCATTTCTCCTGCATATGTCACGTGGGAAGGGATTTATAAATTTTTAAAAATTATTCGATTTGTGCGACACTGAGATGAATGATAAAACGGTATGCAGACAGATAAAAAAGGTTCTCATTTGTATGCACTCGTTGTATTGTGTAAAGTTTTACGTGTGTATATACATTTGTAACTAAAATGCCCCGTTAATATTAGTCTTATTTAATGGACGCTAGTTCTGTAAGCCGAATTGTACTAAAACTTGCTTTCTACCATTTAATAAATTAAAAGAAAATACAGTGTGTTTTGTTCTTAACCACAAAAAAAAAACTTACATTAGTTCCTCGATGACCTGGCGTTCTTTGGACCGGATGTGAGCCAATACCTCGACTTCGGTATTCATGTCACTGAGTTGGCTGTGCGGTAAAGCCTCCAAATCATTTATTCCGCTTTCTTCAAAGCTGTCGCTAAAAGTTGCTATAACACTATCAAGTTCTGCATCGGTCCTTTAAGGAGATATTAACATTAGTTCATACTGTATCTTTTTTATTTAAAGTTAAATTAAATTAAAGTTTAATTAAAGAGTTACAACAAGAGAAAATGCTGATTAGGATGCCTGGCAAATTATAATCACAAAGCAGATATCCTGACACGTTTCCAAAGTAAGATTAGTTGGGTATGCTACGCATCATTTGCCGGCATCGGGTAACGAGCCTGGTTAACACATACATCAATATATATATATATATATATGGGAAAAGATAGTTACAATAAGAGAAAATAGCGATTAGGGCGCCCGGGGTAAATAATAATCACAAAGCAGATATCCTAACAGGGCTCAAAAGTAAGATTAGCTGGATGTGCTACGCATCGTCTACCAGCACCGGGTCTCGAACCCGGACGCATTATCTGCCGACATCGGGTCGGGTAACGAGCCTGGTTGTTAACACATACATCAATATATATATATATATATATATATATATATATATACGCGAAAACAGAGTTACAATAAGAGAAAATAGCGATTGGGGCGCCCGGGACAAATAATAATCACAAAGCAGATATCCTCACAGGGCTCAAAAGTAAGATTAGCTTGATGTGCTACGCATCATCTGCTAGCACCGGGTCTCGAATCCGGGACCGCAGGCAATTCTTTAAAGTTTTGGCAATTCTAAAACCCTACCTGTAGAACTATCTATAAATTTTTAAGTTATGAGAAACAAGCGTGTAATAAAATTTCACTTTCAAATGATACATTCATCGTATAATAAATCCACTCTCTAAATGACTTTATCAGGAAGGATGATTAGATGGGTGTACTACGCATCGTCTGCCGGCACCGGGTCTCGACTCCTGGGCAGACATCCTTTCACCTCGTTTTATTACGAATTTTTATAAATTATAACACTTGCACTGAATGAAACGATAAATATACATACCCCGGCCTTCCGCTTAAATCACAAACTATTTTTTCAAAACGCATTTATTATGGCTTTTTATAAATTAACTAACACCGGCACTGAATGAACCGAAGTATAAAGCCCGAATCACAAATTAAATTAATTACTTACATATCAATGTCGCTTTCAGTGCTCGGTTCTTGCACTCCGTCGCAAATTTTTGCAATGTTTTGTGTGGAGAGGAGATCGTTCCGGTCTGCAGCTGCGAAAATTATGAGCGATGCCTCTGCGTAGAAATCTTTATCTTCAAACAATTCCGGGGAGATGTAAAGCTGCTGTGACACTCATGGCGAGATATTTCTATAGCACTGGTCGATAAAAACAACTGATGTGGATTCCTGTGACGAAAATGCCCCCTTTTATAGAAGGGTCGTAATTGTGAACACCCAAAATACCCAAATCGCGAGTTTCCTATTGGTTATCCGTGAAATTTGGGTGGAACATAACGTGTGAGTGATGCCATCCACCAACCAGAGGTCCTGGGGCTCCGCCCACAGGGTTGTGATTGGCTGTCCCGTGAAATCTGGGGCGTGTCAACTATATCTTGCCCGTTCCATATATTTCTTCCATAACCGTGGAGAGAGAAACGCTTTGTTTGGAAAATAAATCTTGTTTTTCTGGGGCGCCGACGAGGCGGGTGGGGAAGGGAGATTTGAACATATAATAAGCACCCTTTTATATATGAGGGGCTTAGCGAGAATAGAAAAATAAATTTTGAAATCGAGGACAGAACGTATCGGTTTAAGTTTGTGGTCACCCATCTAAATTAACGGCCCGTGACGGCTAGGGCACTACGTTTTACGGTCTTACCTGTAACACTGTCGGGAAATCAGAAAAGGTAGTATGAGGGATCTTAGTGACAATCAAAAATAAATTCGTATTTCGGGTACAATTCTCCTAGGTTTTTAAAGTGGGATAGAGAAGCGCTGAAACTGGAAAATAAATTTGCAAAAATTAATTGGCCGTGAAGGATGGCTGTATCATAAACGTGTGAGTTTAATCTTTATGATGTCTAGAGAGTAGAAATAAGATTCCAGCGAATAGAAGTTTATTATCGAGATTATAATTCCGTTGTTGTGTTTTGGCTCCTGGCGCCACTAAAACCCAGGTGGTAGAATAAAGTGTTTCAAATTTTATTGTTTTAATGAATAAATCTTTAATAGACATATATATATATATATATATATATATATATATATATATATATACACACAGTAATGTACAAAAGTCAGAGACCACTGTCGATCTGATAACTATTAGATAATCTGTTGTATGAAAATTGGTTTTGATACTAAAATACATATTAACTAGAAACTCTGGTTCATATTAACGTATACCAATCATAAGTTATTACTTAAGTGTATAAAGTTGTATAAGCTAGATGACCCTCTAGTCTGCATAAATTGGACTTGAGGGTTGATTCATTATATTACTTATAACGCATGTGTTTAAAGATCTAGCGAACTATTACTGATGGATCTGCAGTAAATGCTCCTAAGCTATTGTTATATCAATAGTTACAATTAAAAGTATTGACATATTCACTTAAATTCTGCAAAACAAATTTATCCAAAACGTTTCTCATTATAATCCTAATTCATGCTTTTTTTTTCTTTCACATGCTTAAGAAATGAAAAAGTACAATTTCTGATGCGATTAGATATAAAATAATACATTTGCATGGTGAGGGACTGAGTAAAAAAAAAATAAGTGAATTTACAGGCGTTTCCAAAACTGGTGTACAAAAAATCTTGGCTCGTCACAGCTGAAATGGAACCCCAGCTGATCACCCTAGATCAGGGAGGCCTTCTAAGCTTTCTCCATCTGATCTACAATATCTAAAGATTACTTCCCTTCGAGACAGACACAAATCTAGCACTTCACTTGCAGCAGATCTCGAAAAAACAATAGTTGTCTCAGTTGACCCCTTTACTGTACGAAGGAAACTTAACTCAGTAGGTCTTAAAAGACGTGTTGCAGCAAAAAAAGCCACTTTTAAGGAATGGAAATAAAGAGGAGAAGAAAATGTGCTTTGGAACACAAGTATTGGACATCTGAGACCTACTGAATTAAGCTTCCTTCGTACAGTAGAAGGATCAACTGAGACACCTGTTGTTTTTTCGAGATCTGCTGCAAGTGAAGTGCTGGATTTGTGTCTGTCTCGAAGGGACGTAATCTTTAGCTATTATAGATTAGATGGAGAAAACTTAGAAAGCCTCCCTGATCAACGGTGATCAGGTGGGGTTCCATTTGAGCTGTGACGAGCCAATATTTTTTGTACACGAGTTTTGGAAACGCCTGTAGATTCACTTATTTTTCTTTGACTCAGTCGCTCACCATGCAAATGTATTACTTTATATCTAATCTCATCAGAAATTGTACTTTTTGTCATTTCTTAAGCCTGTGAAAGAAAAAAAAAGCATGAATTAGGATTATAATGAGAAACGTTTAGGCGAAATTTGTTTTGCAGAATTTAAGTGAATATGTTAATACTTTTAATTGTAAATATTGATATAACAATAGCTTAGGAGCATTTACTGCAGATCCATCAGTAATAGTTCGCTAGATCTTTAAACACATGCGTTATAAGTAATATAATGAATCAACCCTCGAGTCCAATTTATGCAGACTAGAGGGTCATCCAGCTTATACAACTTTATACACTTAAGTAATAACTTAGTTATACGTTAATATGAACCAGAGTTTCTAGTTAATATGTATTTTAGTATCAAAACCAATTTTCATACAACAGATTATCTAATAGTTATCAGATCGACAGTGGTCTCTGACTTTTGCATAGTACTGTGTAAATTATTATTTTTTATTTTCAATATATTTAATTTAATATAATGCGCAATCTCACTCTCGTAAACAGTTATTTCATTCAAAATAGTCTCGTTATATAAATGGAACGATATCGTCCACGTCGGGAACATTATTTACGTCTTCTACGGTAAAAACTGTCACATGGTTTGCTAAGAGTGTAAAAGCCCCAAATGCAAAAGCCGGTTAGTTGAAGCTGAGAAGAGGGACTGTAATGTATGTAGACGCGCCTTTCTCAATAATTTTTGTTTTGATTTCCATAAATCAAATGGGGCATGCAAGAAAATGAGAATTTGCGAGTGCGGCATGCTTCATATGGTGGACAGTTGGGGAAAATTCGAGCACATGTGTGATAAAATTCGCTGTACTACATACTATGAGAAATATAAGGCGGATGGTGTAAAGCAGGGGTTCCCAAACTTTTACCACCAAGGACCCCTAAATATTAATTCCGTACGGACATAGACCCCCTACAAAAAAACTTATGAATTCAGTTACAAACTATAGTATATTTCATAAACATAGATAGCTTTTAAACTAATGTAAAATTAAACATTCTACGCTCATTAAACCAGTTTAATAAACACTTACCGAATGTCTAGTGTGAAATGGAAATTTATTTTAATATAGTTAATGTTACTATTTTTCCAAAAGCTTAGAGACCCCCGGGAAGCTTCCTACAGACCACTTTGGGAATCCCTGGTGTAAAGCATGTTTGTTATATGAAAGATGCCAAGCCTAAAAATAATCCGGGCATAAATGTATACTATGACATAGAGATAAACACAAACCCAGAAACCAGAGGTTATTTCCCACCTACTTGTAAGCCGTTTTTTTACAGTCTATATACTTGTTGACGATATTTATTTCATTCTTGTATTTTAAATAAAATATTTTTAGTTTTAGGCTGTGCGTATCATTTTCTTTTAACCTTTGAATGTGTGTGTGTGTGTGTGTGTGTGTGTGTGTGTAACATTCCCGTCTGAACGTGATGTACAGGCTCCTCCCAGTGTATGAATGAGCGTACGAGTAGTTGTGCTTGATCTCGATTTCCTGTCTGATCATGCTGTATAGGCTCCTCCCACAATCCGGTGTCATCATAATTCGCTGTGTTTAACCTCGTTGGTCGTTGGCAAATATTGCTGTCGTGGACACGTACTTAGCTGCTGAAGTTTTACTCGTAATTACCTGCGTGTAATTATACTCCACTCTTGTATTTAACTTTTTTCACAACGATGGCAGCTTCTAATATTGCTTGCAACATCTTTCAAAAGTGGTACTTTGTAAAATCTGAAGATGTAGTGAATGCTGAACGTCCATCCTTTCACGCATCTTTTGAAGTCTTTAAATCAACCTTAATTCACGCAAGGATGACGAATCAGGATTTATGGCTATTCTAACGAAAGTATCACAGAGGTTCATAACGCTAAAGACGTCTTCTAGTATGTCTCGAATTTAAGCTATATTAAAGAATATAGCTATAGTGGAGCGAAGGACCCGACGCTCAGTGAAGAAAAACAGAGAAGTTGGATTACGAAATTCGTTGACAAATAGTACGACAAATCTTATTACGCCATGTCACACC
>JAJOZX010003361.1:117500-397500 GCA_023014485.1 Bathynomus jamesi | reverse complement strand
GCTATTATCCCTTCTAATAATTTACCTACAACTGAAGTGAGACTAATGGGACGATAGTTCCCTGGACCTTCGTGATCCCCTTTCTTAAAGATAGGGGTCACGTTGGCTTCCCTCCAGTCACCAGGCACCTGGCCCATCTCCAACGATTTGTTGAAGACTGTAGCCAGGTGGGGAGCCACCTGGTCGCGCACTTCTCGCAACACTCTGGGGAGAAACTGGTCTGGCCCATGAGACTTAAACGCGCTCAGTTTGTTTATTCTATCGGCAACGACTGTCGCGGTACATCTAACACTATCCAGGCCAGCACCTTCGTGCCTCACGCCTGGCTCGGGGATGACGCGGGTATCCTCCCTGGTGAACACTCCCGCAAAGTACTCATTAAGCACATTAGCGATGTCCGCGTCGGAGGTCCGCAGAACGCCGCTTCTAATGGGCTTTCTACTATTAACATAACTGAAGAATTCCTTAGGGTTCCACTTGCAGAGGCTTGCCACCCGTAGTTCTTCGTTACGTTTCGCTAGCCTAACCTTCGCCTTCACTTCCCTACACAGGCGGACATACGCTTCAGTGTTCTCGTGGGAACGATTGACCTTCGCCCTCCTATACGCTACTTTCCTATTTCGGAAAGCCGAAGCGATGTCACGATTGAACCACTTAGGCTGCGTTAAAGCAGGGGTGACCGGTTTTGAGGGTATGGCAGCAGACTGCAGCACAATAAACTCGTCCCGGAATGCACTCCACACTCCCTCAACATCGCCGCCAACCTCTAACCCCATCTCTCCTACGCTATCCCTGAGGCTAACAAAGTTCGCCCGCCGGAGATCGAGCTTACTGCCTCTCGAGTTACGACGCTTCACCCGAGGGACGCGCACACGGAACCTAATAAGACCGTGATCACTCCCGCCCAACGATTCGTCAACGGTGAGGCCAGTGACGAGGTTGTCTTCGGTCGTGAATACTAAGTCTAGAACGCTTTCGCCTCGTGTAGGCTCGTTGACCCACTGAGTGAGGAAGTTCTTATCAGCAAAGTCAACTAGCATCCTCCCTTCAGCATCGGCAGTCCTGTTTTCCCACTTTATGCCGCGACAGTTGAAGTCTCCTAAAACTACACACACCCTATCCCCTAGCAGGCTACTGAGTTCGGTGTACAGGGCTGTATCCTCCTCGAGGAGGAGATGCGGAGATCTGTACACCAAGATTAACCTATAGTTCGTCCCTCCCTCGTTCAGATCGACGCCAAGCAGCTCCCGTTCCGACCGGAACTGGCAGTCAACCGGACTCAACGTGTCTCTGACGTATATTAGTAGCCCACCCCCCTCCCCACGGGTGCGGTCTTTGCGAAACATTCTATACCCGGGAATTTCGAACTCCCCAACGTAGTCCCTACGATCAGTATGAATCCAGGACTCGGTGATAGCTACGATATCCTGGTATTCTGATGCTAAGAGCGCCCGTAGCTCGCAAAACTTGTTCCTGATCGACCTTGCATTAAAAAGCATTGCACGGAGGGAGCCTCCCCTATTCTGACCGCCCCCTAGCACGACCCGTTTCCCGAACAGCCAGGGCTGTCGGAAGTTGAAGAGCCCCTCACTAACGAGGGGACAATCTCCGCAGGAGCCTGAGCCCCCTCCAACGTGGAAGGAGAGTCACTACCTGCTGTTGGAGAGAGAGAGAGAGAGAGAGAGAGAGAGAGAGAGAGAGAGAGAGAGAGAGAGAGAGTACCTCAAAAGGCCTTGCGGCCCATACCGAGGAGGTACCAATGGCAACGGGTGCCACGGAAAATTTTATACACACTCAAATAGTGTGGAAGATTTGGTCTGACCTTTACTTAAAATGATCCACAGAGGAACTGTTCTCAACTTCTGAAGGTAAACCGTTCCACGTGTCACAGATCTTATAGGTGAAGTAATTCCCACACACACTAGTCCTAAACCGTTTCAAATCCAACTTCCAACCATTGTTGCGAGTTGGGTTATCATTTAAACTAAACATGCTTCTAAAATCGACATCGTTGAACCCGCGTACGAGCTTCAAAACCCGATCAGTTGACTGCGCAGCCCCTCAGTTTCCAGCGAAAAGAAGTCCAGGGTGCGTAAGCGTCGATTGTAGCCCATATGCCTAACGGAAGGGATTAACTTTGTGGCCCTCACTTGCACTCGCTCCAGCCTCTCAATATCTTTCCTGATGGTGAGCCACCAGAACTACACAGCATACTCCAGGTGCGGCCGAACTAGGGAATTGTACAGAGAGAGCACAATCTCCTTGTTCCGAAACTAAAATTGCCTCCTGATATAACCAAACAGCTTCTGGGCTTTCTTTATCACCTCTACGCACTGTTTGGTAAACTTAAGGTCGCTGCTAATTAGCACACCCAAGTCCTTTTCCAAATCAGTGGCCTCGATATTACTCCCCAACATCGAGTAGTCCGACTTGGGATTGGCGTAGCCAATGTGCATCGCTTTGCATTTACCCAAGTTAAACGGCATTTGCCATTTTTCGGACCACTCTCCTATCCTACCTAGGTCCGCACGCAGTTGCTCGATCGCTTCGGGCGTTCCAACATTGGCCCCAAGCTTCGTTCATCAGCGAATTTGGCGATCCGACTGACGATGCCACCGTCGATATCGTTTATGTAAATGATAAACAACAGTGGCCCCAAAACGGAACCCTGAGGAACCCCACTAGTGACCGAGCACCAACCCGAACTAGCCCCTTTAATTACAACCCTCTGCCGCCTATTCTTCAGCTAGTTAGTTTTCAATCCACCTACCTACTTCCCCAACGATACCCAGCGCGAGGACTTTCGCCATTAGCCGGCGGTGAGGTACCTTATCAAAGGCTTTCTGAAAGTCGAGATAAAGTATATCAATCGCCCTACTCTTATGATACTCACCCAACATGACGTGGAAAAACTCGAGCAAGTTGGTGAGACACGACCTATGCCGTCTAAACCCATGTTGGGAGTCCCCAAGCAGCTTGTAGGAATCCAAATGGTCAACGATCCTATCAGCTATTATCCCCTCTAATAATTTACCTACAACTGAAGTGAGACTAATGGAACGATAGTTCCCTGGACTTTCGTGATCCCCTTTCTTAAAGAGAGGGGTCACGTTGGCTTCCCTTCAGTCACCAGGCACCTGGCCCGTTTCCAACTATTTGTTGAAGACTGTAGCCAGGTGGGGAGCCACCTGGTCGCGCACCTCCCGCAACACACTGGAGAGAAACTGGTCTGGCCCAGGAGCCTTAAACGCGCTTAGTTTGTCTATTCTATCGGCAACGACTGTCACGGTACATCGAACACTATGCAGCCCAGCACCTTCGTACCTCACGCCTGGCACGGGGATGACGCGGGTGTCCTCCCTGGTGAACACTCCCGCAAAGTACTCATTCAGCACATTAGCGATGTCCGCGTCGGAAGTCCGTAGCGGGCTGCTGGGGTCCTTTAACGGGCCTATTCTGCTTCTAATGAGCTTTCTACTATTAACATAACTGAAGAACTCCTTAGAGATCCCCTTGCAGAGGCTTGCCACCCGGAGTTCTTCGTTACGTTTGGCTTGCCTAACCTTCGCTATCACTTCCCTGCACAGGCGGACATACGCCTCAGTGTTCTCATGGGAACAATTGGCCTTCGCCTTCGTATACGCAGCTTTCCTATTTCGGATAGCCGAAGTGATGTCACGACTGAACCATTTAGGCTGCGTTGAAGCAGGGGTGACCGGTTTTGAGGGTATGGCAGCAGACTGCAGCACCATGAACTGGTCCCGGAATGCACTCCACACTCTCTCAGCATCGCCGCCCACCTCTAACCCCATCTCACCTACGCTATCCCAGAGGCCAACAAAGTTCGCCCACCGTAGATCGAGCTTACTGCCTCTCGATTTACTACGCTTCACCCGAGGGACGCAGACACAGAACCTAATCAGGCTGTGATCACTTCTGCCCAAAGATTCGTCAACGGTGAGGCCAGTGATGAGGTTGTCTTCGGTCGTGAATACTAAGTCTAGAACGCTTTCGCCTCGTGTAGGCCCATTGACCCACTGAGTGAGGAAGTTCTCATCAGCAAATTCAACTAACCTCCTCCCTTCGGCATCAGCAGTCCTGTCTTCCCAGTTTATGCCGCGACATTGAAGTCTCCTAAAACTACACACACCCTGTCCCCTAGCAGGCTACGGAGTTCGGTGTATAGGGCTGTATCCTCCTCGAGGAGGAGATGCGGAGGTCTGTACACCAAGATTAACCTATAGTTCGTCCGTCCCACGTTCAGATCGACGCCAAGCAGCTCCCGTTCCGATCGGAACTGGCAGTCACCCGGACTCAACGTGTCCCCTCACGTATATTAGTACCCCTCTCCCCTCCCCACGGGTACGGTCCTTGAGAGAGAGAGAGAGAGAGAGAGAGAGAGAGAGAGAGAGAGAGAGAGAGAGAGAGAGAGAGAGAGAGACTAAAATATTATTTCAGAGAGAGGGGGATGGGGCGGAAATTTTTCAAAATATTCCTGTTTGTCGAGTCCGGCAGGATTTTGACTCATTTAATTTAAGAACGGACACACTCTCTCCCACCTTTCGAAAGGCTTCTTCAAACTGAGAACGTGAATGAAGCAAATTGCATAATGGTGTTTGGTTTGTGTTGAAAACAACGTTAAAGAAAAGAGACTTCATTTTTAGAAATTAATTTTATTCTAGTGAAGCCGCAGGAGAAAAGCTACAAGTTAAAATTAGACGCTATACTGTCGTATTATGTGTTAAAGATATTTTTATATTTTTTAAAGCATTCATTGTAAATACTCGTGTATTTAAATGTGATGTTACGTTTTGGCTGTGAGTCAAATGTGAATATCGTTCTCTTGAAATAAAGGGAGTGTGCTGTTCATCATAAGGTAATTTTGAATTCAACAATAGAAACTATTCTTATACTAACTAGTAATTTCCAACTTTTACTGGCACCCAAATGACATCTGTTGGTTTTTCGCAATATTTAGGAGGATTTTCCTCTTCCACTGTTCAACATCCAGCACCCCTTCACCGAAATCACTCGACCACGTAACTTCAAACAGTCTCTCTAACACAGTTTCCGTACGGATGTAATAAATGGCAAATTTGCTTTATTTGAAATTTCCACAAGTTCAATAACTTTTGAATTTTCACTTACCTCTTTTGTAATTCTCATGAAATTTCGAGATCTCTCGGGTGAGAAACTGTTTTGCTCGTATATAAAATGTTAAATTCAGTATCTCTACAAATTCAGATTTCTTTTTGAGGAAATTCGAAATGTTGGGCTACGATCTGAATTTTAATTCTGAATTCAACTTATATATATGACGAAATCTAATAATATAGGTAGGCAATAGTGTATTGATTTTTATTTAAAAGTGAACATTTCAGAGGAATTCTCTGATAAAACGGAAATTTTCGCAATAAAATCCATAAAAAACGGCGCCTATTTTTAATATTCTGTGGAAGTGTTGCCATCTCATAGAGTACCAAAAGCCTAAAAGGTCAAAGGATTACTCCTTTTTCACCACGGAATATTCATTTATAATCATTCAAAACTATTTTCTCCCTTAAAAAGGGGAAAGCTTTTCATTGTTATGTAATTTAAATTTATTTTAGTGTGTGTGTGTGTGTGTGTGAGTGTGTGTGTGTGTGTGTGTGTGTGTGTGTAGGTTGAAGAGAGAAAATAAATTCTTAAAAATTGTGGAAAATAAATTGCGAAGGAAAATTTTAACAGGTGAATATTCAAATGCATTTATTTTCCATTTCCATTTTTAAATTGAATGCATTTCTTCCCTTTCGTGTGATGTCATAAAAAGTTTTTCAACTTTTTTTTTTTAATACAACTTGACCCTTTAGTTTTGAATGTAAAAAAAAAATAAAATAAAAGCCGATCGAGTCCTAAAGGTCCGTTAGAAGCCGAGCCCCGATATAACGAGGGTTTACTCTAATAATAATATAGTAATTTCCATTTCATTAGTGTTATTTTTCTCATCTTATGTCCAATACTAAAATCAAATTCTAAAGTTACATTAAACAAAAACTGCAAATATAGTTTAAAAAAAATAAGGGAATAACTATTTTCTGATTACAAGAATAAAATCACGATCACTTTAAATGATTTTAACCTCTTAATTACATTGAAACTTTTAAACAGAATTGAAATTGAATCCCCGTTAAAAGGAATGTGTTCATTGATGGAGACCGGCAACTTAACCTGAAATCGGAGCCATACTTCTACTATAGAGCCATACTCCTACCATAGGTGGATAATGATATAAAATATTTACACTGCACTATATCGTATTTATACTATAATTTTTTCAGTATTAAACGAAGGAAATTGGAAAGAGATAATGACTTCCATAATCGTGAGGTTCGTGACATAAATGGAATTTTAAATTCAACTGCACAACACCTCAGGGACGCAGTGAGACAAAAATGGGTTCAAGTTATTTACTGGCTAGATTATACCGAGTGCGGAAGTGTTTTTTACTGCAAATTATAAGCGTATCAATATTGGTCATATATAACTATAAAGTAATTAAAATTTATTCCCCTATTAACTCCTTAATTTACTGTAATTACTCAATTTATTGAGCGAAGTAAAAAATAGAAACTGACTGAAATAAGTTAAGAGATGAAACGTCTACATACATATAATGTAATTATACCTGTTTCATAAATTAAAAACTCCGTTAACAGAATCTCACTTGAAACTCAAAGTAATTAAACTTTCTCCATATAATGCACGCAAATTCAAACAAATCACAACGGAACACATCCAAAACAAGACAAAGATTGTTCACTTCAATTATCTAAACCAGGAAGTTTTGTTTAACTTTTTAATCCATTCTGAAACGTGAAACACAAACACAATTGACATTTTCAGCTCGAAAAAATACCAAAAACGAAACAGGAATTTAGAAGGATATTGCAATAAAAGAAAAAGAAAAAATTGGAGAAAATTGGAGCAGTTAAAAAAAATAGGAAAATTGAAAAAGAAAATAAGATTAACAAAAATAAAACATAAATATGTTAAAAAATAAAATGAAGATGTGATAAATAAAAGGGAGAGAAAGGGTAGTAATAAAATAATGAGAAAGTGTTGAAAGCGAATGGTATGTATTTATATGTTGAAGAACTAACTGGAAGCCAATTTGCTTTCCTTCTTAAGAGGTTTCTAACGAAGCCTCAGCTCTAGGGGTCCTTCAGCGCAATTAGGGAAGCTTTGTGTCCTCCTCCTATGGGAGGAAGTCCCACTAGGCTTAAGTAAAGAAGATGAAAGCCTTCCAAAGGGACTCCCAGCATGCCTCGTCCAGAATGGAAAGGAAAGACGGAAAGGGAATTGAACATTCGTGCATTTGACATTAGTTTGTTTTTTAGTTTATTTCTAGATTGAAATTAGCGGAAAATTATGTAGTTTCATTTATAAACATCATGTATTACGGATTTGAGGAAATCACATGATTCGTTTAAATATGTATTTCTCACACACACACACACACACACACACACACACACACACACACACACACACACACACACACTGCCAGAAATTTGGTAGGCAAAAACTATATTCATGTTACATGTGTCGAGAGAGTTTGTAGATTATGAAAGATGATTCGTACGGTTGGTACTCATTATGTATTATCATTTACGATGGTGTCGTGATTGGACAATCAGAGTTTGGTCAAAGTGGGATCCATTATTCAAAACTGTGCAAAATTTGCCAGCCGAATAAACAAGAAGTTGACTATCCGCCACCAAAGCTATCAGTTGTTGCAGAATGAACTCGATGGACATAACTTGCCAGAAGAGATTAATCCTAAGACAAACATTTGCATGAATTTGGCTAC
This sequence comes from Bathynomus jamesi, assembly GCA_023014485.1. NCBI lineage: Eukaryota > Metazoa > Arthropoda > Malacostraca > Isopoda > Cirolanidae > Bathynomus > Bathynomus jamesi. Next base: position 389,651 of record JAJOZX010003361.1, on the reverse strand, counting down.
AGATGATTTTGTTGCACGAAAATTCTTGTTTTTAGACGCCAATGTAGAGCTAAGAATAACATGGCCCGCGTCATGGCATATAGCAGTAGATGCATGGCACTTCGAAGGTCAGTTCTTTTTTTGTACAATTCTCAATTCAATTAGATAAAATTACGTTGAATGGGCGCATGCACTTCGGGAATTCTTTTTGCAGTGAACATTTCAATATGATGTCTTAATATAAAGGTGTAATTAGGGATTTGGGATAATGGAAAAACTGACACGCTATTCACGGACGGATGTCTTAAATGTGCTAAATAAATAGCCATTTTTAAGATTAATCTGCACTTATTCCAACAGGGCATTTTGCTCCTAAATACACATAGTATTCCCCAAAATTGACCACCCATTGGAATAAAGAAAAGGGGTTGCAATCCCTTCTCTGGGTACCTCAATTTATAACTGACACGAATTCTGTTCAGTACGTTTTGGAGCTCCTGAATTGTCAAAAGGCGAAAATATAAAGCTTCTTGTTTGTACATTTGCAACAGTCCAACGCAAACTTTAAATGAACTTTGACGAAATCTTGGCCATGCCATGTTACGAAAAGTTTTTGACAAAGTCCCTCACGCGTGATTGATGACTAAAGTTAAAGGATTAGGAATTACGGTGCTAGTTTCCAGATGGAAATAGAAATAGAAACAGATACAAAGCAGAGAGTGGAAATATACTGAGTGGCTTCGGAGTGGGTCCCCGTCACCAGTGGGGTTCCACAGAGCTCCGTTCTGGGTCCTTTACTTTTTATCATCTGTATTAACGATATAGACGTTGGGGTCCTAAGTACAATTTCTAAATTTGCAAATGATACCAAATTAGGAAATAGTGTGGGTAATGAGGAGGGCGTAAGAACGCTCCAAAATGATCTTGACAGGTTGGGCAAATGGTCTGCTACTTGAACAAATGTAAGATAATGCGCATAGGTTACAAGAACCCGAAGGTCGATTACTCTCTGTTGGGAAGAACTTGACTGAGACTGATTTAGAGAAAAACTTAGTTTATATTTGTAATGACCTCAAACCGTCAAAGTACAGTACTGTGCAGAAGTCAAAAAGAGGGCCTTCAAAATACTGGGTTATACTAAAAGACGTTACAACCTCCTTGTTTCTAAATTGGAACGGTCTCTCTACATTTCACTAGTTACACCTCATCTCGAGTACTGCGTGCAGTTTTGGTCTCCGTCCTTTAGGAAGAATATAGAAAGGTTGGAACGAGTACAAGCAAGGGCCACAAAATTGATCCCTTCATTGAGACAGCAAAACTACCAACGTAGATTAGAGCGCTTAAATCTGTTTACTTTAGAGACGAAGTTGCGCGGTCAGTTTATTCAAGTGTTCAAGATGCTCAGTGGAATAGACAGGGTAGATTACAGGAAATTATTCTCATTTAATACCAATCAGACAAGAAGTAAATTGGAACTAAAAACATTTAGTATCTCATCAACACCCTTGCCACTACATGTACAATCATGCACCAACACCTCGCACCTTTAAGGTAACACCAGAGAGACATTATAACAAAATACTCTATTCCATACCACGCCCCACAGACATCACACAGTACAGAAAACACACACACACACACCACACACACACACACACACACACACACACACACACACACACCTAACCCACAAAGCACTGACACGACTCGGTCCGAATGCGGTCCTAGGTGCCAAAATTGTTCAGGATTATCGAAATGGACGTTTTCCAAATCGCTGGATCGGACGCGGAAGCAACAGACCTTGGCCAGCGAGATCACCAGATTTAACCCCTTTAGATTTCTTTGCATGGGGCTTTATCAAATCGCACGTCTATCAGACGAAGATTACGAGTCTTGAAAACTTACGTACACGTATACGAACTGCTGCAGATAACATAACCCCGCAAATGCTCCAGAATGTGTTTAGAAATGCTGCGGAACGATTTGAGCTGTGCAGGGATACTGATGGACTAGGGTGTGTCGAATTTTTCAACTTTCAAATTCCAAATATGAGGGGTGCTAAAAAGTTGCAGCATGACTTAGGAATTCTAAAGATATTTTTGTTAATTTAATATAATTTAGTTTTGCTTGGTAAGAAGCTACATAAAAATAGTGACTTTTTTGACTTTTTTGTGGAATTATATAATAATTATTATATTAATAATTATATATGCTGTGTATATATAATGCACTGCTGTTTTTGCTTATTTCACAGGTTGAAACATATTCATCAGTGTGCTGAAGATTACTTGTCCGTCAGTGCTACCATCCTAACCAGTGGGAATTGACCTACAATGGCTTCTAAAAGGAGGACAAGACTGGGGACATTCACACATATGAGCAACCTAATTGGAACTGGTAGAGAGTTGTTGCCCTCTGAACTCCCAACTCTGCGAGACGTTCTGAAATATGGGCTACTGCTAAGAGAACAAAGTGGTGAGGATGTGAGAAACTACCCAGCAGCCAGTCTTGCAAAGGACATTTACCCTAAAGTGCTTGAAAAGTGGGAACGAGCAAACAGTTCTTTTGTAGCCCCCGTTGTAAATTCACGAGTCACAATCTTAAACAAGAGCCAAGAGAGCTGGGAGCAGGCCAAAAACATATCTCTTGGGAGAGGAAAGCTACATGTCAAAGAGGCTTTCATTGCAAAACTTGACAAGCTTTTTGACATCCTCAGTTGCAAGTGTAAAATTGTTCTCTGCTCTGAATTTGGCTGCCTTGCAGATGCTGGTTGCAAAAACGAAACTCACATTAACTGTACATGCCCTAGGGAGATGAAGATCCCTGTGAAGGAACTTGCTTTCATTAAAGGTCAGAGAGACAAGTCTGGTTCTATTGGACAACATCAGATTGGCTTGCCAGATCAACCTGAGCACAACAGACAAGTCAAAAAGCAGAAGCGGCAAGAAGACGAAAGAAGAAGGCTTGCTGAATATAAGCAGACAAGTAAGCAGGATGTTTCAATGCCATCAAATGAAATAATTTTCTCTGATGATGAAAATGAAGAACAAATAGCTGATGCTCAAGATGGAAAGGATGGAAGTTATGAAGTGACATTAGAAATACCAAGCACGTCTTCAACTTCCAATAAAAAGCCAGAGTACAACACATTAGAAATACCTAATGTTGCTATGCATAGCATCAGATATAGTGTTGGCCTGCGTGCCACAGCTGCCATCACCACTGCTGCCTTTATGGATGCTGGCTTGATCACTGAAGAAGACAAGAGACTTGTAGTTGATCACAATAAAGTCAAGAGGGCCCAAGAAAAAGTTATGAGATCCCTGGATCAGGAATTTGATGATCTTTGTAAGAAGGGTGAAATTGACTGCATCTTCTTTGACGGCCGTCAAGATACAACTAAAGTTATGCTGAAAGCAGACAATTCAGATCGTCAGTTCCCCAGCATCATCAAAGAAGAGCATTATTCTGTGTGCAGTGAGCCAGGTGGAAGATATCTCTACCATTTCACTCCTGAGAAAGGCTCAACGAGAAAAAAACCTGCTGAAGTTATTGCTGATAATCTTGTAGATTTCATGAAGAAGAAGGGCATTGATAAAAGCCTGCAGGCCATTGGAGGTGATTCTACAAATGTTAACACTGGCTGGGAGGGTGGTTCCATGCATTGGGTAGAGGTCAAGCTTTGCCGTAAGCTGATCTGGTTGGTTTGTGCCCTCCACACTAACGAGTTACCCCTGCGACACTTGATCACAGCACTGGATGGGAAGACCTTGTCTAACAACAAGTGGACAGGTAACATTGGCAAGATGCTAGACACTGCAACCGAACTTGAAATTGATCCTTCATTCACCAAACTCTCAATTGGAGAGCCTCTTACTTCACTGAGTGACAATGTCGTAAAGGATCTCTCTACTGATCAAGCGTACGGGTATAGGATCACACAGGCCATAAGGACAGGAGAACTTCCCACAGATCTGGCCCTTCTTGAAATTGGTCCAGTGAGCCATTCAAGGTGGTTGACAACAGCAAACAGGCTTTGTCGCATATGGGTTTCAAAACATGGCCTTAAAGGCAAAACCCTCAACAACTTAAGACTGATAGTGGAATACATGTTGGTGTGTACTACCCCTGTTGGTTCAACATCAAAGTAAAACACTCTTGGGTGGAAGGCCCACGCCACATCTTGTTTCAGCTGCGGCTAGTTAGGCTGCAAAAGAAGGCTGTAGTGGATGCTGTTTTGCCAACCATCAAGCGCTCAGCATGGTATGCATTCAGCGAAATGATAATCCAGACACACTTGTGCTCAGATGACAGTGAGGAGAGGAGAGCTGGTGTCCAAAAGATTGTTGACATGAGGGGTGGAGATGATGACACACTTGGAGATCTTTCTGTACGTCCCAGGAAGACACCTTCCATCAACCCCAGTGCTTCTTCCGTGTTGGAGCTGACAGACTGGTCTGACGGGGTATTTGAACCTCCTTTGACATGTAAACTGACTACAGCGGAAGTAAAGAAGTTCTTTGACAAGCCTATGCAAGTTCCACAGTTGCCCTGTCATGCTCAGTCAATAGAGAGGTGTGTGAAACAAGTCACAGAGGCAGCAGGCAGGGTGTATACACATGAGAAACGTGAGGGCTATATCAGAGGCCAAGAAGCAAGTCGGCGGCTGATGTCCAAGAACGAATCAAAGCAAGACTTGATGAAACTTGTTGTTTAAATATTTTTTTTACTGATGTCATTACTTTCTAATGTTGTTTTATGATTACAAGGATATGTTTTATGATTACTAGGATATGTTTTATGCAGAGAAACTAAAATTTTTATAGCATTACCTGACATTTTGAGAAGCTAAAATTAATAAATGTTGTTTTCCGAGAGCAATTTATGTGCTTTTTAATCAAACGTAGATTTACCAAGCTAAGTGTTGAGCAATCACAAAAATAATAGCAGATTTGAATTCTTCACATCCAAAAACATATTTTTAAAACCCCTCAGTGAAGGAATTGGCAAAAATTAATTTTCACCTCCCAAATTGACACACCCTACTGATGGACGTCACGTCGAATCCTACTCTTAATTATTTAATAAATGTTACCACTTTATCATTTTATGATTGAATTCCATGTAATTTCCAAGTGCTTCACAAAAATAGATCCTGACTTTATGTACACCCTGTACCTATTATTATTATTGTTATTATTATTATTTCTTTATCACTATTACTGTCACATGCCACTTTCACTATTTTTTTTGTAATGAGTAAACTAAATGCCATTAATTTTGCCTAAAAAGCCTTCATGCTTACAAGGAGATATTCGGATAAGAGTACTGTGAATATATTAATGTCATATCACATATCTAAAAATTGTTAAAACTTAATTTAATTTCTATAAGGGAAAAATACACGGGTATAGATATAGGACCTCCCACTGATATTCCTCGCTGGAAAGAAATGTTCTCTACGCTCGTGGTGGGCTGGTGGCACAACACCGTGAAGTATGAACGACTCAATATATCACTTGCTGCATAAATGCCTTTCACGGCGGGAGACCCAAGTTGAAACCGGTCGACATTCAAAGAGTTTGGACACACACACACATATGACAGACATCCAATTACAAAAAACACGCTCGCACACTTGCCTACCTTGTTAATAGAATAGGTAAGTATTTTGCAGAAATACATAATTTCCTAATGGCCAAAACTTGAACAAAAATGCATGGTATGGATTAGATGAGGTAAAGTTGCGTTTCTGTTCCTTATTTTCTCTTCTCTTGAGTGGCTGGGTGCATGTAAAGGGTGAGGGCAGGGTATGGTGTGGAAAATCTGATTTCCTTTCTCAATTCCTGTTTCAACCCCTTTCCTGTAGAAGTATTTCATCACCTTGCCGGCGTTATGGCTTCGCGTGTACATGAGTGTAGACATGGCAAGTGGACTATGAGAGCTGTAAGTAGTTTGTATAAAATCAAAACATATGTTTGAGGTTTTTGTGACAATACCAAGTTGTTGATATTTGATTTGCACACATACGAGTATATTATCAGGTCCCCCAAAAAGTTTTTTTGTTTTTTAAATAATCACTTTAAACAAGTTTTTTAACATGTGATGAAAAATGGGTTATGTACAGTAATACTAAGCGATCATACCAATGGCTGTCGTCCAACGAGAATGCACCACACGCCGAAGCCCAACCTGCACCAAAAGATTATTTTGCTTTGCGTATGGTGGACAATAGCCGGTGTCGCCCATTACGAGCGTCTAAACCCAGGCCAAACGATTATTGCGGACGTATACTCGGCACAACTTCAACGGGTTCAGGACAATTTGTTCGAAAAGCAACCATCATTGGTTAATCGCAAAGGTGTTGTGTTCCTGCTGGACATTGCGCGCCCACATACTGCAAAAACGACGATAGAAAAGCTCAATATCCTTGGTTGGGATATTTTTCCACATCCACCCTATTCACTTGACCTTTCCCCTTCTGACTATCACCTTTTCCTCTCGCTGGAATAGGCAATTCAAAATACAAGTGGGCCTTGAAAAGGAATTGAAGTCTTTCTTTTCTTCTGAAGACCAAGATTTCTTCCGACACGGCATTTACAGTATTGTTTCTCGTTGGGAAAAGGTTGTAGATTGTAATGACTACTTTTACGAATAAAAAATACCAACAATTTTATTTTGTCTCATTTAAAGGTCAATTAAAAAAAAACGAAAAACTTTCTTGGAAACCTGATATTATGTTAGTTTATACAACCATACTCTCTAGTGTACGATTTCTATGTGTGCATAACGTAATTGTCGAGCCAGTTTATCTCTCCTTTTTCCTGTAAAATTTCCTTTTTACGAGGAGCGGTCAGAAAATAAGTTTACACGGCGTATAATTTCGTAACTAAAGGACCTACATTGATTATGTTTGTCTCAGGTGAATTCGTTAATCATTATTGGCAATACTGCACGTCGATTCGGCTGCCATCTATCGTACATTGGTTATACGAGTCAGTTGAACATGGCGGCTCGACTGGAACAGTGCCCTGTCATTTCTGCAACGATATTCAGAGTCTATCAGTGGTCAAGAATTTCTCGAGCGCATTGTCACAGGAGACGAGACATGGGCTCATCACCGCACCCCGGAAACAAAATGTGCCAGCATGGAATGGAAACACCCTGGGTCCTCGCGACCAAAGAAGTTCAAGATTGTGAGGTCCGCTGGCAAAGTGATGGTTACCGTGTTTTGGGACCACAAAAGCGTACCAATGTACGGTAGATGGCAGCCGAATCGACGTGCAGTGTTGCGAAAAATGATTAACAAATTCACCTGATACAAACATAATCAATGTAGGTCCTTTAGTTACGAAATTATACGCCGTGTAAACTTATTTTCTGACCGCCCCTCGTACTTTTCCAGGGTCAAGGTATTTTTTTCATTCTTTTTCCATACGAGGGTTGGGAGAGAGCCTTATGCTTTTGTCTCCAGTTTTCTGCCAAGGGCGAATGCCGCAAAAACGCCCCCTCCCATAGAGGAAGAAGAGAACCAAAATCAAGGTTCAAGATTTTATGCCAATTTCGAATGTTTGGCTCTATTTCTTTGCAAAAGAGGCTTTCTTACAGCAACCGGTACATTAAACCAACCTCCCTCGGACGTCTATTTACTGAAGTAGAAATGCTGTCGTTGCGTGACGCATTCACTTCAACAGCTAGGATTCTTTCTATGGCGTTTGCTCAATAAAATCACGTACGGATTTGTCTTCTTTTTCCGAGGTCTTTCTTTTTCGTCGTCGGCCTACTTTGTTCATTACACTCCCAGTTTGAGAATGACGAGAGAGGGTTTTGCTCACCGTAGAGAACGAAACTCTCACTTTATTGGGTATTTGTCTCTCTAGTTCTTCATCAAGAAGGTATTAATCAATCTTGAGTCTATTTTCGTATATTTCCTTTCTGGGAGCCATTATAGAGATACCTGTAAAAGAAGGCTACAATGTTATCAAACAATGTTCAGGTGCAGGTTTCACAGGTCGAATTACATTTTTGGAGGAAAATTGGGTAAAATATATGAATACAAATAACAGAAAAACATTCTAACCAATAATATCAATATTTCTGTGAATATAGACAATTATTTTAATGAAAACGTGATGTCACCACTAAATACAATTTCTTTCAATATTGATTAATTGCTTGTAAGTTTTCATGAAACAGAACAGCACATTAGAAAACTGCATAATTAGGCAGACATATCATTTTACTTCCTGTAACTTATAAAAGTTACATATATACACCCACAGTGTATATATGTATATACACAGTAAATCATTTAACAAGTGTGATCATAGTATAATAGCACATAAAATGAAACGTATGAGAATAACTGGCAAGGCAGAAAAATGGATCTATAACTTCCTCAGAGAACGTCGGCAGGTTGTAAAATCCAACGAATATCATCAACGGAGTCGGAAGGACGTAGCTTAAGTAACACAATGAACAATATCAGCTATAACAGTATATGCTATATTTTTCTAGTTACACTTTAATATTATGAGGGTGTTCACCCTGTCTGTAGAAGAGAAATAGACACGATCAATTCACTATCTATTATTGGCAACCTATGCTCGATTGCGAACAGTCTGTAAGGATTTAAGACAGAGTAATAAACTTTCTTAAGCAAAGTATATTACGTATTTGATCTCCTATGCTGGGGAAGGTCGAGAGAAAGCGGAAGAGGGAGAGGGAGATTTATGTTCAAAGTCGGTCAGCTCACCCATTTTGACGGTTTTCTAGTAAGTAATTTAAACGTTATTTGTATTTTCCACTTGTTAAATTAGTGTTTATGGTTTCGAAAATGCTGTGAAATGTATGCGTGAATACATAAGCTGGATTTAAATATTAGTCTTTAAAATTTAATAAATGTCATCAAATACTGACCATTCGGTGTTGTGTGGTTACAAGAGGGATCATCCAACGTTTTAAATTTAGTGATTTTTCGTTCCTCATAATTGAGGTTTCTTCAAAAGATCTTTTTTTTTATTTATCGTTTATGAAGTTTCAGTGCAATGCAGTTTCAAATAAAAGTTTATTTTTAAAAATACGAATGAGTTTTACACTTCGATAACGACACTTCGATAACTATTTTCTTGAGTGTATCTGTGATATATACCTGGATCTCTCTCTCTCTCTCTCTCTCTCGCTAATGGCGAAAGTGCGGCCGCTAGGTATCGGTGGGGAAATAGGTAGGTGGATTGAAAACTGGCTGAAGAATAGGCGGCAGAGGGTTGTAATTAAAGGTGCTAGTTCGGGTTGGGCCTCGGTCACTAGTGGGGTTCCTCAGGGTTCCGTTTTGGGGCCGCTGTTGTTTATCATTTACATAAATGATATCGACGGTGGCATCGTCAGTCGGATCGCCAAATTCGCTGATGGCACCAAGCTTGGGGCCAATGTTGGGACGCCCGAAGCGATCGAGGAACTGCGTGCGGACCTAGGTAGGATAGGAGAGTGGTCCGAAAAATGGCAAATGCCGTTTAACTTGGGTAAATGCAAAGTGATGCACATTGGCTGCGCCAATCCCAAGTCGGATTACTCGATGTTGGGTAGTAATATCGAGGTGACTGATTTAGAAAAGGACTTGGGTGTGCTAATTAGCAGCGACCTTAAGTTTACGAAACAGTGTGTAGAGGTGGAAAAGAAAGCCCAGAAACTATTGGGTTATATCAGGAGGCAATTTCAGTTTCGGAACAAGGAGATTGTGCTCTCACTGTACAATTCCCTTGTTCGGCCGCACCTGGAGTATGCTGTGCAGTTCTGGTCGCCCACCCTCAGGAAAGATATTGAGAGGCTGGAGCGAGTGCAGGCGAGGGCCACAAATTAATCCCTTCCGTTAGGCATATGGGCTACAATCGACGGTTACGCGCCCTGAACTTGTTTTCGCTTGAAACTCGGAGGCTGCGCGGTCAACTGATCGAGGTTTTCAAGCTCTTACGCGGGTTCAACGATGTCGATTTTAGAAGTATGTTTAGTTTAAATGATAACCCAACTCGCAACAATGGTTGGAAGTTGGATTTGAAACGGTTTAGGACTAGTGTGTGTGGGAATTACTTTACGTATAAGATCTGTGACACATGGAACAGGTTACCTTCGGAAGTTGTGAACAGTTCCTCTGTGGATCAGTTCAAGAAAAGGGTAGACGAAATCTTGCACACTATTTGAGTGTGTAAAGACATTTAGGACCTCAGTCTGCGGAAATTTCTTTTCCTATAAAATAGTTAATATCTGGAACCAACTTCCCTCAGAGGTTGTTTCCAGTCAGTGTAAATCTGTTTAAAAATAGGCTAGACAAAGTACTGAACACACTCATAGTTTAAGATTAAAACCTCAGAAAACTCTGCAGGAGTTCGCTTGCTCGGTGTCTCTGTGAGCAAGCTAAATATAGAGCTATTTATATATTCTCCACTTTCCTGTAAAATTTCCTTGGCTACTTTTCCAGGGTCAAGGTATTTTCTTCAACCTTTTTCCGTACCTGCCTCTGGCAGGGAGGGTGGGGAGAGAGCCTTCTACTTTTCTATCCAGTTTTCTACTACTGCTAGGATAGTTGAAAGAAAAATAAACTTTCACAATTTTCCCTGGCACCCGTTGCCATTGGTACCTCCTCGGTATGGGCCGCAAGGCCTTTTGAGGTACTTCTTTTCCTTGTAACTCTCTCTCTCTCTCTCTCTCTCTCTCTCTATCATATATATATATATATATATATATATATATATATACACACACACGACTATATACGGCCATTGCATATAATCCTCTATATTAGTTATACTGTACATCATTTCTGTAGCAAGTGAACGCTTTCATTGGAATAATAATTAAAAAACTTGTTCATTTAATCCGATTAAAAAAGTGAACATTTTCGAGCTGAGCGGGCTCTTAATCCTGAGAGAGAGAGAGAGAGAGAGAGAGAGAGTTGTGCAAACTCAAACTCGAAGAGATAAAATGGGAACGGTCGTCAAGGCAGCAATTTAATTTTCTGAAGCAAGAACCGTATTGCTTAAAATGCGCGTACAACCAACCGAGGGGAGCCAAACCCACGTTCTATGAAAAGGATTTTTTTTTTTTTTTTAAAGTGAAGAAAAAATAAATGCAAAATGAATTTCATCTCACACGTCAAATCCTAAATGTCTTTCCTGACATTGGGGAGCCGGAAGAAAAAAGTATGAAAAAGCGAAATCTTGTCTTTGGGTTTGAATATTGCATTGCATAATTTTTATTGAGAATTTCTCTCTTCTTTTTTTTTTAGATGTTTATCATTGGATGGTTGGTTGCGATGCCTCGTTAGTTCTTGTTTATTTTTAGAATTACGTGTGAAGTGTGTCAGTAAAAAAGTTAAAAGGATTCTAAGTTCTTTTGTGGGAAACGAAACGGCACCATGATTCTTTCACATTATATATATATACACAGTACTGTGCAAAAGTCAGAGACCACTATCGATCTAATAACCTTTAGATAATCTGTCGTATGAAAATTGGTTTTGATACTAAAATACATATTAACTAGAAACTCTGGTTCATATTAACGTATAACTAAGTTATTACTTAAGTGTATAAAGTTGTATAAGCTAGATGACCCTCTAGTCTGCATAAATTGGACTTGAGGGTTGATTCATTATATTACTTATAACGCATGTGTTTAAAGATCTAGCGAACTATTACTGATGAATCTGTAAATGCTCCTAAGCTATTGTTATATCAATAGTTACAATTAAAAGTATTGACATATTCACTTAAATTCTGCAAAACAAATTTATCCCAAACGTTTCTCATTATAATCCTAATTCATGCTGTTTTTTTCTTTCACAGGCTTAAGAAATGACAAAAAGTACAATTTCTGATGCGATTAGATATAAAATAATACATTTGCATGGTGAGGGACTGAGTCAAAGAAAAATAAGTGAATCTACAGGCGTTTCCAAAACTCGTGTACAAAAAATCTTGGTTCGTCACAGATCAAATGGGACCCCAGCTGATCGCCCTAGATCAGGGAGGCCCTCTAAGCTTTCTCCATCTGATCTACAATATCTAAAGATTACTTCCCTTCGAGACAGACACAAATCTAGCACTTCACTTGCAGCAGATCTCGAAAAAACAATAGGTGTCTCAGTTGATCCCTTTACTGTATGAAGGAAACTTAACTCAGTAGGTCTTAAAAGACGTGTTGCAGCAAAAAAAGCCACTTTTAAGGAATGGAAATAAAGAGAAGAGAAGAAAATGTGCTTTGGAACACAAGTATTGGACATCTGAGACCTACTGAATTAAGCTTCCTTCGTACAGAAGAAGGATCAACTGAGACATCTGTTGTTTTTTCGAGATCCGCTGCAAGTGAAGTGCTGGATTTTTGTCTGTCTCGAAGGGAAGTAATCTTTAGATATTATAGATCAGATGGAGAAAGCTTAGAGGGCCTCCCTGATCTAGAACGATCAGCTGGGGTCCCATTTGATCTGTGACGAGCCAAGATTTTTTGTACACGTGTTTTGGAAACGCCTGTAGATTCATTTATTTTTCTTTGACTCAGTCCCTCACCATGCAAATGTATTATTTTATATCTAATCGCATCAGAAATTGTACTTTTTGTCATTTCTTAAGCCTGTGAAAGAAAAAAACAGCATGAATTAGGATTATAATGAGAAACGTTTGGGATAAATTTGTTTTGCAGAATTTAAGTGAATATGTTAACACTTTTAATTGTAAATATTGATATAACAATAGCTTAGGAGCATTTACTGCAGATCCATCAGTAATAGTTCGCTAGATCTTTAAACACATGCGTTATAAGTAATATAACGAATCAACCCTCAAGTCCAATTTATGCAGACTTGAGGGTCATCCAGCTTATACAACTTTATACACTTAAGTAATAACTTAGTTATACTGTACGTTAATATGAACCAGAGGTTCTAGTTAATATGTATTTTAGTATCAAAACCAATTTTCATACAACAGATTATCTAATAGTTATCAGATCGACAGTGGTCTCTGACTTTTGCACAGTAATGTGCATATATATATATATATATATATATATATATATATTAATATATATATATATATATATAGGGTGTTTAACAACCGGTATGCCATACTTTGGGGGTGATTTGGGGGGTGATATCGAGTAAAAAAATTAATACAACATAGGTGCTATTTCCAATTGTTGCGGAGCTCCGGACGTTTTAAGATGTTCAAACAACAAATCCCTACTTGTGTGTAGTTCGATAGATGGCAGCACTGGTGATAGTTTCGGTTAACGAAGTTACAACTACTTATCCTCAGTTTTTTTTTTCAGTTGGTTCTGATCTGTGGTACGAGACACTGTGTTGCGCTGAGGTGAACAATCAAAATGAATCAACAGTTCACATCCGCTGAATACGCTGATATCCATTTCATTTATGAATTCTGTGATGGTAACAGCAGAGCGGCAGTTGAGGAGTATCGAAGACGTTTTCCGAACCGCCGAATACCGAACAGGCAAGTGTTTAGTGACACACACCACAGATTAAGGGAAACAGGGACAATTGTTCCACGTAACCAAAAACATGTAGCACGACGGCCCGTTGCTGTGGAGGAGCGCATACTGGACCTAGTACAACATAGCCCAACTATCAGTGTTCGAAGGATTTCTAGACGAATTGGTGAACTCGCATCGCGTGTATGGTGAGGGTTTGTATCCCTATCATTTGCAACGTGTTCAAGCTCTTCAACCGGATGATTACGATAAACGTGTTCAGTTTTGCCAGTGGATGGTTATGCATCGCCAAATTCTTAATTGCATACTGTTTAGTGATGAAGCACAATTCATTAGGGATGGAATTAACAATACACGAAATTCCTACTTATGGTCCGCCGATAATCCCCACAGTATCGTTGAAGGAAACTTTCAACATCAATTCTGGCTGATTGGACCGTTCGTTTTGGAACAACGATTAACTGCTGATATTTATCTGAACTTCTTGATGAACGAATTGCCGCTTTTGATGGAGGATGTGCCCTTGAAGACAAGGAGCAGGATGTTCTTTCAGCACGATGGGGCGCCACCACATTTTGGTCGTCATGTTACGGATTATTTGAATCAGCAGTACGGGAATCGTTGGATTGGTCGTGCTGGTCCAATATCGTGGCCCCCGAGATTTCCGGACCTAACCCCGTTAGATTTCTTTTTATGGGGCCTTATGAAAGAGATGGTCTACAAGACCAAAGTACAAACGAGAAAGGAACTCTTGCGTCGGATTATGGATGCCGCTGCTTACATACTAGAACACCTCGAAATGATTTAGTGGGTAGTGGACTCTTGTCTGGAACAAGCAAGGCGCAAGGCTGTGCATTGAAAATCGAGGCGGACATTTTGAACATTTATAAGGTGTATCTCATAAAATGTAGCAATAAATACATCAGATTAATACTCTCGTTTATTTTTTCCGTGCACCTTAAAACGTCCGTAGTTCCGCAACGGTTGGAAATAGCACCGATGTTGTATTAACTTTTTTACTTGGTATCACCCCCCAAATCACCGCCAAAAGTATGGCAGGCCGGTTGTGAAACACCCTATATATACGTGAAATGAATGAATAATGCAAACCCACGAGGAAACAGTGTATATATATATATATATATATATATATATATATATATATATATATATATATATACACACACACACAATGCACATCCACAAGAAAAAATTAAAAGCCATTTCGAGAACTTTGGTGTATTCAACGATACACTTTGTCAGGGGATGACGAGGGGTATTGTTGAATACATGAAAAGCCTTGGAATCGCTTTTAATTTTTTCTTATGGGTGTGCACCATTTACTTATTTCATATGTTTAATTACGAAATTTATCCCATATATATATATATATATATATATATATATATATATATATATATATATATATATATATATATTAGTCAATGTGTGAAACCAGTCATTTCACGTAATGCCTAAAAATTTCAGGCATTTCGCATAGTTCCATTAAGCGATTAATGACTTCGTGAAGGTTATGTTATGTTAGGTTAGGTTAGTAATGCGTACTACCTACAGTATTACAGTGTTTAAGGGTCACAGGTATTACGCGAAATGCCTGAAATTTTTAGGCATTACGTGAAATAACTGGTTTCACACATTGACTGTAACATATATATACTATTAAAAATCCATACTTCGTCCAGAAAATTTATGTCTGGAAAAAGAAAGGGAACTCGCCCAAAGATAATATCATTATTCAGACAAATGCTAGGAATTATGGTTGCAAAAGAGATAATTCCCCTTTAAATCTTTTCTAATTTTGAGGTCACTTCCACATGTGCACAACCAACTTCAGTACACTTCACCCACCTGTAGAAATTTCTGTAGAAATTCCCCGAAATAGAACGGTTATGTTCTCTTTTAAATAGGCCAAATTTCAGTACTTTGTTGTGTAAACTTTCGATTTTGCATATAGGCCCAAAGAAAGGAATCCGTTGGGGGTCACGTAGAGCATTTCATGATAATTTTTCCTAGTGACGTTCGTTGTTTGTTCATCACCAAAACCGACATACACCAAACGTGAAGTTTTGGTATATCTCGCTCATTTTCCCCGGATGCGATGCGATAATTATGCCTGTTAATATTTCCAGACGCACGCAATGTCACCTCATCGTTAACCCAGATACTGTCCAAAAGAGATGGATCGCGATCAGAATTATAAATGAAGGTGTGGTATATTTCCACTATTTGTTCTTGATTCACATCACGTAATTCATGTACCATGTGTGATTTCATTTTTATGTCCTTCAGCATTCGTTGAATGTTGAGTAATTTACCGTATCTTCCGTCCAAAGCTGCACGTCTGATGGATTTAGTTCAACAAGCAGAAAATTTTTCTTCGACCACTTGCTGGTTCTCTTTTGTTCGAGCAGACCTCGGACGTCCACTGCGAGATTTTTTATGACCCTTAGAATTTTTTTGTTACGAATTGTTCTGTCGTCAGGAGCCACGCTTCTCAAACTAGGGGTCGCGTAAATATTATTGGGGGACGCAGAAACATTTGAAAATATTATTTTTTTCATAAATATACAGTGTTAGTACCTATTGCTTTTATGACATTGAGTGAAGGGTCGCGAAAAAATTTGTCTGATCCAAAGGGGTCGCAAGTGAAAAAAGTTTGAGAAGCCCTGGTCAGGAGCATGGCGGACATTGAAATAACGACAGAATTCGCATTGCACTGTTACTGAACCTAGAGTATCTATCCAAATGACTTACACCGCTGCAGACTTGAATATTCTCCTGCCATCTTAAACAAAGCGCTCTACATTTTTGTAATTCAAAAAACTTTTTCGTTACTGCTCTTTCAAAAGACTAATTCTTGTTATGCAGTTTCCTTTTCTCGCCGGGGGTATAAAGGTTATGACATTTTTTCTGGATGTTGTAAACTTTATACTTGGGGTGTGACAGCCCTCCGGTCCCGAGTCGTGGGATTCTAGAGAAATTGGCTGCCAGTTTCTTTAGGTTCTCTCTCTCTTTCGGGAGGGCGGGTAAAGTATGTTGTACAATCCTGTCCCGTGGGTTACTAGGACCCCATCCCATCCCTTCTCTGTCCTTTTAGCTTACATTAAGGATGTTCTCCTCTGACTGAAAAAAAAAAAAAAAAACCTTTTCTTTTAGTATAAAGTATTTTTCTCTTCTTTTACTATTAGGACCCTACTGCTACCTCATGCGTGGGAAGAGAGGCTTTGGAACCTCTATAAATAACACCATTTAACGCTCGTAGGTTGTGAGAGACTGGGATGGAGGGGTCCCAGGCGTAGGGGCGCGATGAATGGAGTGTGGCTAGTGCCCCGTTAAGCCCATTCCTAACGCGTAATGGCCTGACCAGCCCCCTGCGACCGTTCTTTGGTGACCAATTGATGGTGCTTGGCTGTACTGCTCTGAGGTGAGAGAGCTTTACTGCCCAGCTGGCTGCCAGGCCAGCGTAAAGTCTCGGGCGTAGACTCTGGGTCTGGTGGGATATCCCTTGAACACTGGATTCTAAGAGTTGGCCGCTTGTGAGTGACTAGTAAGACTTAGTAAGGGGCTGCATCTCGCTGTCGCTCCTGGCGGAAAATCCGTGATGCCTGCGTCGCGAGTGTTTGTCAGTTGGTAGCTGCGACACGTTTGGGATTGTCCGGCCCTGGGGAGACCTTTGGTCGGTGCGGCAGCAGCGAGAGGTGTAGTCTTCTGGAAGGGATGAACGTCACTTGCAAGTAGGTGGATGCGTCTACGCGCGGGATGAATTCACCCCCCCCCCTTTTTATATACTGGTCAGAACGTTTTTGATAGTTTTCATTGCTAGAACGCTTTATCTTATTCAGAGTATTCAGAAAAAAAAAAGAGAGAAAATATGGCAGGGCCAGCTAAATTGAAAGCAGAATGCTTTAAATGTAAAGTTAATCATTGGTGCGTTGACTTCCCTGAAGGTAGTATCAGCGATATCACATCCCTTAGTGTATGTTTGTTTTGTAAACTTAGAGACAACCACGAAAAGGAAGTTAAAGAGCTAAAGGAATTAGTAAAAAAGCTTGAAGCTAGGGTCGTCGCACTGGAAATCCAACCCAGTGGACAAGATCAAACTAAAAACACACCAGCAGATTTAAACTGTAAGATTAAGCATCTAGAACAAAGCGTGGCACGCTTGGAAAACACGGTGACTATTCCGGAAAATAGAACGGAGGAACAAGAATTCAAATTGGTCAAAAATAAAAGACCCTCCAAACCAAAACCAAAACATAAGGATTTGGAACCCATTACCATCAAAAATAAGTTTCACTTACTTGCTGATGAGGAGGATGAATCCTTTTTAATTGGGGATTCTATGGTAAGGAATCAAGGGGACTTTTTCGGAGCAAGACGGGCGACCAAGAGAAAACTCCGATGTTTTCCGGGTGCCACAAGCCAGATAATTAATAGGGAATTAGGCAAAATTAATATCAAGAATAAGAGTTGCCCTATCATTGTCCATGTTGGTGGCAATGACGTTTTTCTGGGAGGGACAGGAGGGCAGACAGAGCCCATTATAAAAGAATTTAAGAACCTAACTGACAAGGTTAGGGATAGGACAGACATGGGTATGGTCGTAGGAATTCTCCCTCGAATGCGTGCTAGTGACTATACTCTAAGTAAAGCCATTAGCATAAATAAAAGAGTTAAACGCATGTGTGATGAAAAAGGCCTAAAGTTTGTCGATTTTTGGCCTACATTCTACGGAAATGGGGAATACTTTGGTTCGGACGGGATACATTTTAACCAGAAGGGGAAAAAGAAGTATGGTGATTTACTGAACATTAATTTGTATAATCTTTTTAAACTAGGACCCCCCAAACCAGCAATTGATCCTGCTCCCCAAACAGTTAAACCTACTCCCCCAGCAGTTAGTCCCTCCCCCAGCAGTTAGTCCCCTCCCCCAGCAGTTAGTCCCTCCCCCAGCAGTTAGTCCCCTCCCCCAGCAGTAGTCCCTCCCCCAGCAGTAGTCCCCTCCCCCAGCAGTAGTCCCCTCCCCCAGTAGTTAGTCCCCCTCCAACAGCAGGTAGTGACTCTCCTTCCACGTTGGAGGGGCTCAGGCTCCTGCGGAGATTGTCCCCTCGTTAGTGAGGGGCTCTTCAACTCCCGACAGCCCTGGCTGTTCGGGAAACGGGTCGTGCTAGGGGGCGGTCAGAATAGGGAGGCTCCCTCCGTGCAATGCTTTTTAATGCTAGGTCGATCAGGAACAAGTTTGGCGAGCTACGGGCGCTCTTAGCATCAGAATACCAGGATATCGTTGCTATCACCGAGTCCTGGATTCATACTGATCGTAGGGACTACGTTGGGGAGTTCGAAATTCCCGGGTATAGAATGTTTCGCAAAGACCGCACCCGTGGGGAGGGGGGTGGGGTACTAATATACGTCAGGGACACGTTGAGTCCGGTTGACTGCCAGTTCCGGTCGGAACGGGAGCTGCTTGGCGTCGATCTGAACGTGGGAGGGACGAACTATAGGTTAATCTTGGTGTACAGACCTCCGCATCTCCTCCTCGAGGAGGATACAGCCCTGTACACCGAACTCAGTAGCCTGCTAGGGGATAGGGTGTGTGTAGTTTTAGGAGACTTCAACTGTCGCGGCATAAAGTGGGAAAACAGGACTGCCGATGCTGAAGGGAGGAGGCTAGTTGACTTTGCTGATGAGAACTTCCTCACTCAGTGGGTCAACGAGCCTACACGAGGCGAAAGCGTTCTAGACTTAGTATTCACGACCGAAGACAACCTCGTCACTGGCCTCACCGTTGACGAATCATTGGGCGGGAGTGATCACGGTCTTATTAGGTTCCGTGTGTGCGTCCCTCGGGTGAAGCGTAGTAACTCGAGAGGCAGTAAGCTCGATCTCCGGCGGGCGAACTTTGTTAGCCTCAGGGATAGCGTAGGAGAGATGGGGTTAGAGGTTGGCGGCGATGTTGAGGGAGTGTGGAGTGCATTCCGGGACGAGTTTATGGTGCTGCAGTCTGCTGCCATACCCTCAAAACCGGTCACCCCTGCTTCAACGCAGCCTAAGTGGTTCAATCGTGACATCGCTTCGGCTATCCGAAATAGGAAAGTAGCGTATAGGAGGGCGAAGGCCAATCGTTCCCACGAGAACACTGAAGCGTATGTCCGCCTGTGTAGGGAAGTGAAGGCGAAGGTTAGGCTAGCGAAACGTAACGAAGAACTACGGGTGGCAAGCCTCTGCAAGGGGAACCCTAAGGAATTCTTCAGTTATGTTAATAGTAGAAAGCCCATTAGAAGCATGATAGGTCCTTAAAGGACGGAAGCGGCGTTCTGCGGACCTCCGACGCGGACATCGCTAATGTGCTTAATGAGTACTTTGCGGGAGTGTTCACCAGGGAGGATACCCGCGTCATCCCCGAGCCAGGCGTGAGGCACGAAGGTGCTGGCCTGGATAGTGTTAGATGTACCGCGACAGTCGTTGCCGATAGAATAGACAAACTGAGCGCGTTTAAGGCTCCTGGGCCAGACCAGTTTCTCCCCAGAGTGTTGCGAGAAGTGCGCGACCAGGTGGCTCCCCACCTGGCTACAGTCTTCAACAAATCGTTGGAGATGGGCCAGGTGCCTGGTGACTGGAGGGAAGCCAACGTGACCCCTATCTTTAAGAAAGGGGATCACGAAAGTCCAGGGAACTATCGTCCATTAGTCTCACTTCAGTTGTAGGTAAATTATTAGAAGGGATAATAGCTGATAGGATCGTTGACCATTTGGATTCCTACAAGCTGCTTGGGGACTCCCAACATGGGTTTAGACGGCATAGGTCGTGTCTCACCAACTTGCTCGAGTTTTTCCACGTCATGTTGAGTGAGTACGATAAGAGTAGGGCGATTGATATACTTTATCTCGACTTTCAGAAAGCCTTTGATAAGGTACCTCACCGCCGGCTAATGGCGAAAGTGCGCGCGCTGGGTATCGGTGGGGAAATAGGTAGGTGGATTGAAAACTGGCTGAGGAATAGGCGGCAGAGGGTGGTAATTAAAGGGGCTAGTTCGGGTTGGGCCTCGGTCACTAGTGGGGTTCCTCAGGGTTCCGTTTTGGGGCCACTGTTGTTTATCATTTACATAAATGATATCGACGGTGGCATCGTCAGTCGGATCGCCAAATTCGCTGATGACACCAAGCTTGGGGCCAATGTTGGGACGCCCGAAGCGATCGAGGAACTGCGTGCGGACCTAGGTAGGATAGGAGAGTGGTCCGAAAAATGGCAAATGCCGTTTAACTTGGGTAAATGCAAAGTGATGCACATTGGCTACGCCAATCCCAAGTCGGACTACTCGATGTTGGGTAGTAATATCGAGGTGACTGATTTAGAAAAGGACTTGGGTGTGCTAATTAGCAGCGACCTTAAGTTTACGAAACAGTGTGTAGAGGTGGAAAAGAAAGCCCAGAAACTATTGGGTTATATCAGGAGGCAATTTCAGTTTCGGAACAAGGAGATTGTGCTCTCACTGTACAATTCCCTTGTTCGGCCGCACCTGGAGTATGCTGTGCAGTTCTGGTCGCCCACCCTCAGGAAAGATATTGAGAGGCTGGAGCGAGTGCAGGCGAGGGCCACAAAGTTAATCCCTTCCGTTAGGCATATGGGCTACAATCGACGGTTACGCGCCCTGAACTTGTTTTCGCTTGAAACTCGGAGGCTGCGCGGTCAACTGATCGAAGTTTTCAAGCTCTTACGCTGGTTCAACGATGTCGATTTTAGAAGTATGTTTAGTTTAAATGATAACCCAACTCGCAACAATGGTTGGAAGTTGGATTTGAAACGGTTTAGGACTAGTGTGTGTGGGAATTACTTTACGTATAAGATCTGTGACACATGGAACAGGTTACCTTCGGAAGTTGTGAACAGTTCCTCTGTGGATCAGTTCAAGAAAAGGTTAGACCAAATCTTGCAAACTATTTGAGTGTGTATAAAATTTTCCGTGGTACCCGTTGCCATTGGTATATCTTCGGTATGGGCCGCAAGGCCTTTTGAGGTACTTCTTTTCCTTGTAACTCTCTCTCTCTCTCTCTCTCTCTCTCTCTCTCTCTCTCTCTCTCTCTCTCTCTCTCTTCTCTCTCTCTCTCTCTCCTCTCTCTCTCCCGAGTCGTGGGATTCTAGAGAAATTGGCTGCCAATTCCTTTGGGTTCTCTCTCTTTCGGGAGGGCGGGTGAAGTCTGTTGTACAAACCTGTCCCGTGCGTTACTAGGACCCCTTCCCATCCCTACTCTGTCCTTTTAGCTTAGTTTAAGGATGCTCTCCTCTGACTGCAAAAAAAAGAAAATAGAACTTTTAGTATTAAGTCTTTTTCTCTACTCTTACGATTAGGACCCTACTGCTACCTCATGCGTGGGAAGAGAGGCTTTGGAACCTCTATAAATAACACCATTTCACTTCAGTTGTAGGTAAATAATTAGAGGGGATAATAGAGGGTAGGATTGTTGACCATTTGGATTCCTACAACCCACTTGGGGACTCCAACATGGGTTTAGACGGCATAGGTCGTGTCTCACCAACTTGCTCGAGTTTTTCCACGTCATGTTGAGTAAGTATGATAAGAGTAGGGCGATTGATGAGAAAGTCTTTGATAAGGTACTTCACCGCCGGCTAATGGCCAAAGTGCGCGCGCTGGGTATTGTTGGGAAGTAGGTAGGTGGATTGAAAACTGGCTGAAGAATGCCACAAAGTTAATCCCTTCCGTTAGGCATATTGGCTACAATCGACGCTTACGTGACGCTGGTTCAAAGATGTCGATTTTAGAAGCATGTTTAGTTTAAATGATAACCCAACTCGCAACAATTGTTGGAAGTTGGATTTGAAACGGTTTAGGACTAGTGTGTTTGAATTACTTTACGTATAAGATCTGTGACACGTGGAACAGGTTGAAAAGTTCCTCTGTGGATCAGTTCAAGAAAAGGTTAGGGTGTAGAAAATTTTCGCTGGCACCCGTTGCCATTTAAAAAGGTACCTCCTCGGTATGGGCCGCAAGGCCTTTTGAGGTACTTCTTTTCCTTGTAACTCTCTCTGTCTCTCTCTCTCTCTCTCTCTCTCTCTCTCTCTCTCTCTCTCTCTATATATATATATATATATATATATATATATATATATATATATATAAATAAATAAATAAAAGGAGTATGAAGAACAGAGCAAGAGTTCCGAACATTTATTACAAACGTTTTGACCCATCGCAGGGACCTTCTTCAGTGAAAGACTGTATAAGACAAAAAAAATTTAAAAATGTGACAAAAAACTCGCTCTCCTGATCGCTTTTTAACCACTGTCTATGGGAAAAAGCCACAACACTTCTTGGAACCAACTATTTCAACTGAAAAGTGACTCGGTTTAAAAAGTGAAGTATTATAAGCAACGTACATAGGGTCTACCAGATATGTTCAGATTGGACTTCATTTCACTATGAACTTAATTATTTATCGTTCTTCATGCATAATTTACATCCGTCACACCCTTTTTAAAATTGTGTTAATGAATTCCTTTGTAATGTTTTTCAGCCAAAGCATCCGACCTCTAACGTTCCAAAATTGGCTGTACACCAGATGTTCTCCAAAAATTTCTTTATTTCTAAATAAATGTTCTAAGCTAAAAAAAAAAAAAAAAAGGAATCTAGACGCTGCAATAGGTACGTAAAACAGTAGTTTATTAATTTTGATTAAACAACATCTTTAGTGTAATCGCCATTTTTTCTAAAACAATATTCAACCTTACACAAATATTTGCCATAATTTTTGGAAATAGCTCAGCTGGGATGTTGTTGATTACCCCATAGACTTTGGTCTTTAGGTCTTCAGGTGCCCTATACTTGAAAGAATAGATCCTGTACTTTACATAATCCCACAAAAATAGTCAGAGGGTGTGAGGTCAGGTGAGTATGGGAACCATTCCATTGGCTTATGAAGGAAGATTAATCGCCCGAAAAAATGCTTTCTCAAAAAGTTACGCGTTTCACAAGCAGTGTGTGTGGAGGTACTACATCCTGCTGAAACCACTGAATCTCGGGTAATGCAGTTATTTCTTTTCCGGGACAAACTCATTGGTCGTGGGAAGTAAAAATCTTGCAGCATCTGACGATATGAATTTTGCGTTACCATTACTGCTTTTCCAGTATCATTCTCAAAGAAATAGGAACCTACTACACCATACCAGCCAATAGCGATTGAATTCATGACTTCCCCAGTAGCGAAAGTTTTGTTTATTGATCTCCCTCGAAAGATGTGCATAACACTCGTTAGTGAAGTGGATGTGTTTCCAAAACTCAGGATCTTCTTCTAGCTTTGTAACATCCGTGTTGCGATTGCCATTCGTTTTTGTATGTAAACATTAGTCAGTGAAGCTTGTAAATGAATTCTGAAGGGAAAAATGTTTAATTCAGTACGAAGTATATGATGCACAGATGTTCGTGAAATACCTACTTCTAACAAACGTCGCATTGACTTCTGCGGACTGCGCGCAATAATTTCATGAACCATGTTTCCGTGTTACAAAATTTTAGGCAGCAAAGGTTCAACAAAGAGAAAAATGTACCTGGTGAAATGGCTAGGTTACCCAGAAAGCTTCAACACCTATATAAAAGCTGCTGCAATAATGAAGCTTAAATAGTATGCAACATGGCGCCTAACCACTTCTATGTCACACTCCCGTCCTCCTCTTCTCTGTCTGTACATCTTAACAACACCCTGGCCAACTTTGTAACAGGACTCCACGGGCCCATTGAGTTGGAACGTGATTCGTACGAAGTTGGTGTTTGTGAATTCCAGCTAGCCACCAAATTTTTAACTCTTGAAAATGAGCAAATCATATTTTTGATCCTTAGAAGAAGCGATGAGTGTGAAAAATTAGGCATAACCTTAGACAACACAATGCGATCAGTCATGTTCGGTGAGGTACAGTACTATAGTACAAATGTACCACGAGGAATCGGGCATTATGACAGCCATGGACATAGTGACGGGGTTAAACAAGACTCTTGAAAAATCGCACCTGACAACCGATTTACTTTTTGAAGTCGTAAACATAGACACGCCTGCAGGCACGTTGAAGTTAAAATCAACGCTTAGTAGAAATATTAAAGACAAACAGCTGTTCACAATTGTGCCCGAGGGTCGATATAGTGCAGCTCTCCAAAGAGATACTTTTCACGAGGCACAACATGACTTGTCCAGCTTAATGTATCAGCTGATGATGGAGAAATTGGTTGAAAGTTCCCCATCCCTAGACATGTGCTATTTTTACAGCAATATCGTAGAGTATCAATTTATTGGGGACACCCAGGCGCGCCTGCTGCGCACTGCACACATCCCCAACCTTAGAGGGAAAAGTTTGAGCATTTCATATGACAAGCCCCATTATGTGAATGTTGCGACTAATCTATTAACCAATATCTCAATATCTATAAGAACGATTGAGGGAAAAAATTTCCCATTCGGTGATGGGAGCTTAACAGTGAAGCCACACTTTCGTCGCTTTCAGTTATAATGACCCGAAGGCCTTTCACAGTCTATCGAGGGGTGAGATATCAGCGTTGGAGTGGGCTTGGGTCCATTTTTTCAACCATACTACGCACCGCTGTCCCATTGTTGAAGACGGGGGGGGGGAGCTAGATACCTCGGGAGGAAGGCGTTACAATCAGGTTTTAACGCGGTAGAAGACATAATGGCTGGAACTAAACCTAAAGAAGCTCTAAAAAACATTTAAAACGTACAAGGGACGAAATCATCAAAGATGCAAAGAGAAAAATGCGTGGTGGCGGAAAGAAGAGGGTTGTCAGGAAGAAGGGGTTACCAGCACGTCGCGCTAAACGTGAAAGGACATCAAAAAAGAAGTGTTGTAAGCGTATGAAGCCTATGGCTCATCATTTTTTTAACTGATATAAGCTGAGGACACTACTCTCACGAATCATAGACTGATTACTACTTGTCGAGAGAGGTGGTACTATTTCTGACTCGTCATGGCGCGTTTCATCCATCCGTGTAGTTCACAATGTTGTAAATCGGAACTGTCCCTCTTTGATATGCCCCCTACTCAGGTTTCTATTGAGCATAGTTACTTTATTACAATTAATTGAGTGCCCCTATAGAATTCGTAATACCCAGCTCGGGCCCATACTTTTTTGATTCGAGCTGCATGCACATGTACGCTAAACTACGTATAGCCCATTCAGATGGAACGGACTGTGATGATAGTTACTCTGCATACCCTGAAACCAACTTTACACTTCATATTCAGCCAGTGTGAGGTGTATTTAAATCAAGTAACATCTTGGCAGGAACAGGTTATTATCACTTAGAGCTTATCTAGAAAATGTCCTCAATATTTCAAAAGAAGCGAAGGACACCTTTTTAACCGCGGAGGGCTATTATCAGACTAAAGATGAAACTAAAGCTCAACCGCACGAGTCCTGAGATCTGCATAAATCTGGGACCTGATCAAGAAGAGGACGCAAAACCCGTTGTGATTCACATCCTGGAAACATATTTACGTGTACGACGAGTGAAATTAAGTTCCCCAAAATATGTAGAAATTGAAAAAAATTTAATACACACAACAGTAAAATACCCAATTAACAGAGTACAGATCAAGCTATACACGGTGCCCGCCGGGTTGGCCTCGAAGCAGCTAGAAAACGTGGCCGTGGGAGTTCTACCTAAAAGGATATTAATTGGAATGCAGGATCACGCTTCGATGAATGGAAAATATAAAAAGAGCGCCTTTAAATTCGAGAATTTCGGCCTTAAAAATATAACTCTATACGTAAATGGCGTTGCATTGGGGGGCCCATGTTTGCGGATTACTCATCAGACGCTGTGTTTCCGCTCTGTGCGGGAGCTTATAGTAGTCTGGCTCATAATTCCGGTGCCTGTGACGAACTTGGGTTTGGCATAACGCACAAAGAATTTGTCGAAGAATTTAACCGTTCCTCATTTGATATTACCTCTGACTTATGTCCTAGTATAAATACACACTTAAGTCCACAACAAAGTGGAAACATCTCAGTCAGATTGGAATTTGCCAACCCTATAAACACGCCTATTAGTGTACTCGTGTACCTCGAATCACAGGCTCTAATAGAAGTTGACCGTTTCAGGAACATGGTCACAGACTTTTAAAATTGACGCGAATACACTCCAGAGAGTAATGAAAAGTGATCGAATCACACGCTCCAAATTTATCGGCGTGTTTGCGAAGAATGAAATATTGAATTTGCCAACTACGAGAGAGTGGTATGGGATTATCGTGAACACTGACATTGTTGGTAATGTGAGAATTCATTGGTTTGCATTCTATTTTAAAAATAGGGAAAGAATGTACTGTTTTGATTCACTCGGCACTCAAACCTGGAGTGACCCTGTGGTTGTACAATTTATCGAACAGCTACACGTCCCTGAAATTGTCTGGAATCCTTACCGTTTCGAAGGATATTTTAGCAATACTTGTGGCATGTATTGCCTTTCATTTCTCCTGCACATGTCACGTGGGAAGGGTTTTATAAATTTTTAAAAATTATCCGATTTGTGCGACACTGAAATGAATGATGAAATGATATGCAGACAAATATAAAAAAAGGTTCCCATTTGTTCGCACTCGTTGTACTCTATTGTGGAAAGGTGTATATATATATTTGTAACTATATTGTGTAAAGGTGTATATATATATATATATTTGTAACTACAGGGTGATCGAAAAGTCTCCGCAGTAGTAATAAGATATTTACTTTATTGAAATTTTACATAAGGAGATATAAGAATTTTATAAATGTAATGACATATCATTGTTACCTGTTTAGAGTAAGTGCTGGAAGTGTTTTCCACCGTTTTCTCGACATAGCCAGATCCTTCTTACTTTATTAGCAAATACTGTGTGTAATGTTTCTGCTGAAATAGACTGCACGTAAGTTCGGATCTCCGTTTGTAATTCATCAATAGTTTTTGGCTTATTTTTATAAACACTGCTCTTAGCGGACCCCAAAAGTAAAAATCAACAGGCGTGAGGTCAGGTGAACGGGGAGGCCAAATTCCTCTTGAAATTATGCGTTCTCCGAAGACATCTTCCAATAATTGCATGGAATAACGAGCTGTGTGTGCTGTAGCACTGTCTTGCTGAAAGTATGCATTTTGGAGTTCGTTTTCGTTCAACTGGCCAATAAATGAGTATAAAATTTGCTCACAGTAACGCTCTGAATTGATGGTTTCAGAAAAAAATATTGGACCAATGATACGCTGTCTTGAAATCGCAACCCAGACTCCAATTTTTTCAGGATGTAGAGGAGCTTCGTGAATACTGTTAGGGTTTTCAGAGCACCACAGACGCGTGATTTGTGAGTTGACGTACCCTGAAAGGCTAAACCATGCTTCGTCTGTGTAAAACGTCACATCCAAAATGTCTTCTCCATTTTGATCAATAAAATTATGAAACCACTCACAATAATTTAACCTGTTTGGAAAATCTGCAATTTTCAGTTCCTGCACGGCTGTCACTTTGTAAGGATATAATTTGAGTTCTTTCTTAACTGCTTTTTGGGTGGAGCCATAGCTCAATCCACATTGTTGTGACAGTCTCCTGAGTGATTTTGTTGGGCTTTGTAGCAATCGATCAGAAATGTCACCCAACTTTGCCTCAGTTAAAACGGATGGTTTTCCACTTCTCGGAGCATCTTGAACAGAGCCGGTCTTGCAAAACTTTGCAATTAAATCACGGACAGTATCTCGATGAGGCAATGGTGTCTCCGGAAATCGTTTCTGGAATTCTCGCTTTACAAATTCTGTGTATTTATTACCATTTTTAAACACGAACTCAACTAAAAATATTCTTTCCTCAAACGACAGCATGACGTTCGTTGAAGGCTAGCCTTATAATCTGATTGACCTAGCCTAAGCATACTCACATACAGCCTACCGTAGCAAGACTTAGCTTAGACTAGCCTAGACTTCGCCAATATTTTGTTGAAGATTTCACGATATCGTACAATTTTCATTAAAATATCTAACTTCTTGTATGATTGCATTTTTGTTTTATAGAGTCATAGTTGCGGAGTGACTTTTCGATCACTCTATATATTGTGTAAAGTTTTACGTGTGTATATAAAATGTCTCCATTAATGTTACTCTTATTTAATGGACGCTAGTCCTGTAAGCCGATTTGTATTAAAACATGCTTTCTACCATTTAATAAATTAAATGAAAATACAATGTGTTTTGTTCTTAACCACAAAAAACTTACATTAGTTCCTCGATAACCTGGCATTCGTCGGACCTGATGTGAGCCATTACCTCGACCCCGGTATTCAGGTCACTGGATTGGCTGTGCGGTAAAGCCGCCAAATCACTTATCCCCCTTTCATCAAAGCTGTCACGAAAAGTTGCTATAACATGATCGAGCTCCGCATCGGTCCTTTAAGGAGAAATTAACATGATAAGTTCATACTGATTCTTTTTAATTAAAGTTCATTTTTTCATAAATCGATTTGTGTTCAGAAATCATAGCTCAATGCTAATGCAAACTATCCTATAATTGAGGATACCTACTAATGAAACATTTACTATAAAATGCGGTTAGACAAAAAACTTACATTAGTTCCTCGATGACCTGGCGTTCGTTGGGCCGGATGCGAGACAATACCTCGACCTCGGTATTCATGTCACTGGGTTGGCTGTGCAGTAAAGCCGCCAAATCATTTATTTCCCTTTCATCAAAGCTGTCACGAAAAGTTGCTCTAACACGATCGAACTCCGCATCGGTCCTTTAAGCAGAAATTAACATGATTAGTTCATGCTGAATCATTTAAAGTAGGGTTTCTTTACCGGGATCCCGGGATCCCGGTAGATTTTTAGCTAATTTAAATTTCCCGGGAAATTCTCCCTGTCCCGGGAAATCCCGGGATATTGCAATCACTCTTTCTGAAGAAATTCAAACTGAAGATGACGAACATAATGACAACATAGATGAAGATGGAGAAGATTTCAATCATAGTATTGATTTTGAAAGTGTTTTGTGTGAGCGCTTTGATGAGGATCCGTTCGAGATAGATATTTCATTTGGATCGCACGACACTGTAGGTAAAGAAATCAACGTGTCTCAAATCATCAATAAAGTCAGAAAAATAGCAAAAAAATTTCGCAAATCACCTTTAAAGAATAACATCTTACAAGGATATGTTCAACAGGAACAAGGAAAAAGTTTGCATCTATTGCTGGATTCCAAAACCAGATGGAATAGTCTTTTAGCCATGCTGGAGCGATTTATCAAAATAAGGTCATCCGTATCGAAAGCTCTCATCGACTGCAATAAAGATATGGACAATTTTGACCTTGACAAACAAGAAGTTGCTGTAATTCGTGACATTGTGGCATCGCTGGAGCCATTAAAAGTTGGAGCAGAAAAGCTTGGCAACAGAGAATCGACTTTACTTTCATCAGAAGGTGTTTTTTTTTCTTCATTTTGAACGAACTAAATCAACTAAACACACCTTTTTCAAAAAAACTAAAGGAGTCGTTCATTCGACGCATAACAGAGAGAAGAAATGAGAACTTGACTGGCCTCATACAATACCTCAATAGTGGAAAGAATTATAAAAAGGTCGCAACTTTCGCAAGTGACAGAAGTTTGCCAGCCTTACCAACCAAGTCTATGTTAATTTCATCAGCAAAGCAGATGTTAGATCGCCTTTTTGGAGTACCTGCTGATTCTACCTCTAGTGAGACAGATGAAGATAATGATGTGCAAGAGTCAGCTGTCCCTCAGTCATCTTCGATGACTCTAGCTGAAAGGCTTGATGCAGCTATTAAAGCAGCCGAGGTAGAGAAATCAAGAACACTAGACAGCAAAGCAAGCGCTGCAAAGCACCTTAAAAAGGAACTAGAGATCTTCGAGGCTACGGGCGAAAAAACGCAGAACATCTCTCTTCTCTTGAATGCATTAAAGACGATTCCACCCACGTCAATAGAATCGGAAAGGGCATTCTCAGCAGCAGGACTTTTCGTGACTAAAATGAGAACAAGATTGAGTGATCGAAGTATTGACCATCTTTGTTTTTTGAAATCGTACTATAAAAATTCACAGTGATAATTTTTTTGTTGTTGAATTCATTGAAGTTCTTTGCAATTTGAAGGAAATTTTTATTTTTTCTTTAAATTTTCTAAGCAATTCAATGGCAAATTTTTTTTCGTTGTATTCATTAAGTTTTCAATGAAACGGAGCAATTTTTTTATTTGTGAAAATTTTCTATGTAATTCAAAAGTATTTTTTTTAATACATATTTTTCACAGCAATATTATTTTATTTTGCCCATCATGGAGATTGCAGAACTTATTAAATGACTATAAAAAAAAAATAAAAAATAATTATACCCCCTCTTTTCTAGGTTAATTTATTTTATAATATATTTTAAATATAATTAATTATATCCCGGGATCCCGGGAAGGGAATCATTTTTATCCCGGAATCCCGGGATAAGCAAAAGGCCGGGAAATGAGAAACCCTAATTTAAAGTATTAAAAAGAAAATGCCGATTAGGACGCTCGGGCAAATTTAACAAAATATTCAGTGCCTTTATTCATTGCCTTGGTTAATCCTGGTTTTGCTTCCACCCGAATTGCTCATTCTGCCGAAGGTCAAGCTTGTTACTCCACCTTAGACATACTGTTTAACGTGGACTCCAAACCACCACCAGCCCAGCGTCTTAATCACTAGGCTACCCATCCGTATATATTAACCGCTAATCACAGACACATCCCCTTACGTTCAATACAAATGTTTGGAGTTAGCTAAATTACATAAAAATAATAATACGCAAAAAAATGTTAAACCGAATTAGTTAATCGGAAAACCGTGTAATAAATAGAGAACGAATGTTATGATGTTATCTATGACATAGTTAAAACGGTACAGGTCGTAACTGTCAAATTTTAAAACAAAACATCCCAACTAACATCAATAAATAGACGTCCGTATAAACGAGAAAGAGCCCAAGGATTAATTATTTCGTTGTAGAAAACAAGAAAAACTCAGAATAAAAGGAAAAATGAGATTACTAAATAATTATAAACGAGAAAGAGTCCATCATTAAAATCTTGCTAAGTAACGTTCACTAATTTTAAAGTATCACACCCAGTCTAGGTTAGGTTAGTTTTGGTTAGGCTATGCTAGGTTGGGTTATATTGTATATGGTTAGGGTATGTTAGGTTAGGTTATATTATGACCCAGTTAGGCTATGCTAGGTTAGGTTATATTACGCCCGGTCAGGCTAGGCTGTATTATGTCCTGGTAAGGCTATAATGTTATGTTTCAGACCAACAAAGACCCTAGGATCCACTCATGGCTGGTCTACCTAACTGTGTTCGTAATTGTGTATTGTGTATGTCCTCCGTGGTGGCGGAGGGGACCCACGATTTTCCGTGGGTTCCGAACCACAAGGAACATAAGAACATAAGAAATTAAGAAATTTTTATAGTGGGCACACTAGGGGCCACGTCGGCCCATCGAGGCGGCTCCACTATGTAAAAACTGCCTGTACATTGGCAACAACCAATTTTTACAAAACTAAATAATTATCAATTTAAAATTAATTAATTATCAATTAAAAACTAAAGATAGAATCTCTCAATCCAAAGGATCAAGTCATAATAGACTACTATCCACAAATATGTTACACTATATCTATTCATAACCGACATGCAAATACAGTATATCAGATCCAAAGAATCCAGTCAGTTTCATTACGGTATCCACCTTGCCAACCAAAAATAAGTAACGGTCCATATCAATTGCGGACTAAGTCACAATTTACAACCATATACATTACAATATATATACTTAGGAGGAATAGTGTAGGTGTGGCTGTAAAGACTGTACAGTAATGTAGAAATGTGTGTGCACCCATTTTGGGTCTCCCATTTAAAGGTGTTTGTGGGGCAAGTGAAGATCATGAGTTTTCCAATACCTCACAGTACTATGGGGGGCACCGCTCGGCAGAGGAATCTCTTTAAATGGGTTGTGTAAGGAGAGAGAGTATCCCCTAACCCAAGACGCTGCCTCCCTATATCCCACAACACTTGTAAAACTGTTTTCTTAAATTTGTTCTATATCTTGGCTTAAATAATTTCATACTATGAGCTCTAGTCTGGTTATTGTGATCTTTAATGAAAAGAGAATCAAAATCTATCTTATCCACCCTTAATTTTACTACCTTAAACTATACCCAATCTATCAACATATGTGTCTAATCGATTTTTAAACATGTTTATAAACATGCTACTAATTACTTCTACCGGCAAACTATTCCAGTTTTCTTTTATTGCAACTCTTTCCCCATATATATTTATATATATATTATATATATATATGTATGTGTGTGTGTGTGTGTGTGTGTGTGTGTGTGTGGGGAGAGAGAGTTGCAATAAAAGAAAACGCCCAGCAAATTATAATCACAAAGCAGATATCCTTTCACTTCGTCTTATTACGAATTTAAAAAATTATAACATTTGCAATGAATGAAACGATGTATATAATCCGAATCACAAATTAAATTAATTAATTACATATTAATGTCGTCTTTACTGCTCGGTTTTTTCTCCCCGTCACAAATTTCTGC
Organism: Bathynomus jamesi; assembly: GCA_023014485.1. Taxonomy (NCBI): domain Eukaryota; kingdom Metazoa; phylum Arthropoda; class Malacostraca; order Isopoda; family Cirolanidae; genus Bathynomus; species Bathynomus jamesi. Next base: position 356,530 of record JAJOZX010003361.1, on the reverse strand, counting down.
AATGTTTTGCGTTGAAAATAGCGCGTTCTGGTCTACAGCGGAGAAAATTACACGCTTTGCCTCTGCGTAGAAATCTTTATCTTCAAACAATTCCGGGGAGATGTAAAGCTGCTGTGACTGACTCATGGCGAGATATTTCTATAGCACTTGCCGATAAAAACAACTGAAGTGTATTCCTGTGATGAAAATGCCACTTTTTATAGACGGGTAGTAATTGTGAACATCCCAAAATACCGAATCGCGATTTTCCTATTGGCTCTCGGTGAAATTGGGGTGGGGCATAACGTATAAGCACGCCTAGCCTCCAACCAGAGGTCCTGGGCCGTTCTCATGCGCCGCCAACCATACTGTGAATGGATGTCCCGTGAAATCTGGGGCGTGTCAGATATACCCAATACCCAATCATAGAGAGAGAGAAGTGCTTTGTTTGGAAAATAAATTTGGCAATCGAGGGTTGATCGTATCAGTTTAAGTTTATGATAACCCATCTAAATAAAATTGGAAAAATCACCTGTGCGTGAAGGTGAGATCTACGGTACTATATACTGGGGTTTTAGGGGCCTTACTTGTATCGCCGTCAGGTAGTCAGAAAAGGAAGGATCTTAGTGACAATCGAAAATAAATTTGGATTTCGGGTACAATTCTCGTAGGTTTGAGAGATAGAGAAGCGCTAAAACTGGAAAATTAATTGCCCGTGAAGATTGGCTGTATCATAAACGTGTGAGTTTAATATTTATGATGTCTAGAGAGTAGAAATAAGGTTCCAGCGAAGGGAAGTTTATTATCGATATTATAATTCCGTTGTTGTCTTTCGGCTCCTGGCGCCACTAAAAACCCAGCTGGTGGAATAAAGTGTTTCAAATTTTATTTTTTTAATGAATAAATCTTTAATAGCCGTGTAAATATATATACACATACTATATATATATATATATATATATATATATATATATATATATATATATATACACTTCTCCTCTACTAACGTGTTGATGGTTATACTCCGTCGTTAACTCTTAATATACAGGGCGTCCAAAAAAAATGTATACACACTTTAACAGCTGATAGCTCAATTGATGTTTCTTTCTTTCCAAGTTAAACCCATTAGAATTAATAATGGCAGTCAGACTAAGCGTTGAACAAAGGAAATTCATTCTAAAATGCTACTGGAAGTGTGAAAACGCAGTTGAAGTGCAAAGACAGTTTAGGAGGGAGTTTCAAACAGATCCACCAACGCGACTTACCATCACTCGAATTAGAGATAAGTTTGAAGCCGATGGAACTGATCAGAATATCCACAAGAAGCGTTTCGGAAGACCACGGACATCGACAAGCCCCACAAAGCAAGAAAGAGTACTGGAAACGTATCACCAAAGTCCAAGAAAATCTGTGCGGCAAGCGAGTCGTGAGGTAGGAATTTCAGAATCGTCTGTCCAACGCATTTTGAAGCGCTGTCAATGGAAAAGTTACATTCCAAGATTAGTCCATGCTATTAATGAAGATGATCCGGACCGAAGAGTGGAGTATTGCGAGTGGTACTTGGCACGATGTGGATGTGGATTGGACGAAGGGGTTTCGTAGAATACCCTCCGCGTTCACCAGACCTCACAGCACTAGACTTTTTTTATGGGGATACTTAAAAGACAAAGTCTACGCTATAAAACCTGCCGTCTCACCTTCTCCCCCAAATAGGTCAGGTGGATTCCCCCAGCTTCTTGGGGGAGTTCATTGCAACTTGGGAGATAACCCCTCCCCTTTGTTGCATAACCTCTTGCAACATTCCCCCATCTCCCTTTGCAACATTGATCAACATTTGCAATTGCATTGCTCTCTTCTTTTGCGGTCATACTACTGGTATCGTCTTTTCCTAATTTCTACGAAGTTAGGAAAAGTTATTGCTTTGAGTATGAAATGGTGAAAGAACGGTTCTAATATATAATATTTATTAGTTATTAAGTAATGAAAGATTAGAAATGTATAGGTATATGCAAAATAAAACCCCCACTCTGTTACCTTTCTGAAGAAGAAACCCCAATAATAAAATATCATCCATTATAAAATAACGGGCAAATAAAAATAGGGACATGTTTTTTGGGGCACTTTATATAAATATTAAACTCCTTTTCCTTGGCCATGTTACTGGTCAAATAGATAGATTTATAGGTCCTCCCCTCAATGTAATTTTAAATTCATAAATATTACTTTTTCCTCCATCTATAATTTTTGTCGCCGTAAAGAACGTCACCTTGCCCTCATTAGGTCCTCTGTTTTATACAGTTATTTGTGTGCAGATTGTAACTCCTGTTACGTGGGCCAAACTAGCTTACAACTTCAACAGAGGATTGGCAAGCACAGGGGTCTTTCCCACTAAACAGGCCGTCCCCTAACTTGATAGAAAAATTAGTCTTTTCACATAAAAATCTTAAGTCCTTCTTTAAATGCACAAAATTTATCAGTTAAACTATTTAACTTATAAAATTATATCAACCAACCAACATAACCACAATTTTCTTTTCGTTCTGCCTCCTCAATCACTGTTTTCCTTTCAGTCAGAGAAGATGTACGTCTTGGGTAACATTTTAATTCTCCCTGTATTTTGTGTGTGTGTGTGTGTGTGTGTGTGTGTGTGTGTGTGTGTGTGTGCCATCCAATCCATTGAGTTATTGTTTTTTATCACATACAGTAGTTCATTTTGTCTCTTTTAAATGTTTTTTGTATTATGTTATTTTTACTTTTTTAAATTTTGTCTTCGTCTTTCATCGAAGATGATCCGAAGACTTTTCCTTCCTGTTGGAAGTTCGCTTTCATTCAACTTTTCCCAAAGAAGGGTAATCGCTCTCAACCCTCCAACTATCGTTCAACTGCTTTGATTTCTTGTTTTTCTAAAGTTTTTGAATCTATCCTAAATAGGAAGATTCTTAAACATTTCTCTTTTCACAATCTTCTTTCAGAGCGTCAATATGGGTTCCGCAAGGGTCGCTCTACTGGTTATTTTGCATATCTCTCTGACTCTTGGTCATCCTCCTTTCGAGATTTCGGTGAAACTTTTGCTATTGCGCTAGACATATCAAAAACTTTTGATAGAGTCTGGCACAAATCTTTAACTTCGAAACTGCCCTCCTTCAGTTTCTATCCTTCTATCTGTGCCTTCACCTCTAATTTCCCTTCTGGCCGATCTATAGCTGCGGTTGTAGATAGCCATTGTTCTTCCCCTGAAGCTATTAACAGTAGTGTTCCTCAACGTTCTGTCCTGTCACCCACTCTTTTCCCTTTATTTGTCAATGATCTATTAAGTCATACTTTCTGTCCGGTCGAATCCTATGTCGATAATTCCACTCTTCACTTCACCCGCTTTGCAAAGCGTCCCTCTCAGCAGTCTCTCCATGCTTCGCGTAGGACGGCTATGGTACAATTGACCTCTTATCTTTCTGCTGTCTCTGACTGAAGCAGGGAAAACCTTATGACTCTCAATGCCTCAAAAGCTCAGTTCCTTCACCTGTCTACTCGTCACAATCTTCCACACGACTATCCCCTTAGCTTCAACAATACACAACTCTTCTCTTAACATTCTCGGCGTTTCCTTTTCTCGTGAACTTTCCTGGAACGATCACATGTACTCTCTTTCCAAAACAGCTTCTAAGAGGTTAGGTGTACCGTACCGCCTCCGCAGTTTCTTCACGCCCGCTCAGTTGCTGTCTCTGTACAGGGGTCTTGTCTGCCCCTGTATAGAGTATTCTTCTCATGTGTCGGGTCGCTGAACCCACACAACCATACTTGACCGGGTGGAGAAGTTCATCGCTCGATGGTGAGGGCTTTGTATTTGTTGAAACTGTGGATTTTTTTAGCGCAGTTTCATCCGTCCCACAGACCATCTACATCGACATCTGCAGCGCCACCATTCATTGATCATGACCATTGACTACTGACTAAGATATGGGTAATATTCTTTACCTTGGTGCAGACAGTGCAAAAGAAACCCACATTAGTTTTGCGCAACCCCTAAACCTGCATCGATTTACAAAAGACTTCGCACAGGGCATTATCTCGGCAAACTGCATAAAGTGAGAGGGTTTGCGTTCAAAAACATTACAATTTGGAAATTTTCATCCTGAGATTGAATGAACTATGCTTTTCAGTGCAAATATATATATATATATATATATATATATATATATATATATGATACACACAGACAGTGCATGGAACAAGGAACTCTTCTGGGATAATTAAATCCACTATAGTCCGAATAAGTAATGGTAAATGACAAATACCATAGTTTTTCTTTTTCATGATGCTAGCCCGACGTGGGCAACGGGTCACTCGCAAAGAGGTCCCATAAATATAGCTTCCCTCACCAGCTATCTGCAAAGCAGACAGGATCCAGCTTTGGGACATGGATCTAGGGTTTAAAGCACCTAGCCATGCTACATTTAGAACCTCAATATAAGCAAAAGACTCGCTGCCTTCACGTCAGATTGAATGCATCAAAGAAAAAGAAAAAGGGGTAACTATTATATTTTTAGCCAAAAACCAAAACTTAAACCTCAACTGGCAGAATTGAGCGTCCACTTTTCAAGGCACATAACATGTCCGTTTCAAGATGGGAATGAACTCAGAATGGTCCACTTTAAACCCTAGATCCATGTCCCAAAGCTGGATCCTGTCTGCTTTTCAGATAGCTGGTGAGGGAAGCTATATTTATGGGACCTCTTTGCGAGTGACCCGTTGCCCACGTCGGGCTAGCATCATGAAAAAGAAAAACTATGGTATTTGTCATTTACCATTACTTATTCGGACTGTAGTGGATTTAATTATCCCAGAAGAGTTCCTTGTTCCATGCACTGTCTGTGTGTATCATAAAAAACTCAGGGGACCATTCTGAGTTCATTCCCATATATATATATATATATTATATATATATATATATTTGCCTTCAAAAGCATAGGTCCTATGTTTCCAGACTTTTGTTTTGACTCGCCCGATATATATATATTATATATATATATATATATATATTAAAATTATTTCACGAAAGTAACACGTGAAAAATATTTATGATGAATAAAACCACGAAGGAAAGGAAACAGAATGGTGCTGAAGCGCTTTCGTCTAATGAGATCCTCAGGAACACTGAAGTACATAGAGAGTTACAGCCTATATATAGATTACAGAAAAAAAAATATATATATATACAATAAACGGAGAAATAAAAAGAAAAATTAAACATTAAAGGATTGTGGGAGGAGCATACAAATTTGTAATGAAAAAACTAGCGATGTTTTAGCACTTTGCTCGAATCCAAAATCCAACACAAGATCAAATGAATTGTTTCCAACCAATGTTATAGTTAATTAAAAAAAATAATAATAAATTGAAAAATAAAAATAAAAATAAAACTGATAAGAGGAGCATACAAATTTATACTGGAAATCTGCCCAGGTTTTAGCACTCTGCCCTTCTTGTCTAAGTTCGATGTATATAAAAATAAATTGAAAAATAAAAGTTATTAGAGTAGCATACAAGTTTACCAAAGGTTTAGCGTTCTACCCTTCTTATCTAAATCCGTTCTGAAGGAATTCAAAACAACAGGATCGAGTTGAAAAAGACCTTTGCTTATGTTGAAGTTATTTGTAAGTTGGATAATGGCAGACTCAAGAATATTTCTATTAACAATGTTGCTAGAGTGAAACAAAACTGTAGCATTATTCCAATCAATACAGTGGGATAACTCTTTTTTTTTTTTAATTAACTATAACATTGGTTGGAAACAATTCATTTGATCTTGTGTTGGATTAGAGCAAAATGCTAAAACATCGGTAGTTTTTTCCTTACAAATTTGTATGCTCCTCCTACAATCCTTTAATTTTTAATTTTTATTTTTATTTCTCCGTTTATTGTATATATATATATATATATATATATATATTTTTTTTTTTTTTTCTGTAATCTATATATAGGCTGCAACTCTATGTACTTCAGTGTTCCTGAGGATGTCATTAGACGAAAGCGCTTGAGCACCATTCTGTGTTTCCTTTCCTTCGTGGTTTTATTCATCATATATATATATATATGTCTTTCCTTGTGAACAGACGTGTTCTACCAAGTGTCCAGTATTACCAATTGAATAAGTGGTTTTATCGAAGTGTCTTTAAAAAAAATAAGTGGTGTTTTCTTAACTAAATTACCTCCTGTTATTAATTATTCATAAGCGAATAAATTTTATTTATTGACTTTATTTATTGCTGTATTATTTGACTAAACCAAGGCGAGTGCACGTGGCTTGCCTTGTTTGTTTTCCTTCGAGAGGGTAAAATTCTAAAACGTGGTCTGATAAGGTTGATTTTGTCTTGCTGAGGATCAACAGGTAGGGTGTGGTCACCGTCCTTGGGAAAACAAAAAGGTAAAAGGGAAAATAGTCGTCGGAATTGTGGACAGATAATTTTTTTTTTTTTTATCCATCTTTATTAATACTTTTTCTTTTCCAGAACCTTCGTCGGTAGCTTAATTAAGTATATATTCATTCAGTATAAATTTGGGTTACAGGAACCTGTTTCTGCATTTGAAGAACATTTTTGTGGGCTTCCGCAGGTAACTTCACAATAAGCACACGGTAGCCCTACGTTTTATTTATTAATTGCTCCTTACTTATTCTAGGAGACTTACGTCGTTATTAGATTACTATTATTAACTCGATATTAATTTCCATACGCTCGTTTTATAATTAGTTAATAACATGGCACCCCCGTCAAGTACTTGCAGTCGCTGTAAAGGAAAGTTGGCCGCTTACGCGCTTATTTTGGCTAATAGTAATGATTAGTTAGTTTGCAGGTGGTGGTCAAACACGGAATTGCTGAGGAACGAGCTAGAGCGTGAGAGGGAGGCCAGGGTGAGGCTTGAAGAAAGGAGGAGAGGAGTTATTCTTCAGTCACGGTCACTTTGTCAACAGGAAGGAGTGCATTTTGCGAATTTTTGGAGGTTTCTACCTTAATGACGTTTCACCTTAATGACGTTGGAGCTGCGAGTTTAGGAAGACTATTTCATAATACTGTTTCTTCTTTTCAGACTGCCATAACTCGAACGGTCCCGGCGTAATTTCCTTAAAACTCCATTGCACGCGCGAAGGTATCGCGGTTACAAACAATTTGACCGAATGGTCGTAGCCTACGAAATAAAATAAACGAATTTTTTTCTTTAATTGTTTGTAAAGACTGTGATTTAATTGCGATAAATGAATCGTGGCTTAGCACTGCAAACACGCGACTTTGTAGGGGAGTATCAAATTAGAGGTTATAGACTTTTTGTTAAAAACAGAATAGGTAGGCGAGGAGGCGGTGTTATGTTCTATATCAAAGATAATATTTGGAACGTTATAGAAGTAAAGCACAGAATTCCAGAACCGATAGATTCGACGATAGCAGAACTTAAATTGGACGATTTCAAACTTCTTGTTGCCGTTATATATAGGCCCCCTAATCAAACAGCTGATACGGACGAAGCGTTATTTCGTGAACTTAGAGAATAATAGGTAGTGAGCAGGCCTTAGTTATGGGTGACTTTAATTGCGCCAACGTGGATTACGATACAATACAGGGAGAGGCGGAAGGTAATCGTTTAGTTAATTTTCTCGAGGATAGCTATCTTATTCAAAAGGTTGGGGAACCTACAAGGTTGGACAGTATTTTAGATTTAGTAATAACTACGGACGATAGGTTAATCACGGATCTTCAAGTAATAGAACCGTTAAGCAATAGCGGTAACAATATGGTAGAGTTTGTCCTCTCAGTAAGTCACTCGAAACCAGCTAACTCGACTAAAATTCCAACTTTCAGCACGCAGACTTTTGTAAATTTAGAAATGAATTGTCGCATGTCAATTGGGAAAGCGTAATGGGGATCTCCAACGCAAAAATAATGTGGGAATCGTTTGAAACAGTATTTAGGACTATAAATGAGGAATGTGTACCGTACAAGATTAAGTGTGCGAAAGTAAATAACAAGCCCTTGTGGTTTACTTCTAGAGTAGGGGATATTATAAGGAGTAGAGATAGGGCTTGTAGGCTACATAAGTGCGATAAAGACAATTTGTGGTTACGAAACAACTACATATCTCTAAGGCGTGAAGCGAAAAGCTTAATAAAAAATCCAAGCGCGATTTTGAAATCTCCATAGCTCGTGACGGTAAAGAAAACCCCAAGCGATTCTTTCAATGCGTCAATAATAGGAATCCAGTAAAGAGTGTCTTGGGGCCGTTGAAAAATCCTGACGGAGAGCTAGTTTCTGAAAACAAGCAAATGGCTACCCTGCTAAACGAATTTTTTACGTCAGTTTTTACAATAGAAGATGTAACGCAGCGGTGTCCAACACGTTCACCACTCGCCACATGTGGCGAATCGGCAGTTGATATGTGGCGAATTGGTTCTTGTATAAATATTGAATTTATTTTGAATTTCACCATAATTAACAAAAATGTTTCCTCTTGTTTCAAACATGGATAAGTTTGTAATTAAAAAACAGAAAAATGAATCGGACAGAAGTGTTGGTTCAACTGATAGTGAAGAAGCTAACACTTCAGCTAATACTGCAACAAAGAGAAAGCGAGATTGGAAGAAAATTGCGCGTAAATTTCACTATGAATCGGAGTTGGAATTTACTGTCATGAAAATTAACGAAAAACCGGCGTGCATTCTGTGCAAAAAACATTCAACGAAAACAAGGTGGACAGTGTAAAAAAGCATTTTCAAAATGCGCACCGAGAGTTTGATAAGAAGTTTCCTTTGGGTAAACAAAATCGAGTGGACGAAATCGCTCATGAAGAAATGCTAGCAATATGTGGGCTAAGAGACCGCACTCGCGGTATTGACATTTTTGAATTTTTCAAAGATGTTGCAGAAGAATTTGAATTGGATTTGAAGAAGTTAGCTTCAGTTACAGTGATTTGATTAATAAATTTTAAATATTTGCAATTTCAATGTTTTATTCTAAACTCATATTGAATTCCTCTTTATTCTGTTTATCTATTTGTTCCAATTTATCAATATGAAAATAATATAAAAATCCTGTTGGACACCGCTGTTTTATACCATGTGGCGAATATAGGTAAAATTTCGCCACAATGTTGGCGAAAATCAAAATCCTATTGGACACCGCTGATGTAACGAATATCTCTACGGTCATAGACATAATACCTTTTGATAATGGTAATACTTTAGATAATATTGTGGTTAGTGAAAGGGAGGTAATGCGCTATATTGATAAAATGAAAATGCGTAAATCACCGGGGCCGGACTCCATATATCCCATACAACTAAAAGAATTAAAAGAAAGCATCGTTGTGCCGCTAACAAAGATTTTTAATGCGTCTATTTCTGATGGGTGCGTACCAGATAATTTCAAGTTAGAAAATGTAACACCTATTTTAAAGAAAGGCGATAAAGGTGCGGCGAGAAATTATAGGCCAATCAGTTTAACGTCTGTTGTAGGTAAGCTACTGGAATCAATAATTACAGATCGTATAATCGAACACTTGGAATTGCATAACTTGATTAGAAATGCGCAACACTGTTTTAGGCGAAACAAATTTTGCCTAACTAATCTTTTAGAATTTTTTCAAAGCGTGATTGAAGTTTACGATAGTCATCGGGCGGTAGATATAGTGTATTTAGATTTTCAAAAAGCGTTTAACACCGTACCGCACAAAAGACTCATTGAAAAAAACTAAGGCTCATGGAATCAGGGGTGTAGTAATAAATTGGATAGAAGAGTGGTTGCGAGGTGGGAAACAGAGGGTGGTCGTTGATAGAGCGGAGTCGTGTTGGGCTAATGTAGCGAGCGGCGTTCCTCAGGGTTCTGTATTGGGCCCCTTGCTTTTTCTTATATATATTAACGATTTAGATGTCGGCCTATCAGTACAATTTCAAAGTTTCCGGATAACACGAAATTGGGTGGTAGGGCAATTAATGATGAAGATAGAGGTAAAATCCAGGAAGATCTGAACAAAATCGTTGATTGGTCAGTCACATGGCAAATGAGATTTAACGTCGATAAGTGCAAAATTTTACGTATAGGTTCGCGTAACAGTAATTTTGCGTGTAATATGTCATGGAAGGAGTTGGCAAGCGTAGAACACGAAAAAGATTTAGGAGTTATCGTCACTGGTGATTTGAAAGAAGCGAAACAAAGTACAGCAGCAGTCACTAAGGGGAATAAGGTGCTAGGTTTATTGCTAGGAATTTTTAGTACAAATCGCGCGATATTATTGTTCCTCTTTATAAATCATTAGTTAGACCCCATTTGGAGTACGCGATCCATTTTTGGAATCTGCATATGCGCAAAGATATAGATAAAATCGAAAGAGTTCAAAGACGAGCAATTAAGATGATTCCGACGCTTAGGTCAAAGTCGTGCGAGGATAGGCTTAAGGAGTTAAAATTGACTACACTCGAGACTAAGAGGCTAAGAGGTGATCTAATCCAGGTTTTTAAAATTATGAATGGGTTCGATAACGTAAATAGAGATAGCTTTTTCGAAATATCTCAACATAATAGAACTAGAAATAATGAGTGTAAGTTGACAAGTAGAAGGTTCGAGACAGCAGTTGCCAAAAACTTTTTTACGCATAGAATAATAAATAGGTGGAATAGTTTGCCGGTAGAAGTAATTAGTAGCACGTCTATAAACATGTTTAAGAATCGATTAGACGCATATGTTGATAGATTGGGTATAGTTTAAGGGAGCAAAATTAAGGTTTTTGTGGTTCGGAACCCACGTAAAATTGTAGGTCCCCTCCGCCACCACGGAGTGTTCCTGACAATGTCAGTAGACGAAAGCGCTTGAGCAACACTCTGTGTTTCCTTTTCCTTCGTGGTTCTTTTCATCATAAATATTATTCATGTGTTACTTTCGTGAAATAATTTATATATATATATATATATATATTTGCGCATATTCACGATTTGCGAGGGTGCTCTCTGAGGGCATTGGTTTCTGCCCTATTTGGGAGAATTTCGATTTGTGATTGAGTGAGGTCCGTAGCATAATGGTAGAGCGTCCGACCGGCAATTGGAAGGCCCTGGGTTCGATTCCCAGGCGGTTCGCCTCATTTTTCATTATTTCGTTATCTCTCCTCCTCGTGTGCGGAAACGTTCCTTAATACTTATGTCGTTTCTATTCATATATATATATATATATATATATATTAATTTCGTTTAAAAAAATACAAACAAAAAAGTTGATACAAAAAGGTTTGAAATTCTACAATCCATTTAGGAAACATGCTGTTCGTTTGTTTATATACACGTACACAATTCATTTTGGAATTCAACGCATTGATGCTGTATCGGATGCAGCACTAAATGTAAAGTTTGTTTAAATCACACGAAGAATGCTATGAGGAATCTTTATTTGAAAAATGGCTGCACTAAAAATAAAATTACATTTATTATTGAAAACGCTTCTGAAGTAATTAATTACATTCAGGTCAACACCCAACACCGATTCATTAATGAAAGCGTATCTAATCTTTTATAATTAATAGATGAGAGTCTTTTCATAAGGGAATATTTTCCTCTGGGAAAGGCATTTATGTCAGTAATTTCATTTTGAAAATCTTTAGTGTATTTTTTCTGGTATACAAATAAGCTAATTTTATGAAACAACCCAATAAAGTTCTATAATGTACGGAGTTTAATATATGTGCGGACGGTTGTACGAGTATAGTATAAGAACATAAAATATAGTTATATATCTCCTTTTCAAATTTCTGCAAAACAACATTGATTAAATAAGATTTTGTCAAAAATAAATTGAATCAAAGATGAGGAAACAATATATCTTTTAGGTCGAAAAAGTGAAAAAAATTTATATCGAATGCCAATTCATCAGTCTTGTTTTTTGTTTTATTTTAGTTTTTTTTATATATTTATTTTTTTTTATGGATGGTGTTGTGAATCAGACAAGGATAGATTGATTTGCAGAAAACCTGAACTCAACATTTGGGAAGATTTGCTTTCGTCTATTTTATTTTACATTCAGATTGAATTATACCGGGTTGCTCAGAAAAAAGTAGGCGATTGCTTTTATCAACTATTATATTTAGCCATTATTTACTATTGTCAAGATTTGCTTGCTTTTATAGCAATTTAAATAAATAATTTGTTTTTATATGTAGCACTTCTACAGGGTGTCCCATAAGTCCGGCATCATAGGAGAAATTCATATTTTTCTATTTCTACAAACCATAATTCATATTTTTCTCTTTCTACAGGCCATAATGTCTGTGAGCAAGGAAGAACGAATCCAGATAATTCTACTCATAGGAAATCGGCTGCTGAATTTAACAGACTGCATCCAGACCGCGAGCCAATAACACAGAGTTGTGTTAGCAGAATTGTTGCAAAGTTTAAGGAAACAGGATCCATAGAAATAAACCACGCAGTGGACCTTCAAGGAGGTCCACTGACGATGATACAGCGACTGCTATTCTGACTCATTTTAACAGAAGTCCCAATAAGTCTCTTCGGCCTTTTTTTATTATTTTTCCTATGATGCCGGACTTATGGGACACCCTGTATATGTCTTTATAATATTTGTTTTTAATATACTCTATTTATCTTTGTTGCAGATTTTTCAAAAATAAAACTGGAATAAAATCTTAAAAGCAATAGCTTACTTTTTTCTGGGCAACCCTGTGTATATACAGTATATGGTGGCGAAAAAGTTGCGCATCATAGGAATTTTCAGTGTTGATTATAATATATTATTTTTTCCCTTTTAGGTAGGGGATGGCTGCGAAATTAACAATAGACGAGAGGGTGAACTTCGTTTTAATGCATGGAATACCAAGTACTACATACAAATCGTTGAATCAGTACAGAATTTAAATTCTGTACCGATTCACGAATATTTTTTATTTCGGGCAAAAGGTATATTATTTATTGTTATTGAAAACCAAATATTTTAGTAATTAGTCACTTGGATTACACACATTTTAGGTTCCTTTTCCAACAACTAAACTAAACCTAAATAAACATACAGAAGCATTTGTGAAGAGGTTACATTTTAGTACAATTTATATTATTATTAATTATTATTATTTCTGGTGGGACATTACATTCCCACTGTGACTGAAAGGGTTAAATGATAAATTTTGGTGTAAATACTAATTAAATCTTTCATGTTTAGAAATCCCAAATAATATTCTGTGTTTTTCCATCTCCTCTCACTGAAAAGTTGAGAAAACTAGGAAAAAAAAATTGTATATATTTATATGAAGGAAATTTTTTTAATTATTATTAAAATGGAGGTAGGATGAATTTATAAATTAGAACAAATTTGAATCTTGAATTTTTATATATACTCGTATATAGATGTAAGCTTTTGCAAACGTTTGGTTAGATTTTTTAACTAAGAGTTATTTTCGTTACTGGAGTATCTTCAAGCTAAATTGACAACCTTTTCAAAAATTTTTACAAAACGTTAAATATTTTCAAGACTACATTGAATAGAAACTGACAAAAACTGGTTTAGAAAAGTTCAAAATCAGATGCCAATCAGTTTGAACAATAAGAAAGGAAGTGACTTCAGAGTTTCCAAGAATTTGCCGCTAACTAATGTATCTAAGACAGATTTGCAATATTAATTTTGCTTTTAAACAACTTGGAACGTATCATCATGCCTACCAGAATTGGACTTGACTAATTTCTATCTTAAGATTAGTTTAAAGAAGCGACCAAAAGTGAGAAATCCACGAGTGAGAATCTCAAAGGAGACAATTCTCAAAGTAGAGAGACTCTCCCCCCCCCCCCCCCAAATTTGGATTTCTCACTTCGACCATTTTCACTCACGGACTGAGAACTGGAATGGAAATGACATTGAGTGGGAAGTAATCGAAAATTGTAATGTATTCCAAAAGGTTTCATCCCTCTCAATATCATTTCCATTTCATTCCTCGCCCAAGCTGAGAGTGGGAGTTTCAAAGAGGTATTTTCAAATCGGTCTGTTACCATTTGATGCCATTTTCATTCTCTTCCACGGCTTTCACACTTTGATCCAAGGTAGGTTAGGTTAGATTAGCCTAATGTTAGATTAGATTAAATTAAATTAGGGTAGGAAATATTATCCATTCCTATTTGGCACCTATACCTCGAATACGAATGGGAGTAACGTTCTTTCTCAAATGTGGGTTTCTCACTTCGTGTACTTTCATTTGGGGACAGTGGATGAGAATGAGAATAACAATGAATGGGCAGCAACCTCCCAAAACCAAAAGCTCCAATGGTTCGTAACGTCAGTAGGCAAAAGTTTGTAAACAAACTCTCGGTAAACTAAAAATTTGTTATAAAGAATTTGTTTATAAGTTATTATGATGCCCTTATAGTATTTTTACAATCTTTTTAAATCATTCATACCAGGCTGAGAGTATAGGGGAATTCCAGGACAAATCATGCATTGCATAACACCACACCATCTTCATTTTTTCTATAATTTGGTATATGGCATTGTCTAAACTCTAAACCAACAAACTCAAAATGTGGTTCAAAATTTATGCCCTCCCCCTATTTTAGGGGGGTCCGCTTACTACTAAATTTCAAATTGTCATATTTCACTCCCTAATTTAGATAAAATAATGATTCAAAGTGGATCTGAAAGTCAATTTCCCAAAGAATAAAACATTTTAAGCACAAAAAATACCTAAGAGTCAATGAATAAAAAGTTACAGATAATTTATTTTCATTCTGGGGACCTTTCCCCCTTTATTATAAATTAAAATGTATTTTTCTTTAAATGAAATTGAACCTCAACTCTCTCTCCGTCAGTGGAAAATGAGAAAAAAAACTGTTTTAGCATCTAAAGGTAGTGTTTTTAGTTTTAAATGATGCTCTCTTCAGTGAAAAGTCATAACATTTCACTTTTTCTATAGCTATTCATTAACACTTGACTTGCCATCCTATTATGAGTTAATTTACTAAATGAGGTGGTGATATGTAAACATACACCTTACAGTAGTAGCACAATGATGAAATCTATCCATATCCAACAAAGAACTTTATTCATTATAAGTACAGTTCAATAAAACTTACAAAATGACATCATTTAACATGAACATTTAGTTGAACATTGACTCAGAGCTGTTTTGTATTTACAGACATCTGTATCATATATTTATACAATATGTACACAAATTGAGAAGTCCAGGCATTATTTTAAGTTCATCCCTAGGGCTCCACTACTTTGATTTCCTTTGGATAGTAATTGTAATGCCAGGCTGAATATTTGGACTTGATATTGGATAAATTGTCCTTTCTTATCCAGCAAATATCATCTTTATGTGGAAAATAATTATTGTTTGGACTTCCTGAAGAGATGAAGAAGCTAATTTGATAATCACCAAACTCTTCTGAAGTATCTAAAATTATTCCAAGCCAAACTTTATCATCATACTTGCAGGCAACATATTGGCCAGTATGATACCCTGTGTACTCATTATCATTGTTGACTGGCAGATTGCTCACATCCTGTTTAGTTCTACTAATTCTGAATAAACTAGAATTCTCTTGAACAGTATCTGAAGTCTGATAAGCCTGTATCTGATTTTTCAACCTTGGTACAATTTTGTGGTGTCCTCTTGTGCCCTTCACTGTTAAAATTTCAAACGTACTCGACAGATGTAGTTTATTTGCCGCAACTTGCTATTTTGAGACAAAGAAAAATTTGACTACATCAAAGTGCTTGATGCAGAAATCATAAAAAACTCTTGGTGTCAAAATGTGACCAGCATCAGCTCATTGCAAACTAGTCTTTGTACACCCCTTTTAGCAGTTCCTCCAATACCATCACAAGCATTTTTTCCATGACTGGTAGCAAAGAAATTCCACTCAACCTTCAAACCAAAATCATGATAGCACAGATTACTGAAATTAAATCTGTTCTTGTATTGGTCATCGAAGCCATCAAAAAAATAATGCACTTTTTGTACATTAAAGAATTGTTCTTTTACATCCTTCATTAAATGCTGAAAAGTGTAAACTGCTGAAGTTGTATGCTCAAGACATTCACAAATGAAGCGGTAACTAGTGTGGATTAATTCCCCATCCTTGTTTTTAGGCTACTCTACAAGTGGGTGGATTGTCACCTGATTATTTGTCCAATGGAAACTCTGAGGTGCATCTTGAGTAATAAATAAATAGTTTTCAGCAAAATCTCGTAGTACATGAACTTCTTCATAATGAAGATTCTGTTTCATTGCTTTCGTATACTGACTCTGACGTTTTGCATTGTCGTGGTTACGAGTAAGAGAGAAGATCATTTTTGAAAGAATTTCAATGAACTCATTTGTAGGGGCTATACTTTTCTGCAATGTAGACCTATCAGCATTAGTCCATTGAACATATTCTACTGAATCTCTCCGTCAAGATAGACATAGTGTTCAAGAAGTTTACTACACCTATTTTACTAGGACATTCTCGACACTCGCGTAACATATACTTAGCATTATTGGAATTACAAACACTTTTGTCAATAAGGGTGTGGTAAGTCAAGCTTTTTTCACCAATTGAAGATACCACCAGTTTAGGATTTTGGTGGTAGATACAAACAAACATGAGAGTGTGCCTTTCCTTCCAGCAATCACACACCATTGTGATATCAAATTTGCAAATTATGAAAAACCTACATTATCATCAGTTTCTTTATATTTTATATACAATTCTTTCAAATTACATATTAAGAGGAGTTTTTGCTTGTACTCCTTTTCACTATCTCTCTTATACAAACTCAATCAGATTTGGTTCCACACAACCAACTTACTTCATCATCATAGAATACCTTTACTCTAGATATTTCCTGTTCACTATTTTTTTTTACCTTTACTATACTTGCGAGCCTCAGGAAGAATGCCAAATCTACCTTTCAAATATCTAGTTTTGTCAACAAAATACTTGCTTCCACCAAAAAAACTCTTGTCTCTTTCAAAATGTAAAAGGTGACAAAGTAATTATTTGAAGCCGTCGTTCAGAGGAAGATGTAGAATTGAATTCCCCCTCGAGAGTAATCATGAATTCATGATTGCATATATCTGAAAAAAAAAATGGAGATACATAAGTAGCTAGTTTTAACTGGTTCTGTCATGCTTGCATGGCATGAGTTCATTTGGAATAAGCTAAAACTAGACGAGATGCAGACAAGATAAATTTGTAATATAATCACATTCAATCAGAGCTACCTCTATAGTCTATATTATAAATACTGTATAAGTTAACCGATTTTCTGTACCACATTCATGCTTCATATTTAGCATTTGGATGTGTAAATGCACATACATTAAAGCTAATTCTGCTTCAACTCGCCAAAAATTCCTTCGTCAGACAAAAATGTGAAAATCTAGCCAATTCTAATTATCCTCGCTCTTTCTGGCATCTAGCTAAGAACCTCTTCAACAACTTTACTTCCTTTTTTTTTCTCCCTCCTCTTTTCCATTCCGACGCCTCAGTTGCCGTCTCTTCTCCTGACAAAGCTGAACTCTTCGTTCAAACTTTCGCTTCCAACTTAACCCTCGACGATTCCGGTGCTCTTCCTCCATCTCCTCCTCCCTCTGACTTTATTATCTCTGAAATTAGAATCTCTTTCTGCCATATCTGGACTCAACTCTACGAAGGCGTACGGTCCTGATGGTGTTCCGCCTATTGTTCTTAAGAACTGTGCTTCAGTGCTGACACCCAGGCAAACTCTTTCGTCTTTGTCTCAAATCTGATACTTTTCCTTCCTGCTGAAAGTTCGCTTTCATTCAGCCTGTCCCCAAAGAAGGGTGACCGCTCTCAACCCTCCAACTATCGTCCAATTGCTTTGATTTCTTGCCTTCCAAAGTTTTGGAATTTATCCTTAATAGAAAGATTCTTAAACACCTCTCCTCTCACAATCTTCTTTCAGATTGTCAGTATGTCTTCCGCAAGGGGCGCTCGACTGCCGATCTTCTTACATATCTCTCTGACTCTTGGTCATCCTCCTTTCGGGATTTCGGTGAAACGTTTGTTATTGCGCTAGACATGTCAAAAACTTTTGATAGAGTCTGGCACGAATCTTTAATTTCGAAACTGCCATCCTTCGGTTTCTATCCTTCTATCTGTGCCTTTATCTCTAATTTCCTTTCTGGCCTATCTATAGCGGTTGTAGATGGCCACTGTTCTTCTCTTGAAGCTATCAACATTGGTGTTCGTGAGGGTTCTGTCCTGTCACCCACTCTCTTCCATTTATTTATTAATGATCTTTTAATTCACACTTCCTATATTCACTCCTATGCTAATGATTCCACTCTTCACTTCTCCACCCGTTTCCCAAAGTGTCCCTCTCAACAGTCACTCCATGATTCGCGTAGGACGGCTATGCAGCACCTGACCTCTGATCTTTCTGATATCTCTGATTGGAGCAGAGAAAACCTTGCGGCTATCAATGCCTCAAATACTCAGTTCCTCCATCTGTCTACTCGTCACAATCTTCCACACTACTATTCCCTTACTTTCAACAGTACACAACTCAACCCTTCCTCTTCTCTCAACAATCTTAAGGGCGTTTCCTTTTTTCGTGATCTTTCCTGGCCTGGAAAGATCACATATACTCTTTCCAAAACAGCTTCTAAGAGGTTAGGTGTACTGTACCACCTCCGCAGTTTCTTCACGCCCGGTCAGTTGTTGTCTCTGTACAGGGGTCTTGTCCGCCCCTGTATAGAGTATGCTTCTCATGTATGGGGTGGCTGAACCCACACAGCCGTACTTGACCTGGTGGAATCAAAGGGTTTTCGTCTTGTCATTTCCCCGCCTCTTCGTGACAGTCTTCAATCCTTCTCTTTTGCATGTTCTATTTTTATATTCTTTCAATCTTGTTTATTATATATTAAATTTAATATGGCATTTCTTTGAATACTTAAGTAATTTCACTCGGGTGACAGCAATCTGTTGAAAAGTTGTTTTTTCTCTGTTAATTTCTACTTCATCATCTTCACCACCAATTGAATGTTTTGCTTTAGACTTGTGATGTGTAGAAGCTTTACTTAAACTTTGTTTTGAAGTTCTGAATAATTTATGTTGGTTATGTTGATTGATTGTTTTTCAAACTATATGTACAAACTAGTGATGAGTGACTGAAACTATATTCAAGATCACTATTCTCTACCACAACATTTGGAAGTGACCTCAAACTTTTCAAGATTGGTTTTTTATGGCTTTTAAAAGAGTCACAACAGCGGTTCAGCTAGACGTTATGCTTTTTATTAAAACATTTTCATAAACCTGCTACAGAAAACAAAAAGATTAGTAAGACAAAAGATGAGTAAAACAAAAAGATTATTCCTAACTCAACACTAATAACTTAGGAATGTCAAACATTTGCTATATAGAAGTTATGAAAGCAAGCATTGAATAGTTATAACTTTTCACTGCACTGCACTGACAACTAAAAAACGTTACCCTGAATTGAGCTACAGTTTGATGAGCTTATATAACAACTTATACAATTGGCTTTTGATTCAGGCTGTCTTATAACTAGTTAGTACAATTTTTAAAAAATAGTATAAAAGCTGACCATATGGCTTATATATATAAGTAGGTAGGTATATAATGAAAGTTTCATAAGTATTGTATATTCTTCAGTGGTCTATATTTACATATCTACTTCTTAGGTATGTTTTTTTATTACTGTATCTGAACAAATGATTATTATTTGAGTAAGTGTTGATTCTAGACCAAATTGTGGATTTTTCATTGAAATTAGCAATATTCAAATGTAAAAACACCACCTTTATACGCTAAACACCGTTTTCTCTCACTTTCCACTGATGGGGAGAGAGTTGAAGCTCAATTTCATTCCAAGAAAAAGTAATTTTTCATTTATATCAAGGGGAGGTCCCCTAAAATGAAAAAAAAATTATCTGTAACTTTTTATTCATTGACTCTAGGTGTATTTTAGCTCATAATGATTTATTCTTTGGGAAATTACCTTTCAGATGCTTTTTGAATCATTATTTTATCTGAACTTGGGACTGAGATATGACAATTTGAAATTTAGTAGTATGTGGAAACCCCCGCCCCAAAATAGAGGGGGCCATAACTTTTTAACCATTACTTTGTTTAAGCTATAATTTTACGAGTATATTTTGAGTTCGTTGGTTTAGACCAGGGATCGGCAACGTTTTTTTTTGGGTGCCATTTAGGGTTGCCAGATGTCCCGCATTCTGCAGGACAGTCCCGCATTTGATCCAAAAATACCTTTGTATTTGATCCAAAAATCCTTTGTATTTGATCCAAAAATCCTTTGTATTCAAAATGACCTGCAAAAAATATTTTTTAAGCACATTTTTTGGTGATGAATTGATTTAGAATTTTCTAGAATTATGTACGTTCCTATTGAATTCTGTAGAGTAATAGTGAATGTTCTAGAACATCCTAGAAATTACATAACGCTTATAAAATGTTGTGTTTGGCCACGAGTTGGCAGTTTTTCGGCTGTAGTTATATTGTAAGCTTTGAATTAGTGTGAATCCTGCGATTGCTTGACCATACAACTTGAGATTGTGTGATTCAAGTAAAATCTGTAAGTATGTCTACTTTTTATAAGAAATCGTTCAGGTGTAAATTGCTGCATTTGCGTGAAAGAGGAACACACACACACACACACACACACACACACACACACACACTTGATTTTATTTATAAGATTTAGAATATTTTTTGAATTAATTATTTACAATAATGACTTGCAAGGAATTTCAGTTATACTTGAAGTCTGAAGATGGAACTAAAATTTTGAAGAAGATTAAAAGTTCAGAAAAATATTGACATATGTCATAATATAATTAGTAAAGCGATGTATACTACAATATTTAATATGCTATGATAATTTCAATATTATTTACGATATTTCGATATTATGTATAATAATTTCAGTATTATTCACGATGTCTAATTGTTAAACATTATTTTAATAAAATTTTTCTAATTTTATTTGTTGTAACCGTTGAAGAAATCTAGTTTCAATTTGGAAAAAAAATTTGATCTTAAAAAAAAACCTCAGGAAAAATTTTGTCCCGTATGGACATTTGAAAAATCTGGCAACCCTAGTTGCCACTATTGTTTTTTTCAAATGTAGGTTACAATATTAGAATTTTATAATGTGTGTAGTATGATTACTTCATAGTTTATCTTGATAATAATCCGTAAATACAGTATTTTAACACTGTAATAAAGTAGTAGTCGTAAATTATACACTGATACAGTTTTTAACTTTTAATCATTATCAAAAACATTTTAAACATCAATACTTATAAAAATTACATCAAAAGTCGTAAGAAAAAGTCTTCAAAATTATTTCAGATTTCATCAATTTCTAATATCATTTCCAAACTCCTTCACTTTCAAAGTTAATTCCAACATTAGTAATATCCAAAATTATTTCCAACATAAATCACTATCGAAGACATTTCAACATAAATTATGAACATAAATCAATTAAAAAATATTGATAACTTTTCACTGTTTTTGAAAAAGGAAACCAAAGGTTATTTACAATTAATAACTTCCTTGCCTTTCCTTTTTTGATGCCAGTTGTGTCAAGTCTGGTTGATAGCTGGTGGTCTGGAGACGAAGACAAGCCTCAGAATTTTCTACTGTTAGCCGATTGCGAATAGGATTGAGAGTGTTCTTAATTAGGGAAAGTACTTGCTCACAATAGTAGCTGCTTCTAAAAGTAGACAAGAGAGAGAATGCAACTTTCTTCATTGCCGAGAATTTTGATGGAAGTTGAGACCAAGTACGTGAACCGAGTATTGGTTTTCATTTTTTGAAATCTGGTCCCTCATAGCAGAAAAACGCATCTGCCCACAAGTCGGAGCTCTAAAAATCAATTAACTCCATTCCAAAGACTTAATTCCAAGAAACTAAAAGTACTGCAGCTCAAGATTATTTTCAGTTGCTTTCTCAGGGTTCAAAATATATTTGGGTTTCGAGATCGTGGAATCGTCGCACAAACACTTCTTTCAAGACATAAAATACTGGCGTTGTCCTAAGACTGAGATTTTCGTCGCTATCAATAAACATTTTAACTTTTGGAAAGTACCTCAGAGTCCATGTCTGAAGATCATCTTCGAAGAGCTGCAATTTCTTGGAAAATGACATCCACTCTTCTTACAGGTTCAGCACAGTTAGCCTTTTACACTGAAGCTTGACATTCAAGGCATTCAAATATGCTGTGATGTCTGTCAGAAACATGAGGTTCAAAAGCCATTCTTTTTTTCCATCTGAGGACAGTCTTGTTCAATTTCATGGAAAAAGATTTTGTTTCCATCCACGTAAATGACAAAACGAGAGCGAACGTTTCCCCTACCCAGCCACCGAACATTGCAGTGCATTACAACGTCACCGTAATTGGATTTCATTTCTTCTAAGAGAGCTTTGAATCACCCGTGAGTGACGAGCGAGCAACAATTGTATTAACAATTTTTACTACATTGAACATTTGAAGAAAATTTGGAGCATAAGTTTTCTTGGTGAATTACTCAATGAAATGCTAAAATAGGCCTACCAAACTCTTTTTGGAGAAGCTGAACAAAACCAATATTTTTACCCGTCATCGCTAGTGCCCCATCGGTAGTTATAGTAATAAACCTAGATACAAATTTTTCTGGATTTGGCTGGAAAAGGTCCAAACATTGTCTTGAAATTTGAACTCGAGTTCTCTTCTGGTTGTCAGTCAACATTCGTGGCACCCATCTTGCCGACACCTTTTTAAACTTTAATTTGTCTGTTAATATTGAATGTGTGCTGCCAAATGAAATGCCGACATTCTCAGCTATAAATCGAACACTAAGTCGGCAATTATTCATGACAAGATCATTGACTTTTGGACATTTTCTTCAGAAGTTGCTATTGATGGCCGTCCAGACCGTTCATCAGCTTTGACCGACGTGTTGCCCCGTTTGAATTCCGCACACCACTTTTTTAAACAGTAGAATAAGATGGGGAAGGGTCTCCTAATGTGTGCTACATATCTTCAAAAACGTTTTGGGGAGTCATATTCTTCATAGAGAGATATTTAATGACGGCGCGTTTTTCAAATTTGTCCATTTCATAAAGTTTATCACATTGCTTCACATTATAACCTGTAAAACAAAAAATATTTTGATTAGCGTTTTTATATTTTATACACATTTAATAATAGTTGTACTAGTTATGGTGTAAATTTGATCTCAAAATACGCATTATATCTAGGTCAGGCCAAGAACTTTTTGATCACCCCTCGTAGAGACTATCTTAAGAATATCTTCCCATTTCGCAGTTCCGGACATCGGAGAAGCGGCGCACACTTCTTCTATAGATTCCCACTTCTGTGAATAGAATCGTGCAACTAATGTCAAACGAGCAACATCGTTTATGTGTGTGCTTTCGTCCAGAGTAAAACTAACAACGTCACAGTTACGCAGGTCATTTTCAATTGCCCATCTACATCGTCAACTATATCACTTATACGACGCTGAATACTTCAAGCTGAAACCGGTACATCCCGCATTTTAACTATAATATCTGTGTTAGCAAAACCTTCAAGAGAGATCGTCGGCACATTGCAAAAGATTTATTTAAAAAAAACACAGTCAGTAAATAGTTTCCCTTTTCGTGTAATGCACAATGCAGTATGTAGCTTACTTTGTCGGAATTTTCATGTTTTTTCACAAATTTAACTAAGCCATTTTTTGTTTTTCGAATGACACAACAGATTTTTTTCTATGTTCAGCTCAATCTTCAATACCCATGTGCGATGAGGAATTGAGGATGATTCATATTTTGTTTTTTTAATGTCTTAAAACACAAGAAGTAGTGCAACAATACTTTCACAACATAAGGCACAAACGATCCGTTGACGTTGCTGTACAAAACCGTACTTCTCTCTCCAGTCTTCCTGAAACAGTCTTGATTTTTTCGGCTGTAACATTGTTTAAAATTAGGGTAAAATTAATAGCTTCAAAACAATGAAACGACTCTAATCCAGTTTAGACAACTTTGTGATCACTGCTTCACTAGAGCTCTGTTAATGCGTGCGCAGACAAACACTAAAGGGTTACGCATGCGTTTCTCACAGATGTGAGTTGTGACGTTCTCAGGGCCATGTTTACAGTGTAAGCAGTAAGTTGTTAAATTCATTCCATTCGCTGAGTTCAGGAAAAGTGATTTTTATATTAAAGTCAGCCTGAATGTTATGCGCGATAAATACAATGGCGATGATTCTTTCTTTTTTTGTAATAAATGTAGCTTTTGTATTATTTTTTCCTGTGAATTAGGATGTCACACAAAATCTCTTCGCGTATCACCCTGTGGTACGCGTGCTTTGGGTTGCCAACCCCTGGTTTAGACAATCTATGATTGACTCCAGGTCTAAGATTGATTATTAAACAAAAACACGAGCTATAAAAAAATGTGAAGGAAATCTAATCCCAAAGGACGTCTGCACTCACTATAGAAATAGACTTAATTCATTAATACACAAAGTTAAAGTTAATTACTATAAACATAAATTCGAAGAATACAAAGGCGATCCCAAACAATACTGGAACCTCATTAACAAAGCGATTAATAAAAAAAGTACAAAACCGTCTGGTCTGTTCCGAAAAAGCTATTAATAAATAATTAGCTCATAACGGACAAAATAAATATTTTAAATGCTTTCAACGATTATCTCACCGAAATGGGAGCCAACCATGCTTCTAAAATATCACCTAGGGTGCGGTTTTTCGATAAGTATCTAGTCCCTCCGTTACCACACTTTCTTCCTATCCCCGATTACAACACACGATGTAATGATAGCCATAAACAATTAAAAAATAAAAGTTGTACGCTAAACACAATCCCAAACAAAATTTACAAAGAGTGCGCAAACTTAATTGCGCCCATGCTTTCAAAGCTCATTAACCTATCCATTCAAAATGTGTCTTCCCAGACTGCCTAAAAAAAGATTAGAGTATGCCCTGTCTGTAAATCTGGTTCTAAAACTTCTCACTCAAACTACAGACCTATTTTCATCATCCCAACCGTCAAGTAAACTATAAGAGAGAGTAATATACTAGGGGCACTCAATATATTTTTCCCCACCCTTTTCTCTTAGCTAAATAATAGGTCATGGGGCTCAAATGTCTTGGGCTGTAAATTTGAATTTTCTGCGCTTCACATAACCGGATTTTTCCAGTTTGACCTCCCCTCCTTGTATAAAACCGCTTTTAAACGCCCTTGTATAAAATTGATGGTTAACGCAGTTTCGAAAATGGCGTCTGACAGTGATGTGCGTCGTAAACAGAGAGCTGTTATCGAGTTCTTAACCGCAGAGAAGGAAACAGTTGGAAATATTCACAAACGTCTAAAAAACGTTTACAGAGATGCTGCTGTTGATCGAAGCACAGTTGAACGCTGGTCTAAACGTGTGCGATCATCGGAGAGAGGGTGAGCCAGCCTCGATGATGCGCCACGCAGCGGTCGCCCGGCATCGGCTGCGACATCTCACACTGTGCAACGTGGTAACAGCATCATTTGATCAAATCGGCGCGTCACATACAAGGAGCTATCACTGGGGCTAGGAATTAGTGAAGGAAGTGTGAATACGATAATTCAGCAACTGAGATACTGAAAAGTGTGTTCACGGTTTGTTCCTCGCGAACTGACTGAAGATCACAAAGCCCAAAGAAAAGAAATTGTTTCCGAGTCGTTGGTTCGATACGAGACAGAAGAAAATGACTTCCTTTTACGAATTGTGACTGGGGATGAGACTTGGGTACACCACTTTGAACCTGAAACAAAACGCCAATCCGTGGAGTGGCATCACGCAGACTCCCCACGCAAGAAAATGTTCAAAGTGGCTCCCTCTGCAGGAAAGGTTATGGCCACCATCTTCTGGGACATGAAAGGGGTGATTGTGGTGAACATTATGAAGAAAGGACAAACAATCAACTCAAGAGGCATATATTGCTACCCTACAGAGACTCCAGACACGTATAAAGCGAGTTCGACCGGAGAGAAAACTGGAAGACGTCCTTCTTTTGCACGATAACGCAAGACCACACAACAGTTTGCAAACAAGAGAGGCCATCACAAAAATGCGCTTGACTGTGTTACCCCACCCTCCATACAGCCCGGATCTGGCACCTTCAGACTTCCATTTGTTTGGGCCAATGAAGGATGCTATTCGTGGAAGAAAGTTTCAGAGTGACGATGAGGTTGCTGAGGAGGTTAAGAGGTGGCTGCAGCGGAATCCAGCGGACTTTTTATCAGCAAGGAATAAAGGCCCTTGTTTCGAGGTGGAGGAAAGCCGTAGAAAAGGATGGAGATTATGTGGAAAAATAAAAACTTGCAAAAAAAGTATGTGACTACTTGTGTAGAAAATTTCTGGAACTTAGAAGGAAACTTGGAAAGAAAAAAAAAAGGTGGGGCAAAATATAGTGAGTGGCCCTCGTATAATCAAATAATAAAATTCATATTCGAATACAAAATCATACAAAAACATCAGTTTGGCTTTCTCTGTAAACATATGACAAATGACGCGATAACCGCAATATTAAAGGAACTTTATTGCAATCGAACGACAAAAAGCTTCAATAATTATCCGAATTGATCTAGCTAAGGCCTTTGACACAATACTTCATGACGTATTCTTAAAAAACTCGAATATTACGGTTTCATGGGACTACCCTTAAGGTGGTTCAGCCCATACTTGGGTAACAGGACACAGTTTATAGCATAAGACTCTTTTACCTCACAGATAAGAGGCATCTCCCACGGAGTACCCCAAGTGAGCATTCTGGCACCTATCCTGTTCCTCCTTTATATAAATGACTTCCACAGGTCACTTAATAGCTCTTCCTGCCACCAGTATGCAGATGATACTTCAATCATAACCTACATAAAGACTCAGTACCACTCCAAACGATCACCAACAATGAACTCCAAAGTGTTTATGTATGGATTAATGCCAACAAACTGTCCTTAAATATTAAAAAAAACACTTATATAGTCATCACAAAAAAGTTGTCGTTGCCTCCTTTAAACCTACACATAAATTCAATCCTTGTTCAGCGAATGCAATCGGCCAAACTTCTGGGAATTACCATCGATCCAAACCAAACCTCTCATTCAAAAAGCACATTGAAGATCTATGGAAAAAATTAGCCAAGGTCTCAGTCATAATTAGGAGAGAAGGTGCAGCACTCTCAAAACAGGTTCTTCGATCCATATACTTCACCATAGCGTACCGACACCTACAGTACTGCATTAGTTGCTGACGGAAGCACACGTCAAATTTTGCTACAGCCATTGGTAGTAATGAAAAAAAGATTAATTAGGAAAATCTATAAACCGAACAAGCATAATGAAAGTACAGATCAAATGTTCTACGAGTTAAAAATTCTTAAACTAGGAGAAATTTACAAACTAAATATTGCCTCATATACTGTATGAATCAAATCCTCCGTGATAGTCCTCCAGAAATCGTCCAAAACAAAATATTAGCTTCCCAAACACAACACCGCTCTAAGTTCTTTAACACAAGACAATCAAACAGTACATCAGAAAACCAAATTATACTCTAGATTGTGCGACTGGATCCTTATCCTCAACTGGTCGAAATCTGTAGAATTCACATGATCAAGAGAGAAAACAATGTAGGACATTAAAAATGTTGCAAAGGAAACTGAAAGATAAATTCATCAACTCATACAAACCATAACTCTGTATCGCCTGTCTTATTTCAATAACAAAATTAAACTACATACTCTTGTCTTTATATTTATTTCCATATTTGTATATAGCAAAACAAAAATAATAATAACCAGTAAAATAAAAACAAATATGAGCAAGATCAAGGTATCAAAGGTTAAGATACTCACTAAACAAGGTAATTTATATTTCGATATTTTAAGTATATAATATTTAATTATATTTCAGCGTCTAATATCCAAATAAATACGAAGGTATAATCTTAGCTGAATACACATATGTAATTATGTGTAGTTATGAGAATATGTAATTATGTGTAGTTATGAGAATATGTAATTATGTGTAGTTATGAGAATATGTAATCTTAGTATGTATTTCTAAACATATATTTGTAGCTTCCAACAGATAATCTCCATGTACGTTTCTCTCTTTGCTTCAATATTTTTAAAGTTAGTGTACATAACTTCGCTGCTCTACGTTATCTACCAAGATTTACCATACAACTCCATTCTACCAATAAAGCATAAATATGCGGGTGCGTATTTATGGATATACATGCATGTACCTGCATATGGTTGTTCGTCTATATGTATGTATACAGTATGTGTGTATGTGTAAAAATGAACAATGAATAATTCCTATATTCATATATTTTTATATTCATATAATTTTTATATTCATAAATATTTATATTCATATAATACTTATATTCATATGTATGTACGTTCTTATATCCATTTTTACATATAGAGTCCAAATTCGCATAACGCTGATGAAATTCGGATAAATTTTTTGATTCGCTTTCTATTTTATCTCTGCTGAATAATTGGTGAATTATTTTTTTTTAAATTACTTAATAATTTTTTTAGATTTAGCTTAATAATGTAATCTTGTTAAATTCTGCAATGTTCATTTTCTGTACACATCCTCTCTTCGTTGTAAAAGATGGTCATATCTTGCTTAACATTTAATTTTAAATCTTAAGCATTTAATTTTTGCTCATATGCATGTGTAATTGTAATTCATAATAAAATGCATATTTCCATTTCCATTTTTAGTTAACTCGACAGATCATAATAACATCAGATCTGTCAATACGCGGTTTAAAACAAAAATATGGCTTCATCTTCAAATATCTTGCTTATCTGTCTAGACATTGCTACAGCTAAAATATTTACCTTGTTTTTAAATACTTTGCAAAATAAATCAGCCGATTGAGAATAAAAAACATAAACAGATCAGCATTAAATAATAACGATGTCATTAAAAATTTCAATATATAAACCCGTAAAATTTCTCAAATGTTCATTCTGATTGTCTGATCTAACTTAGAGGCTGAGCATTACCTGTAACATTTTAGCAGTAAACTACAGTAAGAGAATATCTTTGTCTTCTCCTTCGAGCCTTGTTCTCTTCAGAGAACTTAGTCTTAAATAGAGAAAAATAATTTCACGAGACGTTACAAAAAGAATCGGGGAACCTTCAGAGAATTTAGTAAGCTCCACAGAATCCTTCGATCCACTACAAGAAGAAATCGGAAAGTAGTATAAGAGAAACTTCTGCGATTCTCTATTCGGTACCAGATACTCCAGAGTAACAAATCCGTTGCTGCCACCTAACCAGAACCCCCGTCAACTTTGAACCGCCCAAGGCCATAGACGGAGGGGTTAACATATATATATATATATATATATATATATATAGTGTGTGTGTGTGTGTGTGTATATATTTATGCTTCCTGTAGCAAATGATGTGCACCATCAACTCGTATGAAAACAATAATAAATTGTAATATTGATATTATTATTATTATTGTTGTTGCTGTTAATATTGTTTATATTGTTTATAGATATGCTTAGGAATGCACGCACTATCATATATACTCGTGTATGTATGTATATATATATATTTATATATATATATATATATTGTAGTGTTCGCCACCAGATGTAGTGTTCGTCTTTATTAATTTACTTTCTCTTCATTATTTACGCTTCTTTCTATTTTATTATATCTCTATTTATTCTCTATCGGCTCTTTCTTTCATTTATCACTTTGTTTCCCTACACTCTTTTTGCCGTATCGTATAAATATCATGGTAGCGCGCCTAGACCTGACTCTGAAAACCGTTATAAAACAATGGGGGAAGGGGGAGGTATATTAATACTCTTTATTAACACTTATTACGTTTTATTAATTTCGAAAATGGTTTAGTTAAGTTAGGGGTATGCGAGTATGAAATTCTATTATAATAATTTAGGTCGGAGAGGAACACAAAACAATTTGACTTTAAGATCACATGGCTCTAAATCTTACGCGTATCGCGTCCGCCTCAAGACTGAGTCTTTTTGTGGGTTCCGCTCTGTCGGCCTCTCTTCAAGATTGCCAACTCTTCCCATTTTAAACAATTTACAATCTAACAAACATGCTTTATCGTAATCATCACAATTTTTAGTAAATTTATATTAAACATTAATTAATATTCTTAACTTGGCATTACTACACTCGCATCACCCCCTTGAAAATAAGGGTACTTGTGGGTTATCTGTCGCCACTTTTTAATTTAATTTTCCAACTTTTTCACAAATACAGATGTGTGTTATCATGTTGCCATTTTTACAAAAATATACTATTTTTTTCTTAAATTATTTTTATTTCTCAAAATAACAAACATTAATCATATTATTCGGGTGGCATGAACGCGGCGATGGCCTCCAGGATGCCGTCGAATGGGTCGACACTAGCGGGTAGCTTGCTCCTCCACATGAACTCGGCCAGGTAGGTCTTAAGATGGTGTCGGGCCGTTCCTCGGTGACGCTTGTTCCTCCACTTTGCTGATCCCCACAAGCGTTCGATATTTTGAGTGTGGACTCCGGTATCTGCATCAACGAAATTGTATCGATGATTAACCTTGAAATGTTGGAAGCCAGCCTCCTGGAGGTCGGTGGTCTTATATCATCGCCAGCTGTCGGAGTAGATAATGGAACCTTCGGCGATGTTTTCCACAATGGCAGCCAAGAGAGTTGCAGCAGAGCGGTTGGGAACTTGAACGATAAAGCAGTCGTTTGTTTCACGGCAAATTCCTCCGAACATCCATTGTTGTGGTAAAATGCGTCCGGCATTGTTTTTACACCTCGTGAACAGGCTCTCATCGATCTCAACCACTATTCCTTCGCCGCCGATCTTGGTTTGCTCTAGGTTGGCTACGCTGTTGACGCATACCTCTCTCATGTAATTGTTCCAGTCGATCACACAGTTGTTCCCAATTCCCAGTTCGCGCTTGCACCATTTGAAGGAGGATGTTTCCCAGCACCAGGCGTATATGAAGCGAAGCACAGTGACCAAGGAAAGGCGTGAGTTTGACAGCCAGTTCCCAGTGCGGAGTCCAATTTGCCGCTTGCATTTCTTTGTGTTGCACTTCCAATAGATCCTGGAACCGAAGTAGAGCTTCATTGGATGGCCATTTTTGCAGTGCTTCTCAGTTGACAGTATTCCTTTAGCTTGAAGCAGGCGGACAGCGTCCTCTTCGTTTCTTGGCAGGTCCCAGAGATTCATTTTGCTGTATTTAGAGTGTCTGAAAAAAAAAAAAAAAAAAATTTAAATACCATCTAACCATCTAACCTAACCTCACACTAACCTAACCTAACCTAACCACACACTAACCTAACCTAACCTAACCTAACTAAAAAACATGACCCACAAGTAAAAAGTGGAAACAGATAACCAATAGGTATATTAAAAAGCGGCGACAGATAACCCACAAGTACCAAAATAAGTTTTTCCATTAGTAAAACTTATTAATATCGTTTAACAAATTTCATAATTTTATTCAACAAATTTATATATTTTTTTTTTTTTTTTTTTTTTAACAAATTCAAAGTTTAGAAATAGACAAGAAATAATAGAATGACAATTCCCATACATATATTGTATCATATTATAAAAACCGAAAACTATAATTTTCACATTTGCATAAAATAACATTTCACTCTAATAATTAAATTACAACCTGTAACTAATCTATACATGCCAAAAAAAAAAATAACGGAAAATTTTCTTACAGTGGCTACACAAATCCCAAGTTCACAATCTATTCCCGCGATTCCTCATCAACGATCGCTTTACATTCGAAACAATTATTTGTATAGTTATACAGTTACTATCAGGGCAACATAGAAAAAATATAAGAAAAAGTTTACATAAAATACTGACCAAGAGCGCACATACTATTTCACGAAAAACACAACAATTATGGGCAATAATCGCACCCTTTTCACTTATAATTTCATTGCCTAATAATCAGTACATTAATTTGCTGGACGTTGTTTAGATGACACTCTGCACGCTGACAACGGATTTCAATTTTCAATCGCAGCTCTCCTGCTCACTTCGCTAGAATGCAAGGGATTGCATCAATCAATATGCAACAGGGCAGCACGCTATAATGGTTCCGCTCTCTCTCCAATGGCGAAAAAAACAAAAACAAGAGACGTCCAATTCTAAAAGGATCAGGGGGGGAGATATCTGAAAGCGGGACCACGCGCTGGAATTGGACGAAATTTGCAATTCTAGAAGTCGATGAAGAAACTCGCCTTGTCTCATCTCCACTTTTGTCGGTGAACGCTGCTCTTCCTACGTCCAGCTGAAAGACTCTTCTACTGGCAACAATCAAACGATGACTCCGCCGTAGGCCGTTTCCCAACGAACCTACTGTATGTCTGTATGGACAGTACAGTCGTAGGCACCCGTTCAAGCTCTCGTGGCTTGTCTACCGCGCGCTGTGACACATATTTAGCGAAGCATTCGAGCAGCGTGACCAGCTACTGCCCGAAAAATACCAGTAGACCATCTTCGATCGAAACTTTCGTGTGCCAAGACCCTGCACACGTAAATTTCTCTTCTCTTCCGAAACTGTCCTGCGCCAAGTCCATGCGCATTCGGTTCCTCTCTTCTCTTCCGAAACCATCCTGCGCCAAGTCCATGCGCCATTTGGTTTCTCTTCTCTCTCTCTCATTGGTGATCGCTCTCTCATTGGTGATCGATCACCTATCCGGTCGACTAAACTCACTTGATGGAACTCGGATTCAACTTGGTTGACCCCAAACTGAGCCTTTGCAATTTTGAAAAAAAAAGTTTATTCGAAAACGTTTCTGTACTGCTTATCATTTCATTTTTAATTTATCGAATTTTCTCGACAGTTCACTTCGAAATACTATCTACACATTTGCTCTGGCCAAATTCACGGAAAGAAAAAAAATTACACATCTCAAAATTTCGCAAAAATTTAATCAAATCTAGCTACCAATAAGGTCACTTATGGCAGTTACAGCAGAGAAGATAAAAAAAAAGTCATAAAACGCTAAACAAAATTGTACAGTATAAATATAAAAGCGCCCATACATAGTAACTGTTAGTATAATTTAAGAATTATTATTGTTCAAACTATCGTCAGAAATCACCTCAATACCTCTAAATACAAAAGACAAAAATGAACCCCAGAAACTTCATGTCATCCATTCTCTGACAATCATGAACCCTCTTGCTTTGAGGAGGAGCACACAAAGACGCCACAAAAACGTTACTGGCTATCTATAAGGCTCCATTTCCGAGTGTACACTTGAGTCAATGTTTCAAATGCATTAGTTAACTTCGACTGAAGGTTTAAACAATAATAATTTTCTAAACAGTTATTAAAAAGTAAAAAAAAATTAAATATTACTACCAAAAATTATTTTAATACAGTAATTCCAACTTGAAACGTTAAATTTCATACGAATTGAACTCGCAATTAGCAAATTACATCTGAGATACAACTCTCTCCTTCAACAGAAACCCCAGTATGGTTTGCAAATCACAAAAATCTCAGTAATTTACCGTTTCCAAGTGAAACTACAAATTTGCATAATTATACTAAATAAGAATAGATAATATGCACTCACAAATACACGCAATCCACTGTAAACAAAAACAACACTGCATAATTAAGAGCGGTCGCTTTGTTTGTAAGCGAACCGCTATACAAATATCCCTAACCGAATGAAACTTGCATTATATCCTAACATAATTTCGTAAT
This sequence comes from Bathynomus jamesi, assembly GCA_023014485.1. NCBI lineage: Eukaryota > Metazoa > Arthropoda > Malacostraca > Isopoda > Cirolanidae > Bathynomus > Bathynomus jamesi. The sequence continues at coordinate 322,727 of JAJOZX010003361.1, read as the reverse complement.
TTTTTCCATGCAAACGCTCGAACTAAAAAAAAGACATTTTTCATTTCTAATTCCAAATTAAAATATCAAATTAAAACATCCTTTTTAGAATACAATCTAAATTTGAACTAAAAATTTTACCATTGTCATTGAACTGGAAATAAAAATAAAAATCGGCCTACCTGTACAAATAAATTTGATTATTGAATGAATTTATAAAACGTAAACAAAATATATGAAAAGAATTTCCTACACAAATTTCTGTAATTCAAAAAAATTATAATATCGAGATTTAGTAAAATGTGTACCGTAACTCACATTGGCCGCCAAAATAAAAATAAAATTTACTGCCGCTTTTAGGCCTATAATTAATAAATTCCATGCTATGCGCGGAAAGAGCTATTTAGAATTTAATGCATAACATTTGTGCTCATTAAAGAAAATTCTATTATTATTTATGTTAAACCAATTAAAATTTTGTTAAATAACTAAAAATTTACTACTCAATAGACATACCGTAATAACGGTTAATCTCCGAACAATATTTTACGATAGGCCTACAAGAAATCCCTCAGTACAACACAATAGCCATCTTACCAAATATGTCGGAATTGTCGTGAAATGAACGAAAGAAACAGAGAGAGGAGAAAAAAAATAATCAGCTTACCTACCAAAGTTTATGAGTATATAAATATATGTAATTATATATATAACTAATAAATACGTATTAGTTAATAAGTAAGTATATAATTAATGAGTATATAAAAAATCCAAAAAAAACTTATAATAAAAAATTTCACAACACAATTTCTCTATTTCAGTTAAACGAATTCTACTTATTTTGAAATTTAACACAATCCTATACGGCGACTTATAATCTGACAAATTTAATATGTTTAAGATTACCTTTCGACTGTCAATTAACTGTAACTTAACCTATATAGCGCGAAGCGAGCGAAGCAAAAAGCCCGTAAATCTATATAAACAAAATAATCCTATTATTATATACAGGCAATCGAAATATAATCAAAAATCTGCTAATGAAACCCAGAAAATTTCTCACAAATTTTCGCTAAAACATTTTGAAAGGACCATATAAAATGTGTATCACTGTATTTAAACTAACAATTTACTTACGTACAAATTTTTTCTATATTAATCGCTATTTTTTTTTTTTTTTTTTTTTTATCACAATTACTACTAATTTCAAAAATTTTAAACAAAGTAAAAAGGTAAGCTGAAACAAGCGTCAGGGACGCTATCAGGATGCGAAAGCGAAGCGCCATCTTGAATTTATATTTACAATGAAATTTTAAGGAATGAATTTCGAAATTTGTCTGCAAACGAGGTAAACTTTGCATTTAGATATTTTAATAATCGAAATAAAATATTCATTAACGCTATTGGTTATTATACCGGGTTTTAAGAATTTTAATCGAAATACTAGCACGTGGGTAAGCCTCACAAATATGATGTAAGACCACCGCTAGCCACCAGATGTAGTGTTCGCCACCAGATGTAGTGTTCGTCTTTATTAATTTACTTTCTCTTCATTATTTACGCTTCTTTCTACTTTATTATATCTCTATTTATTCTCTATCGGCTCTTATTTCTTAACACCAATACAGTTTCGGCTCCTCGCAAGCCCTTGTCAATTGGTAATGACCGCATAAACAGAGAACAGAGTTTATATTGTTATGTTTGGGAATAATGTAATAAGGTTAATTAATTACTGGTTATAAATTAACCAACAAACAAAATTGATCATGCAAAAACGATATGAATTTGTATGGGGAAAAATAAAAATGAAGTAATTTTAAGATCGATTTCTTGTTATGCGAACATTAAATTACTTTTTTAATCTTAAGGCTGAAGTGGACCAGAGGTTAGCGTAGAAGGGTGTAAATCACGCTCGCGTTATCAAAAAACGAACGGTTGTTGATATCTCAAGAGTGAATGATTGCTCAAATGTGTTTTTGTTTACCCTTTGGTTTCGCCTGAGGAATATCCTCGAGAAGAGATTTTAAATTTTAATTTAAAAATTTCTTTAAGAAAGACCGGGCATAAGTGTAACAAACTTAAAATTAGAAGAGAGGATCAACGGGTTGGCTTAAAAATAAAATAAGACGTAAAAATCGTCTCTCCTTAAAAGTTCACAGAAAGAAAACGCAAAATATAAAATATATAATAATTATTTTATATTGTGTTAACTTTAAATAGTATGAATGCGTTGTCTTAATTTTTGGTTACAAGGATTTAATCCCCGCAGAAGAAAATATTTACCACTGTCAAAGAGGAAGTAGGTAAACATTGTAATTAAGGTATGCATTAGACATATTATCGTACAGTATTATATATAGTTAAAATGGTCAATTAACCAGATAGGATTCAAATAATTCTATGAAAATGTGTTATGTACCTAGCTAATACGGTCAAAAGGCCGAGTAGTGTCTTCCCTAAAACAAAAATTTATCACTGTCAACAATTTCATTTTTGCAATGTAAGTTGTTTAGAAAATCTGTGACGAATACATTATTTTTGTAAAAGGCTTTTCAATTATTCCCCTACACGGATTGACAGAGAGCTTAGACTATATAACAAGTTATATATTAGGTCATCCCATAAGTAATGCGGCATTTTTTAATTTTTTTTTTCCATTTTTATCATTATTTTAAGGATAGAAATCAAACAACTCTTTGAAGTTATTTATATTTAAATAAATATTTATTTAAATATAAATAACTTCAAAGAGTTGTTTGATTTCTATCCGTAAAATAATGATAAAAATTAAAAAAAAAAAATTAAAAATTGCCGCATTACTTATGGGATGACCTAATATATGATCTTTGGTTAAATTTATATAACAAACTTCAAATACCAAATGCAAACTACAAATTCCGGAATTTGTAGTTTGTATTTGGTATTTGAAGTTTGTCATAGTAATTCTGTAACTAATATGAGGTGTTTCTTTTCCATATTTCTAGGGGCGACCTGAAACACACTGTATTTAAAAATCTGTATTATCCCAAATGGTTCATTTTTAACGCTCATTTAGCAGCCAGCAAAACCTTTTATACTGGCAGGTCAACTGTAAACAAGGATAACAAGAAAAGTATTGTCCTTCCCTATAACAAAAACTTGAAACGGCTCAAGAAAACTTGTCAGAGAATAGGTACTGATGTGGCATTCAAATATAATAACTGCATAAATGACATGTTACTAAGGAACAAACCAATGGACGAAAAAGACACAGATGTATACAGGGTGAGTCACGACGAAATGTCATAACTTCGGGAGCTTATAGCTGAGGTCATTCCCAGACGCCCCGCCTCTAGGTCTGGCTTGGTGGAGGAGCGAGATGCTTTCATGCGCTCTGCACCGTACATAGCCAGGTATACCCGGTTCATCTGGTACCGTCCTGAACCAGGCATCTAGTCTTCTCTTGAAGACTTAAACTATGACCCCTGTAACGTTTCTGAGGTCCTTTGGAGGCTGGTTAAAAAAGTCTTGGCCCCCTGACAACCAAGCTATTTTCCTTCAGTGTTGAGGAGATCCCTTGTCGGGCCTTTAATTTGGGAACACTACATATTCTGCTTTTCCTATTTTCCAATGTTGTTTGAATGGTAATTGGATTTAGTTTGAGGTTTGGTACCAGTTTTTCGATCATTTTCCATATGTAGATTATGGTGTACCTCTCTTCTTCTTTCCAGGGAGTACAGATATAGTTTGAGTAGTCTTTCCCAGTAGTTGAGTTTTTTGCAGCCATCAATCTTGGCTGTGAAATGTGTCTGCGTTTCTTCTAGCTTATTAGTTTCTTCCTTTTTATATAGGGACGTCAAAACTGAGAAGTATTCAAGTTTTGGTATAATCAGTGTTTTTAGCGGGGGAATCATTACTGTCCTGTCCCTTCTTTTGAACGTTCTTAGTGCCTGTTCCGTGACTTTTTTTGCTTTATTTATCGGTATTTGATTTTGTGTTTCAAATTTCGCATCATCGGTCATTATTATCCCCAGATCGATCGTTTTCGTGCTTCTCTGAATTTCCTGTTTATCTGGAGCATAATATGCAGTCTAAGTTCCTCATTTCTACCATATTTCAAGAGCTGAAATTTCTCGGTGTTGAATGTCATGTTGTTGTATTCTGACCATTTGTATATTTTTTCGTGTCCCTCTGCAAGGCCTCCGCTTCATTTACATCGCTGATTTTTCTGCTGATCTTTGTATCGTTTGCAAAGGATGTTACTATACTGTTGCTATTTACTCCTCTTTCTATGTCTGTTAGCATGATAATGAACAGGAGTGGGGCTAGTACTGTCCCTTGTGGTATTGAGCTGCGTACTTCCGATTCTGATGATGATATGCCTTGAATTTTTACGACCTATAGATGCTCTCTGAGGAAGTTGTAGATCCATTTTCCCACTTTGCCTTTTATTCCCATCACATTTGTCGAAAGCTTTAGCAAAATCTCTGTATATGGCATCGTAGTTGTCAATGCTTTCCAGTGCATCTAGATTATTGTTGTAGTGTTCTATTAGTTGTGATAGGCACGATCTACCTGATCGGAATCCGTGCTGATTTTCGTTGAATCTTTCCAGTCTCCAAGAAATCATAAATTTTCTCTAACTATTCTTTCAAATACTTTGGTGAGGTGGGACGTCAATGACACTGGCCTGTAGTTCTTCGCTTGAGATCTGTCCCCTCCTTTATATATAGGGACAATGTTTGCTCTTTTCAAAATGCTTGGTAAGTAGTATGACTGCAAAAGGGGAGACAGAAATGGATCAATTTGAAAATTTCCACCCCTCACCGTCCTTCATGAGGATCTTTCATCGACCTTCTTGACGGTCCCTCCTTTATGAGGTCTTTCATGGTCATTAAAAAAAAAAAAAATTCTTGCCTTCCTTCACGAGAAAAAAAAAAAAAAAATTCCACCTTCTTGGTCTTTCATGAGATGGACAAAATCAAACAAGCAAAAACAGACAAAACCAACAAACAAATACAGACAAAAGCAGAAAAAGACAGAGTTGGACACTTGATTTTCATTTTATCCCTTAAACATTAGAAATGAAAACTTAAAATATCTGAAAAAGGTTTTAATAGACAAAACGAGTGTAAACAACCTCAAAACATATCATATTCTAATACCACATTACCTACTCAAATGTAATTCTATTCTTATATATTAACAAACTGCGAACATCAAAAGAAACAAAATCAGGTTAAACATATTTTAATTCAAAAGCAGATTCTTTGTTTAATATTTGTATTATGAAAAATAAAATGACGGTTTATTATTTTAATTTAAATAAATTCATTTCTCTCTTTTTTAAGGGAAACTGGCATATTTTCAACCGCTCTGATTCAAATACAAGAACTTTTTATAGTCATAATATATACTTATTTCTTTACTTACTTTTAAATATATAGTTTTCTATTGTTTACATTGCTATATATCAACACATTCACATGACAACTTCTGGTTTCTGAACTATTAATTTTACTGCACATCAAATTTCATTATAAATTTGCATGCTAAAAGATCATCAAGTTGTGGAATGCGGCTTTAAAACTAAAACATCAAAGCTGTTTTCCTCCTCTAAACATCCACTTAAATATTATTACTAATATTGATTTATTGTTATTATTACATATATATGTACACGTGTTAAGAGGATTTAAATTAAATATATTGATTTCAATTCCCTTCGTAATAAAAGCATCCGGCAACTCTACCCCAATCTTGCTATATTTCTCTCACAGTAACAGTTTTCAGAGTAGTAGTTTAGTTTAACTTTCTTCTAACGACTATTAGTTGATACTAATCTTGTTGTTATTATTATTATCATATATATAATTTAATATAATTAATTTTTTTTTGTTAATTTTTGTTGAGTTTGAACGACGGTTCAGGATCGACCTGCGGTCGACCCCTCTGCAGCATCCCGCTTCATTTGCGGGACTTGGTGAAGGAGGGAATTGCTCTCTGATCGCCTCCTGCCCTCGTAGCTAGCCACGCATGGCTGGTCAGGGACTTTGCACAAGAATCTGTCCAGCTGGTTCTTGAAGTTATTCAGGTTGGTGTGCTGGAGATTCCTCACTTCTTTTGGAAGGACATTGAAAAGCTTTGGGCCCCGTATTCTGAGGGTATTTTCCATCCTCGTTTTCATGGCTCCTTGTCCCACCGCAGCTGGGACCGTAGAAAATCTGCCTCTTCTCTCATTCCAGTTTGTTTCTATTTCATTTCTGAGGTTAGGGACAGAGCCCTCAAGTATGTTCCATATGTATATTATTGTGTACCGCTCTCGCCTTCTTTCAAGAGAGTAGAGTTCCAGGGATTGTAGTTGAGACCAGTAGTCTTCACCTTCCGTTTCCTCTATCTTAGACGTAAAAGTCCTTTGTATAGCTTCAATGCTCGCAATGTCTCCTTTTCTGTGTGGGCTTGTGAGTACTGAGCAATACTCAATTATTGGTAGGACTAGACTCTTCCATAATTTGAGCATGATGTTTTCTTTTCTGCTGCGGAAGCTCCTCCAGATGATTCCCATTATTTTTCTAGCCGTTGTGATTTTGATTTTATAATGCTCTCTGAATTCTGCATCCGACGACATTATTACTCCAAGATCCCTGACTTGTCGATTTGGTGTTATCTGTTTGGCTTGCGGAGTTTTGTACCCTTTTTTCTGTAGCTCTTTGTTATTACCATATCTTAGAAGTTGGAATTTTTCTTCGTTGAACTTCATATTGTTGTCTTCTGCCCACTGGAATAATGTTTCAATGTCGTTTTGTAGTTTTCTTATGTCATCTTCGTTCAATATTTCCTTACATATCTTTGTGTCATCTGCGAAGCATGATACAATACTGTCCTTAATATCTGCATCAATATCTGCCATCATTATTATGAACAGCAAGGGAGCTAATACTGTCCCTTGTGGGACAGAGCTCACGACTTCCGAGACTTCCGATTTAACTCCGTTTACCACCACTCTTTGCGTTCTTTGCGTCAAGAAATTAAATATCCACCTTCCTAGCTTTCCAGTAATTCCTGTATCCTTAAGTTTGTGTGCTATGATTCCATGGTCACATTTATCGAAGGCTTTAGCAAAATCAGTATATATTACATCAATGTTTTGTCCTCGACACAATGTTCCTAATATTTTCTCCTGGTGGTCTAGTAGCTGTGACAGGCATGATCTACCCGCCCTGAAGCCATGTTGATTTGGGTTGTATAAGTCTTTTTCTTGTAGGTAGTAGGTAATTTTGGCTCTAATTATGCGTTCAAAACACTTTATAAGGTGTGAGGTGAGAGCCACTGGCCGATAATTTTTGGGCATTGCTCTGTTACCACCTTTAAATAGGGGGGCAATATTAGCGTTCTTTAAGGGGAGTGGAATTTGTCCTGTGTCGAGTGATTTCCTCCATAGTAAGTATAGCGGTTTTGCAATACTCTCTCTGCATTTCTTCAGAAATGTGGCACTCCATGTGTCTGGCCCTGGCGCTGAATTGTTTCGCATCTGTGATAAGGCCGTAATTACATCTCCTTCCGTGAACTAGAAGTCCATTAATAGGTTTGTGCCGGGATTTGTTCTTGGTTGATCTGTTTCAATGTCGAAAAACTCGTCTGGGTTTTCCACTTCCATCTCGGACTTAGGGGTGCTAAACACAGATTTAAATTGTTCCCTAAGCAGTTCACTTATTTCTTTCGGGTCATTTGTGTATTCGGCCTCCCCGTCTATCAACGGTCCAATACTCTCTTTACACTGCATTTTCCTTTTCGCAAAAGTGTAGAAGTATTTTGGGTTATTTTTTATGTTTTCTGCTACCTTCTTTTCCTCCTCGTTTGTCTTATGTATGAATGTTTGCTTTAGGTCCATTTCTATTTCGCTAAGTTTCCTCTCTAGTTTCCTCTATATATATATATATATATATATATATATATATATATATATAACAATATCCAAATAAGTAGGTTCGGGTAAAAAAACTTTCTTAATAGATGCAATTAAAGAAAACAGGATGTCAAGTTTGTCGAAGTTGGTATTTTTAAATAGATTCAGTGGGAAATAGGTACTGAAACTTGAGAGATTTTTCATCAAGAACCTTTCTAGTTGCAGTCATAGTTAGCGCCTATTCACATTACTTTAATTATCATTTCTCTAATTTATCGAATGTTCACAATTCCTCATAATTCTCATAATAAACGTATTTGTTTTCACTTTTCTTTCACACCGGTCAGTCCAGTATTTACATCAATCGCACAGAATGTACATGTTTATTGTTTTTGTCACTAGCTGTACCAAACATGTCTTTACAAACTGAAGCGTACCGTTATACAACGTTTAAAATGTTATAATTTAATACATTATGATATCAGATCTCGTATAAAAAACATCATTTTCTGTACAAATGGCCACAAAAATATTTTCAATCCTAATATATGTACTTATAGAACGCACCATACGTTTTTTCACCTGTATTAAAAATGTAAAACTGAAAGTTGTATCATCACGCGATCTTCGATTATGCAATGACGTAAGTGAGCCCTAACATTTAATTTAAAGTTATTTAACAGATCATTCGAGGTAACTGTACAGTACATCGATCTCATTATAACTTCTGGCTCAAAATAACCCGCCATGCATATTTACTCGAGTTCAATTTAAATTTAAAAAATATATATATATATATATATATATATATATATATATATATATATATATATATATATATATATATATATATATATATATATATATGGAGTTTGTATGTGGCATTCCAACAGAAGACAGGCAGTGTCTAAACCCTGTTTCTCCCATCACTGTCTTCTTCATCTGGCCTTTTTACATGTCTCGTCTACCCTGTGAGCAGTCCAGCATACTCTCAAACACGCGCTTCTCACTATATTCCTTACTACACACGCAAGCATCTTACACACTACACAGTCTTTTCAAAAAAGGTGTAATTTCAGTAGTGTCGGAGATTCGCGATTATCCCCTCCTTCCTGCCTGCATTTTATATATTACCAAGCAAGTGTCTCTACAGTTTACAGGTTTCCTCATTGTCTAAAATTTATAAAGTTCTCTCTTATTGCTTTCCTTATTGTAACGGACATCACAACTGATTTTAAATAGTATTTAAGTATTATGTTGAGCAACATAGTTAAATAACCCCGCCACAGCCTAGTTTCTTAGCATAATCATGAAAGAAGATTATATTAATATATATCAGGGACGTGCACTCAGGGTAGGCAGGGTAGGCACTGCCTACCCTTGCTAAAATATAAAACATAAAAAAATAAAAATTTTAATTCTTTTAAATTCATAACCCAAAGCCTTTTATTATAATGCATTAAATTTCAAGCAAAATTCAGTATATGGTTGACTTGTAATGCAGAGACAGGCACAATCTTGTTATGCTTTTCATCCACCATACAGATACTACGAAGCAATCATTTCGGAGGCCGTGCGCTATGAGCGAGTTCTAAAGTCATAAAAATAATGGGTTTAAAAGCAGAACCTCAGTGTGCCTCTAGCCTTTACGGAGTGAGGGTGGATTGTGAGTCTGCGCAACAGAGCTCCTCAAATTTTTAATTTTAATTCGTTTTAATTTATTTATAAGTGGCATTAGTTTAATATTAGTGTTGGTCTATTATTGAAACTTAAAGTAGATATTTTTCTCTATTTTCTAACTAATTGCATTTGAAAATAAAGTAAAATTTACTTTTTTTCAGCGTATAAAATAGATTTTAATATGGCGGCAGAATATCTATCGTTAAATTTCAGTTTGAGTGCGCTTGCCAAGTGAAAAATTAATTTCCTCGTGGCGTATATTTGATTTTAAAATTTAACCCCCTTCAAATATGGACATTGAGTCTCTTAAAAACTTTTCAAAACTAAAGTCTTATGAAGAAAGGTCGAATGTGATTAAAAATGGGAGACCAATCCCGGAATTGAAACAACTAAAGCAGCATAAAGGGACAAAAATTATAAGAACATTTCAAACCACATGGTATAGCAAGAAAGAATGGCTATGTGGCTGCAATGTAACAAATAGGCTCTTTTGTTTCCCTTGCTTACTATTACTTCTAGCTAGTGAAAGTGTGTGGGTAACAAGTGGATATTGCGATTTAAATAATTTGCCAACTGCTTTAAGTAAACACGAGAAATCTTCTCATTATGAAAGCCAAATATCATTGAAAACATTTGGATCTGCACGAATTGACTTGAGCATCGATAAACAAAGAAAAATTAGCACTGAAATTCATAATAAAAAGGTGAAGGAGAACCGTGAAATATTGAAAAATTAATATCTGCTGTTTGTTTTCTTATTAAACAAGAACTACCTTTTCGCGGTGATAATGAAAGTAAATCCTCTTTAAATCGTGGAAATTATGTTGAGTTACTAAACTATACTGCAAAATTTGATGAAAAATTGGCGCAGCATTTACAATCGTCTTCTGTTTTTTCTGGTGTCTCTAACAGGATACAAAATGACCTGATAGAAGCAATAGGTATAGCTGTAGATAACAATATTAAAGAAGAGATCGCAAGGGCCCCATTTATTGCTATAGAGGTAGATGAAACGACAGATATTTTGAATAAATCTCAATGTTCCACAGTTTTAAGATATGTATTGGATTCTGAAATTAAAGAAGCGTTCATAGGATTTGACGAACTTAAAGACAGAACAGCTACTGGTATAACAGAATGCATATTTATAAATTTAGACAAATACACTTGTGCTGAGAAACTTGTAGCACAGACATACGATGGAGCTTCGGTAATGGCATCCCATTTAAATGGCGTGCAAGCTAAAATAAAAGAAAAGGCTTCATCAGCGTTATTTACTCATTGCTATGCTCACAAATTAAATCTGGTCTTATCTCAATCGGCGAAGTTCATACCTGAATGTTCAATATTTTTCAAGACCATTGAGGGCCTTGCCTCATTTTTCAGTCACTCTACAAAACGAACGCAACTTCTTGATGAAATAGTGCGAAAACGCATTCCAAAGGCTGCTCCAACCAGATGGAGTTCTAACTCAAAGCTAGTGCAAACTATTTTACATCATCATTCTGACTTTTGTAGACTTTTCCAAGAGATTAACAGCAATCCTTTATCTTGGGATTCAGATACTTTAGTAAAGAGTAATGGATTTCATAATTGGCTAACAAAAGAATTCACGTACTTTCTTCTTATGGTTTATGATAAAATTTTCAATAAAACTGATGTACTCTTCAATATCTTGCAAACTAAAATTATAGACATTCCATTTCCATATTGTATTGAAAGAATCAATGAAACAATAGATTCATTTGAAGAGATGGGCAAAAATTTTGATGACATCTATGAGAAATTTGAAGAAAGTTGTATAGAAAATAACTAGACAGAATCAAATTGTCGTAAAAAATGTCCAATTAAAGAAGAAAGACAAAGAATTTTCTGTCTAATATTGAATGATATAATCAAACATATTAAAGCAAGATACGATGACTTCAAAAATTTACGGTTTATTTCTTTGTTTGATAGTAAAAAGTTTGAAAAAATGGTTAGTCAAGTTGATAAGGATGCACTAGAAAGCTTAGAAAAGAATTATGCTAACTTCTTTGACGTCATAAGACTAAAGAGTGACCTTGCTGGAATCTACAATGCACAAGTGTTCCGAGATAAATCTATTTCAGATTTGCTTGTTTTCATTTTTCAAAATGAACTTGAATAAACTTTTCCTGAAGCAGTGGAGCTGCTGCAATTGATTCTAACCATTCCAGGTACAACTGTTTCCGCAGAAAGGTCATTTTCTGCTTTAAAAAGAATTAAAACCTTCACTAGGAATCGAATGACAAATGAAAGGCTTTCATCACTTGCCTTAATTTCTATAGAAAAGGAAAGACTTATTAAAATGGAGCAAAGTGCTACTCACAACTTTTATGAAATAGTCACAAATATATTGTTAATAACAAGGAGAGAAGAATGAGTTTATCTACAAATAATGCAGTAAGTAAATACTTTTGACTAGAATTTTATTTCAACTTTTTAAATATTTTTATTAATTGTTAGCTAGGATGTATCAGAAGTAAACATTTGGAGACCGTTAATTATTTCTTAGTACTTTATTGAGTATGCAATATGGCAAATTTCTTTTCTCGATGAAAGTTATTGGCGATTTACAGTTATAAGGTCCTTTGTTGAAAATTTATTGTATTAATGCCTTCTGCCTACCTTGAATAATTATTCACCGCACGTGCCTGATATATATATATATATATATATATATATATACAAGGCAAAAGTAGTTTGAAGATTTATTCCATCTCAGGACTGACTATAATTATACACTTTAGAGGAGTTTGCAAATTGCATATACTTAAACAAAAAGTATTAGGTCTTACGCTGATTTTATGTCAATATCAGCATGCTTCACTGCCCTTTCAGTCATTGTGACCTTAGATCGTACCAGAACTATGGTCTTCACAAAGCCACAATGTGTTAAATTACCAAACAAGGATAACCTATGTTCAGGACTCTGGACATTTCCATAGTCAACATCAACTAAACCTATTTGATCGTACCTTTCTTTATGTACATGCAATAGCATCAATTGTAACCGAGCGTTCACTACACGTAATGGAGGCAGGCATCACTATAATTAACTTTGTTTACGTAATCACAGAGGAGATAAGAAATTACCGGTCAGGTGTCAGTGATTGCACGTGTGTAACTACATTACGTAGGATTAACTGCTCAAGGGAATCGTGAACACAAAGTTCATACTGAAGGTTGTTAGATGTGTATGTAGTCTTACAGGAAGGAAGTCTGAGCCCAAGAATGAAGTTACACTCTCTAATTATGCTGTGGACGTCTATCCTTTGCATCCTCGAGAAGCAAATCTCTACACTGGACATACATTTTGTACTCTACTTCGTCAAAACTCTCAGTTATGGGTATTATAATGAGGTCCAGAGCTTCATAATGTGTCTTTCTGTAAAGATCTTCAGATGCGTAGCTACCTTCCGGTGGAACACAAACCTCTTCTAGCCTAGCTTGAACTCTTCTAAATCGAGGCTGTGAGGGTACATCTACCTGACAGGAACCTAGTGGCTATACTTTCTTTCAGAAAAGACTAGCCCCTTCATCATTGCGCATATTTCAGAGAGTTTTATCAGTCATGCCAACAATAGCTTATATATATATATATATTATATATATATATATATAGAGAGAGAGAGAGAGAGAGAGAGAGAGAGAGAGAGAGAGAGTTACAAGGAGTTACAAGGAAAAGAAGTACCTCAAAAGGCCTTGCGGCCCATACCGAGGAGGTACCAATGGCAACGGGTGCCAGGGAAAATTTTGTACACACTCAAATAGTGTGCAAGATTTGGTCTAACCTTTTCTTGAACTGATCCACAGAGGAACTGTTCACAACTTCCGGAGGTAACCTGTTCCATGTGTCACAGATCTTATACATAAAGTAATTCCCACACACACTAGTCCTAAACCTTTTCAAATCCAACTTCCAACCATTGTTACGAGTTGGGTTATCATTTAAACTAAACATACTTCTAAAATCGACATCGTTGAACCCGCGTAAGAGCTTGAAAACCTCGATCAGTTGACCGCGCAGCCTCCGAGTTTCAAGCGAAAACAAGTTCAGGGCGCGTAACCATCGATTGTAACCCGTATGCCTAACGGAAGGGATTAACTTTGTGGCCCTCGCCTGCACTCGCTCCAGCCTCTCAATATCTTTCCTGAGGGTGGGCGACCAGAACTGCACAGCATACTCCAGGTGCGGCCGAACAAGGGAATTGTACAGTGAGAGCACAATCTCCTTGTTCGGAAACTGAAATTGCCTCCTGATATAACCCAATAGTTTCTGGGCTTTCTTCTCCACCTCTACACACTGTTTCGTAAACTTAAGGTCGCTGCTAATTAGCACACCCAAGTCCTTTTCTAAATCAGTCACCTCGATATTACTACCCAACATCGAGTAGTCCGACTTGGGATTGGCGTAGCCAATGTGCATCACTTTGCATTTACCCAAGTTAAACGGCATTTGCCATTTTTCGGACCACTCTCCTATCCTACCTAGGTCCGCACGCAGTTCCTCGATCGCTTCGGGCGTCCCAACATTGGCCCCAAGCTTGGTGTCATCAGCGAATTTGGCGATCCGACTGACGATGCCACCGTCGATATCATTTATGTAAATGATAAACAACAGTGTCCCCAAAACGGAACCCTGAGGAACCCCACTAGTGACCGAGGCCCAACCCGAACTAGCCCCTTTAATTACAACCCTCTGCCGCCTATTCCTCAGCCAGTTTTCAATCCACCTACCTATTTCCCCACCGATACCCAGCGCGCGCACTTTCGCCATTAGCCGGCGGTGAGGTACCTTATCAAAGGCTTTCTGAAAGTCGAGATAAAGTATATCAATCGCCCTACTCTTATCATACTCACTCAATATGACGTGGAAAAACTCGAGCAAGTTGGTGAGACACGACCTATGCCGTCTAAACCCATGTTGGGAGTCCCCAAGCAGCTTGTAGGAATCCAAATGGTCAACGATCCTATCAGCTATTATCCCTTCTAATAATTTACCTACAACTGAAGTGAGACTAATGGGACGATAGTTCCCTGGACTTTCGTGATCGCCTTTCTTAAAGATAGGGGTCACGTTGGCTTCCCTCCAGTCACCAGGCACCTGGCCCATCTCCAACGATTTGTTGAAGACTGTAGCCAGGTGGGGAGCCACCTGGTCGCGCACTTCTCTCAACACTCTGGTGAGAAACTGGTCTGGCCCAAGAGCCTTACACGCGCTCAGTTTGTCTATTCTATCGGCAACGACTTTCGCGGTACATCTAACACTATCCAGGCCAGCACCTTCGTGCCTCACGCCTGGCTCGGGGATGACGCGGGTATCGTCCCTGGTGAACACTCCCGCAAAGTACTCATTAAGCTTGCCACCCGTAGTTCTTCGTTACGTTTCGCTAGCCTAACCTTCGCCTTCACTTCCCTACACAGGCGGACATACGCTTCAGTGTTCTCGTGGGAACGATTGGCCTTCGCCCTCCTATACGCTACTTTCCTATTTCGGATAGCCGAAGCGATGTCACGATTGAACCACCTAGGCTGCGTTGAAGCAGGGGTGACCGGTTTTGAGGGTATGGCAGCAGACTGCACCACCATAAACTCGTCCCGGAATGCACTCCACACTCCCTCAACATCGCCGCCAACCTCTAACCCCATCTCTCCTACGCTATCCCTGAGGCTAACAAAGTTCGCCCGCCGGAGATCGAGCTTACTGCCTCTCGAGTTACTACGCTTCACCCGAGGGACGCACACACGGAACCTAATAAGACCGTGATCACTCCCGCCCAATGATTCGTCAACGGTGAGGCCAGTGACGAGGTTGTCTTCGGTCGTGAATACTAAGTCTAGAACGCTTTCGCCTCGTGTATGCTCGTTGAGCCACTGAGTGAGGAAGTTCTCATCAGCAAAGTCAACTAGCCTCCTCCCTTCAGCATCGGCAGTCCTGTTTTCCCACTTTATGCTGCGACAGTTGAAGTCTCCTAAAACTACACACACCCTATCCCCTAGCAGGCTACTGAGTTCGGTGTACAGGGCTGTATCCTCCTCGAGGAGGAGAGGCGGAGGTCTGTACACCAAGATTAACCTATAGTTCGTCCCTCCCACGTTCAGATCGACGCCAAGCAGCTCCCGTTCCGACCGGAACTGGCAGTCAACCGGACCCTTCGTTAAAGGGTTAACATGACCTACTAATTTTTACCATTGTACACTTAACCGTGATCGTGACGTGGTGCTAACCGTGATTTGATGGTGTTTACATTTGCGGGTCCCCTCCCGCCATCCAACCACAATGCGCCTCAGTCAATGTCTCTCAGCGCAGCCAAAGACAATATTACGGACGATACAAAGATCAGCAGAAAAATCATCGAGTGGTACAAAACCTCAAACTAAATCCGATTACCTTCCAAACAACACAGGACAATAAGAAAGTCAGAATATGTAGTGTCCCCAAACTAAAGGCCTGACAAGAGACCTCCTCAACACTGAAGGAAAATAGCTTGGTTGTCAGGGGGCCAAGACATTTTAACCAGCTTGACCTTCATGTGAAGAGAGACCGACGCAGATGGGAGGGGGGGCACTAACATCGAGTATAGCAATTTAACTTGAAGTAGTAGCATTATTAAATATTTAAATTAAATAGCTGATTCTTTCTCAATAAAAATTAGGAGGCATCCTACCTTTTTACACACAACTATCATATCTACAGCTAATTACGCAAAAGTACATTTCTCTTTCATACATATATGTATGAAAGAGAAATGTACTTTTGCGTAATTAGCTGTAGATATGATAGTTATGTGTTAAAATGTAGGTTGCCTACTAATTTTTATTCCGAAAGAATCAGCTATTTAATTTAAATATTTAATAATGCTACTACTTCAAGTTAAATTGCTATACTCGATGTTAGTGCCCCCCCCCCGACACCTGCGTCGGTCTCTCTTCACATGAAGGTCAAGCTGGTTAAAATGTCTTGGCCCCCTGACAACCAAGCTATTTTCCTTCAGTGTTGAGGAGGTCTCTTGTCAGGCCTTTAGTTTGGGGACACTACATATTCTGACTTTCTTATTGTCCTGTGTTGTTTGGAAGGTAATCGGATTTAGTTTGAGGTTTTGTACCACTCGATGATTTTTCTGCTGATCTTTGTATCGTCCGTAATATTGTCTTTGGCTGCGCTGAGAGACATTGACTGAGGCGCATTGTGGTGGGATGGCGGGAGGGGACCCGCAAATGTAAATACCATCAAATCACGGTTAGCACCATGTCACGATCACGGTTAAGTGTACAATGGTAACAATTAGTAGGTCATGTTAACCATTTAACGAAGGATGGTACCTTAAGGTCCATCAGAAATAATAATATAAATTGTACTACAATGCCTCGTTTCTATAAATGTTTCTACGTGTTTATATATAGATGTCATTTAGTTGTCGGGGAAGGAACCCAAAATGTGTATCATTTCAGTGACTAGTTACTAAAATATTTAGTTTTCAATAACAATAAAACCTATACGTTCTGGTAACAAGAGTGACCGCATATGCTGCGGACTTGTCCGTAAAGGGTTAATTCAATTGACGACAGTGAATCACGGATAACTGCATGAATAAAATGTGTGAGTATACACAACGTTGCGGTTCCGTGCGTCGTTCTCTTCACACGAAGGTCAGGCTGGTGCCCCCCTCTAGGTCTGTCTTGGTGGAGGGGCGAGTGCTTTTTTGTACTCTCCACCTCACATAGCCATGTACGACCGATTCATCGGGGATTGTTCTGAGCCAGGCGTCTAATCATCTTTTGAAGATGTCCACAGCAACTCCATTCATGTTCCTTAGGTCTTTGGGCATTTGATTAAACAGTTTTGGTCCTCTCACCACAAAACTAATTTTTTTCAGGGTTAAGGATGTTCCCTGTCTCACCTTTAATTTGGGAACACGACACAGTCTTCCTTTTCTACTTTCCACCGTTGTTTGGGAAGTTACAGGGTTCAGAGTAAGATTAGGGACAAGTTTCTTCATTATTTTCCAAGTGTAAATAATGGTGTATCTCTCTCTCCTCCTTTCCAGTGAAAATAGGATTAGCTTTCATAATCTTTCCCAGTAATTTAGTTCTTTGCACCCCTCGATCTTGTCTGTGAAGCTTCTCTGAGTCCCTGACAGCTGTCTAATGCCCTCTTTTTATATGGGGATGTTAGAACCGAGCAGTATTCCAATTTGGGTATGATCAGGGTTTTCAGTATAGTAATCATTATATTCCTATCCCTTCGTTTAAAGGCTATCAATATCCGCCCCGTTATTCTCTTTACTCTGTTTACTGCTATCTTATTTTGTGATTCAAATTTCGCATCATCAGACAGCCTCGATTTAGAAGAGTTCAAGCTAGGCTAGAAGAGGTTTGTGTTCCACCGGAAGGTAGCTACGCATCTGAAGATCTTTACAGAAAGACACATTATGAAGCTCTGGACCTCATTATAATACCCATAACTGAGAGTTTTGACGAAGTAGAGTACAAAATGTATGTCCAGTGTAGAGATTTGCTTCTCGAGGATGCAAAGGATAGACGTCCACAGCATAATTAGAGAGTGTAACTTCATTCTTGGGCTCAGACTTCCTTCCTGCAAGACTACATACACATCTAACAACCTAGTATGAACTTTGTGTTCACGATTCCCTTGAGCAGTTAATCCTACGTAATGTAGTTACACACGTGCAATCACTGACACCTGACCGGTAATTTCTTATCTCCTCTGTGATTACGTAAACAAAGTTAATTATAGTGATGCCTGCCTCCATTACGTGTAGTGAACGCTCGGTTAGTAATATCGTGCGTATTAAATCTTATCTGAGTTCAAACACGACTCAGAGAAAGCTTAACCAATTGATGCTATTGCATGTACATGAAGAAAGGTACGATCAAATAGGTTTAGTTGATGTTGACTATGGAGATGTCCAGAGTCCTGAACATAGGTTATCTTTGTTTGGTAAATTTAACACATTGTGCTTTGTCAAGACCATAGTTCTGGTACGATCTAAGGTCACAATGACTGAAAGGGCAGTGAAGCATGCTGATATTGACATGAAATCAGCGTAAGACCTAATACTTTTTGTCTAAATATATGCAATTTGCAAACTCCTATAAAGTGTATAATTATAGTCAGTCGTGAGATGGAAAAAATCTTCAAACTACTTTTGCCATATATATATATATATATAAAATCTTGTTTCATGTTTCATGATTATGCTAAGAAACTAGGCTGTGGCGGGGTTATCTAGCTACGTTGCTCAACATAATACTTAAATACTATTTAAAATCGTTTGTGATGTCCGTTACAATAAGGAAAGCAATAAAAGAGAACTTTATAAATTTTAGACAATAAGGAAACCTGTAAACTGTAGAGAGACTTGCTTGGTAATATATACAATGCAGGCAGGAAGAAGGGGACAATCGCGAATCTCCGAGACTACTGAAATTACACCTTTTTTGAAAAGACTGTGTAGTGTGTAAGATGCATGCGTGTGTAGTAAGGAATATAGTGAGAAGCGCGTGTTTGAGAGTATGCTGAACTGCTCACAGGGTAGACGAGACCTGTAAAAAGGCCAGATGAAGAGGACAGTGATGGGAGAAACAGGGTTTAGACACTTCCTGTCTTCTGTTGGAATGCCACTTACAAACTCCTTATATATATATATATATATATATATATATATATATATATATTTAAATTCGACTCGTGTAAATATGCATGTCGAGTTATTTTGAGCCAGAAGTTATAATGAGATCGATGTACAGTTCCCTCGAATGATCTGTTAAATAATTTTAAATTAAATGTTAAGGCTCACTTACGTCATTGCAGAATCGAAGATCGCGTGATGATACAACTTTGTTTTACATTTTTAATACAGGTGAAAAAGCGTATGGTGCGTTCTATAAGTACATATATTAGGATTGAAAGTATTTTTGTGGCCATTTGTACAGAAAATGATGTTTTTTATACGAGATCTGATATCATAATGTATTAAATTATAACATTTTAAACGTTGTATAACGGTACGCTTCAGTTTGTAAAGACATGTTTGGTACAGCTAGTGACAAAAACAATAAGCATGTACATTCTGTGTGATTGATGTAAATACTGGACTGACCGGTGTGAAAGAAAAGTGAAAACAAATACGTTTATTATGAGAATTATGAGGAATTGTGAACAGTCGATAAATTAGAGAAATGATAATTAAAGTAATGTGAATAGGCACTAACTATGACTGCAACTAGAAAGGTTCTTGATGAAAAATCTCTCAAGTTTTAGTACCTATTTCCCACTGAATCTATTTAAAAATACCAACTTCGACAAACTTGACATCCTGTTTTCTTTAATTGCATCTATTAAGAAAGTTTTTTACCCGTACCTACTTATTTGGATATTGTTATATATATATATATCGGGTGGTCCGAAAAAAATGACGCATTTTTTAAAAATTAATATCTCAGTAACCCCCTTCCTTATCATGACAATTTTTATATGCAAGATACTTTCAAACTTCTTTTTTTGAATGCAAGAAACGGAATTCTGATATCTTTTATAGTTTTCTCGCAATTAACAAAAGTAACAACATGGGTCAAAAAAACGAATATCATGAGAAAGGAAAAATTTAATCAGAAATTTAACTAATTAATTTACAGTAAATGATCGATTGGACCACCACTCTGTTGACACACTAATCTAAGTCTTTTCTTCCACACAAAAATAATACTTCTTACTTCATTAATGCCAATTCCTTGCCAAGATTCAAGTATTTTACTTTTTAATTCTGATTCGGTGAATTTTTCTCGTCGACCTCGGTAAACCTTCTCTTTTAGTAATTCCCAAATTGAGTAGTCCATAGGATTACAATCTGGGCTTTGTGGTGGCCACTCATTTTTCGTTATTAATTTTGGTGTATTGCTAATCAGAAACGACTGTGTGGCGTAGCTTGTATGCGACGGTGCTCCATCTTGTTGAAATATGAAATCATTTTCTTGATACAGGCGACGACAATCCGGCAACAATTTTGTTCTTAAAAGTTCAATGTAATTTGCAGAATTCACCTTTGTCTTTTCAGTTTCAATAAAATGAACATCTGTCTTGCCATTCCAAGAGACCCCTGCAGATATCATAACCTTTTTGGAGAATCTTGACGTTTCATGATACAATCTGTTTATTGAAATGTCACACTTTTTACCACGCCCGTAGACAACATCATTTTGACGGTTTCGCGGAATTTCTAGAGTGAAATCTTTTTCATCCGTGAAGACTATCTTTTTAATATCAACGACAGAGAAATTATCAAGTAACTTTCTGCACCTTGTTTTTCTTTTATCCTTAACAGTATCACTTTTTCTAGAAGATATTATTCTTTTGAAGGCTTTTAGTTTTTGTGCTTTAATTATTCGGTGTACAGAAGTCTTTCCAATATTCAAATGTTTAGCAATTGTTCTTTGTGACAAATGACTTTCTGGTTTATCTTCTTGAGAGCAGATTTTATCGTTGATGTAATCCACATTTTCTGGAACCGAAGCTGTTTTAGGTCTACCGCTTCCTGGTTTTCTGGCAGTACTTCCCGATTCGCAAATCTTCTTTAAGAGTCTTTCCACTGCACGCCTTTTCCACTTTTTGCCGGGAAACTCTTGCAATAACCTTCCAGTCTTCCATCCTTTTTCACAGTAACAATTTTTAATGAGAATACGATCTTCCTCTGACATCATCATTAAGGGTACTGACGAATTGTTAAAAAATAAAAATATCCACAATTTGACTTGTTCATTCCTGTAGAGTTTTGTAATAACTTGCAAAAATATCGCATGATATCGTATAAAAATGATATCGTATAAAAAATGGATATTATATTACGATTTTTGTTTTTTTGACCCATGTTGTTACTTTTGTTAATTGCGAGAAAACTATAAAAGATATCAGAATTCCGTTTCTTGCATTCAAAAAAAGAAGT
Source organism: Bathynomus jamesi (assembly GCA_023014485.1). Lineage (NCBI taxonomy): Eukaryota > Metazoa > Arthropoda > Malacostraca > Isopoda > Cirolanidae > Bathynomus > Bathynomus jamesi. The sequence continues at coordinate 301,196 of JAJOZX010003361.1, read as the reverse complement.
TTGAAAGTATCTTGCATATAAAAATTGTCATGATAAGGAAGGGGGTTACTGAGATATTAATTTTTAAAAAATGCGTCATTTTTTTCGGACCACCCGATATATATATATATATATATATATATATATATATATATATATATATATATATATATGATAATAATAATAATAACAAGATTAGTATCAACTAATAGTCGTTAAAAGAAAGTTTAACTTAACTACTACTCTGAAAACAGTTACTGTGAGAGAATATAGCAAGATTGGGGTAGAGTTGCCGGATGCTTTTATTCCGAAGGGAATTGAAATCAATATATTTAATTTAAATACTCTTAACACGTGTACATATATATGTAATAATAACAATAAATCAATATTAGTAATAATATTTAAGTGGATGTTTAGAGGAGGAAAACAGCTTTGATGTTTTAGTTTTAAAGCCGCATTCCGCAACTTTATGATCTTTTAACACATGCAAATTTATAACGAAATTTGATGTGCAGTAAAATTAATAGCTCAGAAACCAGAAGTTGTCATATGGATCTACAGATCTACAGAAGCTAAGGCTAACAAAGACCCAAAGATCCACTCTAAGGTTAGCCCGAGAGAAAGGAAAGAGTAGGGGGTTAAGAGAAGAGAATAAGGGGTTAAGTAAGGAGCAACACCTATCACTCGTGGGTTAACATTCATTCAGAAAAAGAGGAAAAAAGTCTCACCATCATCATCCGCTGGCCACTGCCGACAAGTCAGAAAAATAGTCGGAGAGAATAGGAGGGGTGAAAGATGAAAAGAAGTAAAATAAGAACGCTTACAAACCATGCAAACACAGTCTTAACTCACTGTCATACCATGCAAACTACAAACATGCAAGAAAAGAGTTAGACATGCAAAGTAAGGAGAGGATAAGAAAAAAAAAAAAAAAAAAGTAGGTAAAGTTAAACAAAAAGTGTGTTAGTTTACGCTATGAGCTACATCTACATTCGTGTTAGTCTAATTTTTTTTTATTTTTTTAATAATTTTATTGCTGGCATCACACGCTGGCATGTCACAAGCTGGCATTCATCGTCAACAGACTCATCCTCGAGCACCACCACCAGAACTTCTGTTGCTAAGTTTGTTGTTTTTTAAATTAAACAACGCTAATACCTTTAAAATGTCTGTCAAGACGGCTCTTAAACATATTAACGCTGGTAGAATGAACGACTGACGCGGGAAGATTATTCCATTTATCAATTACTTTAAACGTAAAGAAGTTTTTAGCGATATTAGTAATAAAACGCCTGCCACGCAACTTAAATCCGTTATTGCGAGTATTACTATTATCAAAAGTGAACAATTTGTCAAAATTTACGTTATCGATGTTATTAACAATTTTGAAAACTTCACTAAGCTCCCCCCTTAATCTCCTAGTTTCGAGTGAATACAGGTCTAACTCATTAATCCTATCTTCATAAGGCTTATTGCGCAATGACGGAATAAGTTTCTTGGCACGACGCTGAACCCTTTCTAACCTATCAATATCCTCACGCAAGTACGGGCACCAAAACTGAACTGCATATTCTAAGTGAGGCCTGACTAGGGACTTGTAAAGGGGCAATATAATATCCTTCGATTTAAATTCGAAATTACGCGCTGTGAAGCCTAACATCCTATTAGCTTTTGCGCAAGACTCCAGGCACTGGTTCCTAACCTTTAAATCCTTAGATACGCGTACGCCTAAATCTACTTCCTCGTCAACGCTCGCTAACTCCCTATCATCCATCGTATACGCGTAATTATTGTTGCGAGAACCTATATGCAAAACTTTACATTTGTCTACGTTAAATTGCATCTGCCACTTATCTGTCCACTCCATAATCCTATTTACATCGTCTTGAATCCTATTTCTATCGTCCTCGTTAACAACCTTACCGCCTATTTTAGTATCGTCCGCGAATTTTGACACGTTATTAGTCAATCCTACATCTATGTCGTTAATGTAAATTACGAATAGCAATGGGCCTAACACTGAACCCTGTGGGACACCGCTACCTACATCTAACCACCCTGATTCACTACCATTAACTACGACCCTCTGTCTCCTAGCACGAAGCCATTCTTCTAACCAGTTAGCTACCTGACCGCGTATACCGTGCGCTTTAACCTTCGCAATTAGTCTCCTATGCGGAACTGTATCGAACGCCTTTTTAAAATCTAAATAAATAACGTCAGCTGCTCTATGCCTATGTGTTGATATATAGCAATGTAAACAATAGAAAACTATATATTTAAAAGTAAGTAAACAAATAAGTATATATTATGACTAGAGCCCGGATGTTCAGGCAAAATGCCATAAATGCCTTTTCTTGCCTATTTTTTAATATTTCAGTCATTGTGCCTATTTTACAAAGTAATGCCTATTTTGCCTATTTTCAAAAGATTGCGAAAATTCAGTAACGAAGTTTGTGAAAATGTCTGTTTTTATTTAATATAGAATAAAGTGGAAGCATGATTTCCACCTTTGTGATAAATAGAGCCTGGATGTGCAGGCAAAATGTCTTTTCTTGTTTATTTTTTAATATTTCAATCATTGTTTATTGTTTATTTTCAGGAAATTGCGAAAATTCTATTACGAATTTTGTGAAAATGCCGAAGGCTTGTGTGTCCACTGAAAAAAAGTTGAACACTTTTGTCCGTGAATTTGGCAGCGACGTCTTTTCTACCGATGGTGCAGTACTGTTTTGCAAGATTTGTGAAAAAAGTGTGAATTATGAAAAGAAGTACTTTGTGTCGCAACACGTCCAAACTGGTAGACACACAGACGCTGCTCGGAAGTTGAAGCCAGGAAGCAAGAAAACGAACCTGTTGACTACATTTGCTGCATCGTCAAGCCGTCAGTCTTCTTTCTCGCTTGACTTGTGTAAAGCCTTTGTTGATGCCGGAATACCACTGTGGAAGTTAGAAAACAAGTCTCTGAAATCATTTCTCGAAAAGTACACAAAACAACAGACTCCAGGCGAGTCTACTTTGAGGAAGAATTATGTGGAGACGAACTACGCTTTGACGTTGCAGAATATTCGGGAGGGTGTACAAGATAAGAAAGTCTGGATTTCGGTAGACGAAACAATAGATGTAATGGGGAGATATATTGCCAATGTGGTTATTGGTACCTTGGAAGCTGCCATGAAACCGAAAATTTATTTACTAACAACAGAGGAACTACAGAAGACAAACAGTTCAACAATAGCGCAACTGTTCACGACATCACTGGCTTTACTTTGGCCAGATGGCATTAAACATGAAAATGTCATACTCTTCGTGACAGATGCGGCGCCTTACATGAAGAAGGCTGCAACGGCACTCAAGGTCATTTACCCGCGAATGCTAAATTTGACATGTTTAGGTCATGCACTTCATCGTGTAGCAGAGCAAGTACGTGCATCATTTCCTAACGTAGACAAATTAGTTTCGAATGGCAAGAAGATTTTTCTTAAGGCCCCATCACGATGTCAGTTGTTCAAAGAAATGGCGCCGGAACTCGCAATGCCGCCACAACCTATTTTGACGAGATGGGGAACATGGATTTCCGCGGCATTATATTATGCATCAAATTTCGACAAGTTTGATGAAGTTGTAAAAAGTTTCAACGCCGAAGATGCTTCAGCAATTAGCATTGTCCAACAACTGTTACAAGAGAATTCTCTTCGAAATGATCTTGCATTTATCGCTACCTACTATTCAAGGCTGCCAGAGGCCATAACTGCTCTTGAGGAAAGGAATGTGCCATTAGTCGACGCACTGAACGTTTTTGAAACGATCGTTGTGGACATTTGTCAGGAGCCTGGTGATAAGGGCAAAGCTGTGCGCGACAAATGTTGCAGGGTAATTACTGCAAACAAAGACCTGGAAAAAATTAAAAATATCGGGAAAGTTCTTGATGGAGAAAACGATACTAATACCGGGGATATGGATCCACTGTACGTTTCGTGCTTCAAATACGCTCCTGTTACATCAGTGGAAGTGGAGCGATCCTTCTCACTGTTTAAACATCTTTTGTCTGACAGACGACATGGGTTCACCTTCGAAAACCTAAAGAAAATGCTGGTCATTGGATGCAATCAAGCAGAATAGGCTCGAAAAGTATTACAGTATTTGTTTTATTTGTTTGTTTACTATATATTCAAATGTCTAAAAAATAAATGCCTTTTTTTGCTGCCTATTTTGACGTTTTATTTTGCCTTTTTGCCTGCCTATTTTGGACTTTATTAGTGCCTAAACATCCGGGCTCTAATTATGACTATAAAAAGTTCTTGTATTTGAATCAGAGCGGTTGAAAATATGCCAGTTTCCCTTAAAAAAGAGAGAAATTAATTTATTTAAATTAAAATAATAAACCTTCATTTTATTTTTCATAATACAAATATTAAACAAAGAATCTGCTTTTGAATTAAAATATGTTTAACCTGATTTTGTTTCTTTTGATGTTCGCAATTTGTTAATATATAAGAATAGAATTACATTTGAGTAGGTAATGTGACATTAGAATACGATAATATGTTTTGAGGTTGTTTACATTTGTTATGTCTATTAAAACCTTTTTCAGATATTTTAAGTTTTCATTTCTAATGTTTAAGGGTATAAGTTGAAAATCAAGTGTCGAACTCTATCTTTGTCTGCTTTTATCTGTAATTGTTTGTTGGTTTTGTCTGTTTTTGCTTGTTTGATTTTGTCCGTCTCATGAAAGACCAAGAAAGTGGATTTTTTTTTTTTTTTTTTGAAGGACCATGAAAAACCTCATAAAGGAGGACCGTCAAGAAGGTCGATGAAAGATCCTCATGAAGGACGGTGAGGGGGCAAATTTTCAAATTGATCCATTTTCAAATTGATCCATTTCTGTCTCCCCTTTTGCCGTCATACTACTTTGGTATTTCCCCAGTGTCTAGAGATCTTCTCCATATCCAGTATAAAAGTGTAGCTATTTAATTTTTACAGTTTTTAATCAATAATGCGTTCCAATTGTCCGGACCTGCAGCTGAATGTGGTTTCATTTGTCCTATAGCTCTCGTACATCTTCTGGGGTAAAATCAAAGTCTGTTATACATTCTCTTTGCAATTTTTCTTCAAAGAATGCATCTATGGCAGGTATCGTTTTGTCCCTTTTTGGGGTACTGAAAACTGATTCATACTGGGCTCTCAATGTTTCAGATATTTCTTTTGGATCGTCGGTTAGTTCATTCGTGTGAAGAGAGACCAACGCACGGAACAGCAACAACAACGACAACAACAAGGTCCGATTCTTAACGGTTATGGAGCTATGGATGTCTGAATTTCAATCATGCGCATGCGTGACCTTGAACTGAATCGACAGTTACTTAACGAACTGAACTAACTATGTAGTAGTGTGTTGTGTTTCACAGCGTGAAGTTGATGTTTTGTGCGTTTAGTATGCCTTTTACGTTTTCAAATGCCAAATATGCCGATATGGTGTATGTTTACGGATTTTGCGATGGAAATACTACTGCTGCTGTCGCTAAATACCAGCGACGTTTTCCAAATCGAAGAATTCCGTAACGACGAGTGTTTAGCAACGTTTTCTGGAGATTGCGAGAGAGCGGTTCATTTCCTAGTGTTAGTGTTTTATCTGGGCGTCCGGTACAAGATGTGGCTGAACAAAAAAACATTATTCAGATGGTACAGCGAGTTCTCATGTTAGTACGCGAAGGATTTCCACACGTCTAAGAGTTCCTCAAACGAGAGTATGTAGAACGTTACACGAAGAAGGCATGTATTCATACCACGTGCAATGCGTTCAGCACCTCCAACCTAGGGATCGTGCCCAACGGCTGGAATTTTGTAATTGGCCTAATGCCGATCGACAATTGCAGCGATACGTCTTGTTCTGTGATGAGGCTCAATTTACCCACGACTGTGTCAAGAACACTCGCAATTCACATGTGTGGTCAGAAATGAATCCTCATGCCATTGTGGAAAGTAATTTTTAACATCGGTTCAGTGTCAATGTGTGGTGTGGTATTCTCTACGGTTGTTGATTGGTCTGTTTATCTTCGAAGGTGATCTTACAGGTGATATTTATCTACGATTTCTGCAATACGAACTGCTGCCACTGATAGAAGATGTACCTTTGGCAACACGATTGCGTATGTACTTCCAACAAGATGGAGCTCCTCCCCATTTTAGCCGTGCAGTGAGAACACATCTTGATGATCGCTTCCCTGGTCGATGGATCGTTGGTGGTGGTGCACAAAATTGGCCACCCAGGTCTCTGGACCTAACCCGTCTAGATTTTTATCTGTGGGGGCGCATGAAAGAGCTGGTGTACCAGAGAAAAGAGGAAACACGAGATTCATTGCTCCGTCGCATTTTCGATGCTGCAGCCCTCAGAAAGGACAATCGTAATGAACTAATGGGAGCTACACGCGCGATTCACAAACGAGCCGCGATGTGTATTGAGGCCGAGGGTGGTCAATTTGAACAGTTATTGTAAATTCATGAATAAAAACTTGAGCAGCTATTTGTTCGCTTATTCTTATCTTTAAACATTCAAACATCCAGGTTCGGACTTATGTTCATATGAAGTTTTTGACTGGGAATGACCTCAGCTATAAGCTCCCGAAGTTGACACATTTTGTCGTGACTCACCCTGTATATATATATTACCATGTAAAAAATGTTCTGATAATGTATACGTGGGAGAAACGGGAAGGGACTTCAGTAAAAGAATTTATGAACACAAGAGAGATGTGAGGGTGGAGAATGAAAAACGTGCTGTATTTTGTCATGTCAGAGAGACTAACTATGTAATAGTTTTCAATAATTGCAATTTGTTTTCAAATCTAATAATTATGTTAAGCGTAGAATTGTTGAATCTAGTCTTATAGGCTCAATACAAAATTTTAATCTATCCGAGTGTCAATTCTCTTTTAACAAAATTATATGTAATAAAGTTAAGAATTTTGTAACATTACCAACGAAAAATCCCCAGTCACCGCAGGTACATCCATGAGGTCAAAGCTGGGTCGGAGGGGTCACTTAACTATCCCTTGATAAGAAGTGGAAAGGTTCAGTCAGCTAATCCTTGATAATTAACTTTCAGGTGTATATAAACTCTGTTTTCTGCTTATGTGGTCATTACCAATTGACAAGGGCTCGCGAGGAGCCGAAACTGTATTGGTGTTAAAGAAAATTTAAGTCTTCCTGAAGAGTGGTTTCCTTCTTCATACTTCGTTGCGGCAGTGCGTTATTTTACATTATATATATATATATATATATATATATATATATATATATATATATATATATATATATATATATATATATATGAGTAATGAGCTTCAATAAATTTTAGTGTAATAACTCTCAGACTTTATTTGTGAAAAAACACAACTACGATGAATGAGAAGAGCCGTGACTGGTTGATAGTGACCAATCACAGTTGGTTTTAAAACGTTTATGGCCTTTAAGACCGCGTCATCAGCATGAAAATAACGTGGTAACAAAAATTTAATGTATAATGTAAGATGAAAAATTAAAATTTGAAAAGTGACAACAGATGACATACATACATAGATACATACAACAGATATGATTAAAGAAAAACCTTCACCTTCTCAAGGGGTTAATGATGTGTCAGATTTGTCTCCTCAGTCGGAGAAAATGATGTCGCACCTGTTTTTCCTCTCCATTTTTCTGACTTTGCATAAATATACTACATGGATGAGGTTACACAAAGGGTTACCAACCGCACAGATTTTCTCTGGATTATCCAAATTTTTTAACATCCTTCAGAAAAAATATTCTGAAATTTGATAAATGACTTGGCAGAAGTCATTAAAATGAAAACGCTTTCATGTGCAGTGTATATATATATATATATATATATATATATATATGTATGTATGTATTGTATGTATGTATGTATGTATATATATATATATATATATATATATATATATATATATATATGTATGTGTATATATATATATATATATATATATATATATTATTATATATGTATACATATATGTAGATAAATGGGTACCCTAGGTGGCCTAGTGGTTAAGACGCTGGGCTGCTGATGGGGCGTGGTTCGGATTCCACGTTAAACTGTAGGTCTAAGGTGGAGTGAAAAGCTTGACCTTCGTCAGAATGAACAATTCGGGCGGAAGCTAACCAAAGGTTAAACCAAAGGTATATATATATATATATAAAATATTATATACACACTGTGTATATATATATATATATATATATATATATATATATATATATATATATAAGGGTGATCCAGAGAAATGGGACCCAAAAGAAACGCCTGTAACTCTTAAAGTATAAGTCCTTTTATAAAATCATACGCACCATTCGAAGAGGATAGTTACAAGTTTGTACAGGATTGTATAGGTTTTGACAATACAAGACAAGATAAGATACAAAACAAAATAAAAGTGTTAGTTAAAACTAACCCTTCAAGATGACTGCATGGACTGTGGAACAGCTGCGTTTCATAACTGAGCAATATTATGAGCATGGAAGAAGTGTAGTTTCAGCTCTTAGAAGGTGATTTTGACATCTGAAAATTTGTCTTGAAAGATCTTTGCGCTGAAACTACACTTCTTCCATGCTCATAATATTGCTCAGTTATGAAACGCAGCTGTCCCACAGTCCATGCAGTCATCCTGAAGGGTTAGTTTTAACTAACACTTTTATTTTGTTTTGTATCTTATCTTGTCTTGTATTTTCAAAACCTATACAATCCTGTACAAACTTGTAACTATCCTCTTTCGAATGATGCGTATGATTTTATAAAAGGACTTATACTTTAAGAGTTACAGGGGTTTCCTTTGGTCCCATTTCTCTGGATCACCCTTTATATATATATATAAATAATATATTATATACACACTGTGTATATGTATATATATATATATATAATCATCGATGCATTCATATATATATATATATATATATATATATAATCATCGATGCATTCATACTGTAGTTTCAGTGGAAGTATGAAGAGTTAAACATCTTTTTACATAGAGCACCATTCTGCCCACACACACACACACACACACACACACACACATATATATATATATATATATATATATATATATATATATATATATATATATATATATATATATATATATATATACAGGGCGTCCCAAAAAAATGTATACACACTTTAAATAATTATAAAGGCAGTGTTTATTAAAATACATTTCATTTTCAAAATGTAATAGAATCTACAGACATTATTTAATTGTTTTGTCAACGCCTGTTTTCAAACTGACGTCCGTTCTGGTCCAGGCACTGCTGATAACGCGAAGCAATGGAATCGCAAACATCACGAAACATTTCGTTTGGTATTTGTGTGCATTCTCGTTCAATGGCTGCTCTCAATTCAGCGACTGTTGCAGGTTTTATAGCGTAGACTTTGTCTTTTAAGTATCCCCATAAAAAAAGTCTAGTGCTGTGAGGTCTGGTGAACGCGGAGGGTATTCTACGAAACCCCTTCGTCCAATCCACATCCACATCGTGCCAAGTACCACTCGCAATACTCCACTCTTCGGTCCGGATCATCTTCATTAATAGCATGGACTAATCTTGGAATGTAACTTTTCCATTGACAGCGCTTCAAAATGCGTTGGACAGACGATTCTGAAATTCCTACCTCACGACTCGCTTGCCGCACAGATTTTCTTGGACTTTGGTGATACGTTTCCAGTACTCTTTCTTGCTTTGTGGGGCTTGTCGATGTCCGTGGTCTTCCGGAACGCTTCTTGTGGACATTCTGAACAGTTCCATCGGCTTCAAACTTATCTCTAATTCGAGTGATGGTAAGTCGCGTTGGTGGATCTGTTTGAAACTCCCTCCTAAACTGTCTTTGCACTTCAACTGCGTTTTCACACTTCCAGTAGCATTTTAGAATGAATTTCCTTTGTTCAAAGCTTAGTCTGACTGCCATTATTAATTCTAATGGGTTTAACTTGGAAAGAAAGAAACATCAATTGAGCTATCAGCTGTTAAAGTGTGTATACATTTTTTTGGGACGCCCTGTATAATGTATATATACACACACACAGTGGCGCTCATAAATATTCGTACAGAGAAATAGTTCAGTTACATTCATCCTTATCTTTTGTACCATGCATAGGGTAAGTGTGAAAAGTTTACCGTTTGTTTGAAAAAATTTTACAAATAAAAAAATTAGTTCACTTCCAACATGTAATGTAAAACACCAGAGGATTTGAGGAAATTAAAAAAAAGTTAAAACGCAAAAGTTTTCGTACATTTACTTACAAAATTATTTAATACTTTGTGTATCCACCCACCTGTTGCTTGAATGACTTCAATGATTCGTTTTGGGTATTTTTCTACAAGATTTCGACATCTCTCGTTAGAAATTTTTGCCCATTCTTCTAAAGAAAATTGCTGCAATTCATTCTGATTCGAAGGATTTCTCTTGCGGATAGCTTTTTTCAAATCAAAACAAATTCTCGATGAAATTGAGATTTGAGCTTTGACTGGGCCACTCGAGAAGCTTGAAATTCTTTTACTGAAAACATTTTATGATGCTTTTACTTTTATTTTTAGATCATTATCTTGTTGCAGTACCCAATTGAGATCCATTCGCAACTCCTGCACTGTAAGCACTACATTTTCTTCCAAAATTTCTTGATATTTCTTCGAATTCAAAATTCCATTGATGACGACAAGCTTTCTCGGACTAGAAGCACTAAAACATCCCCAATTATGCAAACCACCACCACCACCACCACCATGTTTAACCTTAGAAAGAAAGGTTTTTCCTCGAATACAGTATTTGATTTGCGCCAAACGTATCGATGTTCATTGTTCCCGATTAATTCAGTTTTGGTCTCGTCTTTTCAGAGAATTTTCTTCCAAATGCAAATTCATCATTTTGATGATTTTTGGCGTAATTTAAACGAGCTTCTTTGTGCGCTTTTCGTAGCAGAGGTTTTCTTTGTTCAACGCTTCCAAGCAGACCATTCTTTCTCAATGTACGACGTACAGTAGAGGGATGGGAATAGATCTTATACAGTCTTAATGTTTGACAAAGCAAATATCTCCTACAGTCCTTCATGGATTCGCAGTAGCCATTCTTTCACTCCGTCTAGCTGTACGTTCTGAAATCTTGCAAGGTCGTCCACACCTTGGTAGAGCTTTGATTGTTCCAAAGCTTTTCTATTTCTTTATAACTGCAGCAACTGTCGCAAATATAATTCGAAGTTCTTCGCCAATCTTCCTATAACTCTTTTCAGACTCGTGTGCAATAATAACAGATCTCTTAAGATCTGTAGACATCTCTTTACCACGATGACCCATTGCTTACTAATGGCTTGTACACTGTACAGTCATCCGTTATCCCTCATGAAGATTCAAAGGGAAAATTCTAGAATTCAGAATTGCCAACAGTCTCTAATCAATAAACAACCAACTTCTGATGAAAATTTTAAATTCTTCAAGCAAAACGTGGACAAAGAAAGTATTAAATAATTTTGTAAATAAATGTATGAAAACTTTTTCATTAAATTTTTTGATGTTTTATATCATATGTTGAAGTTGAACTAAGTTTTTTATTTGTTAAATTTTTCCAAACTTTTCATAACTATTGTATGCATGGTACAAAAGAAAAGGAGGAATATAAGTAACATATTTCTCTAATGAATACTTATGAACATCACTATACTGTATATATATCTCTGGATTTAACACCATTACACTTCTTTGCGTGGGGCTTTATAAAGTCTGAGGTTTACAAAACAAGAGTTACAGACCTGCAGGATCTGTGAACCCGCAACGTCGCGACAGTCGCTAAAATAACCCAGGGATGCTTGAGAATGTGTTCCACAATGCAGTGGACAGATTTAAGATTTGCAGAGACACTGATGGTGCTCACGTCGAATCTTAGACCTAAGCTTGATAAATAAATATACATCTAATTATGCTACTACATTTTTATCCTAAAGTACTATAATTTCAGCAAAATAGGGACTTTTGGACCACCCTATATATATATATATATATATATACACACACACACACACACACAAAAGAAAGTAACTTATTCGATATAATATGCTGGAATTGTATAAGAACTACTAAACTTATTAAAATTACATACATTATTTACAACTGTGATTCGTTTTAAATAAATCATTGTGTTGTTTGTGATTAGTTGTACAATCATTCCCATTACAAACCTACTGAAATTTCAAGTTTTTAATTGTATATATATATATATATATATATATATATATATATATATATATATGTGGGAATGAACTCAGAATGGTCCCCTGAGTTTTTTATGATACACACAGACAGTGCATGGAACAAGGAACTCTTCTGGGATAATTAAATCCACTATAGTCCGAATAAGTAATGGTAAATGACAAATATCATAGTTTTTCTTTTCATGATGCTAGCCCGACGTGGGCAACGGGTCACTCGCAAAGAGGTCCCATAAATATAGCTTCCCTCACCAGCTATCTGCAAAGCAGACAGGATCCAGCTTTGGGACATGGATCTAGGGTTTAAAGCAGCCTAGCCCTGCTACATTTTGCTTATATTGAGGTTCTAAATGTAGCAGGGCTAGGCTGCTTTAAACCCTAGATCCATGTCCCAAAGCTGGATCCTGTTTGCTTTGCAGATAGCTGGTGAGGGAAGCTATATTTATGGGACCTCTTTGCGAGTGACCCGTTGCCCACGTCGGGCTAGCATCATGAAAAGAAAAACTATGGTATTTGTCATTTACCATTACTTATTCGGACTATAGTGGATTTAATTATCCCAGAAGAGTTCCTTGTTCCATGCACTCTGTGTGTGTATCACACATATTATATATATATATAATATATATATATATATATACACACACACACACAGGGTGTATCATAACATGTGGGACGCACTTTTAGGATGGATTCAGGACTTGAAAACAATGAAAAAAAGTTTATATAAACATATGCCCGAAATCGCTTTGTTTCCGAGTTACAGCCCGTTATGTGTTCCAGCAAGTATCCGCTTTACCTTTAAAGGAAGTGCTCAAAATGACCGCCGGACGCTTGCATACACGCCTGAACACGCCTCGCCATAGCCTGCCTGACGCGTTGAAACATTCCAGGTATTGCTCGGATTTTCTGGCATCCTTGTTCTACACGTTGGCGAAGCATTTCAACGTTGTCAATGGGTGTCACGTAAACGATGGATTTCAGATGACCCCACAGGTAAAAATCGAGTGAATTCAGGTCCGGGGAGCGAGCAGGCCACGCAATGGGTCCTCCACGGCCTATCCATTTATCAGGGAGAAATGGTCATCCAAATAGTCTCTGGCTACTCGATTAAAATGAGGCGGATCGCCGTCATGCATAAACCACATACGACGTCAGACACCAAGAAGAACTTCATCTAGTAAATCGCTTGAATCATTCGTTAAAAAATTGTAATAGGATTCTCCTGTTAATCTTGCAGGCAAAACAAAAGGACCGATCAAGTTGTCGGTAATAAGTCCTGCCCATACATTGATACTAAATTGTTGTTGGTGCCTTGAATGGATAATGGCATGCGGATTCTCTTCGGCCCAGGATGAGTATTGTGAAAATTGATCACGCCATTTCTTGTGAAGGCAGCCTCATCAGAAAACAACACGCAGGAGAGAAAAAGAGGATCGTGAGCACACTGTTCAAGGAACCAAATGCAAAAAGCCTCTCATGGTGGGAAATCAGCTTCAGTAAGGCCTTATACTCTCTGAATGTGATATGGGTAAAGCTGTTGTTCACGTAAAATTCTCCACACAGTTGTGTATCTTACACCCTCTGCTGCTGCTATCCTTTGGGTGCTGACACCAGGATGTTCCTCCACGCGATTCAGGACCCGCTCCTCCAACTCAACAGTTCTGGCGCTGATTGGTCTACTACCATCTGAAACTCGCTTGCTGAATGATCCTGTATCACCAAGACGCTCGTCTATTCTCTGAATGGTCTTCTTATCTGGCAGACGGCGATTCGGAAACTTTCCGCATACAGACGTCTTGCTGCGGCCGCATTACACTCAGCAAGTCCATACATGAGATGCATGTCTGCCATTTCTCTGTTTGAATAGGCTTCCATTCTCACTTCAAATGCACACTATCACCGAATAGCACAAAAACTTTTAAGGTTTTTTTTTTTTTCACTGGACTGCACTTATTCACGGTAAGAAGTTACGAATACGAACAGTGAAACACCGCGATGCACCTCTGACTGACTGATGGCTCTACACTCAACGATATTGAAACATATCATAGAGTGTACGAATCATTACAATCGGCAAGGGCATACATGAATAAGTCTCGTACACACTCGCAAACAGTGTCGGCAAGCAGTGTTTGTAAACAGTTTGCGGAAAGAATTGCTGGAACACAAAACGGGCTGTAACTCGGAAACAAAGCGATTTCGGGCATGTTTATATAAACTTTTTTCATTTTTGCCAGGTCCTGAATCCATCCTGAAAGTGCGTCCCACATGTTATGAAACACTATATATATATATATATATATATATATATATATATATATATATATATATATATATATATATATATATCAACGTAAAGAACGACGCTTGTATAGGAGAATATTCCGCGCAAGATGAGAGCGAGAAACGAAACAAATGAAAAAATGAGGTAACCACCCGGGAATCGAACCCGGGATCTTCCGATTGCCGGTCAGATATGATAACCATTACACCACGGGCCTCACTCAATCAAATGCCGTAATTCCTCTACATACGCGCAGAAACCAATGCCCCAAGGGGGCACCTCCCGCATGCCGTACATTATATACATTTAAACTGCAAACACGCAGTATAATTAACGTAACGTAACGATTCCCGGGTGGTTACCTCATTTTTTCATTTGTTTCGTTCTCTCGCTCTCATCTTGCGCGGGATATTCTCCTATACAAGCGTCGTTCTTTACGTTAATTATACTGCGTGTTTGCAGTTTAAATGTATATATATATATATATATATATATATATATATACTGTATATATATATATATATATATATATATATATATATATATATATATATATATATATATATATATATATAATATATATATATATATATATATAATATATATATATATATATATATAATATATTATATATATATATTATATATATATTATATAATATATATATATATATATATATATATATATAAACTCTTGTTACGCCGACTAAATGATTTCCTATGGACATCTAATCAGTTTGGCTTTAAAAGGTCCCACTCAACTGACCTGTGTATCTATGTACTTAAAGAAACAATATCTAAATACATTGACAGTTATTCAACTATTTATAGCTGTTTCCTAGATATAAGTAAGGCATATGATAGGATGAACCACAATACTTTATTTGCAAAACTAGAAGGCAGGAAGGTTCCTATTGTAGTGAATACTCTTATTTTAGTTTCAAGATAAATGTTAATTTTACCGTCTTGAATTTCGGAATAGTATAAATTCATTTTAAATTAGTTAACCCATTATAATTCAATTGTGAACCACATTAATACTAATTTTATGTATACTATATTATTTTATTGTATGTAAACATAATTAATTATATATCACAATTGTCAGTTAATTATTTATATTCAAATATTTATTTTAATCTAATACCATGTCCATTTTACAAATAAATAATAGAAAACCAAAGGTTATATTTTCCACCTTTGGTACTGTCGCAGTTTCGCCTAACGGACTCAATACGGCTAGTGAGATAATCACTGGTTGGCACTTAACTAGCGGCAGTGCTTATGGCTACATCATCCAGGTTAACCTATACCGGATAGATGCGCTACGGTCCCAAGCCGTAGCTTGCCTAGGCCGACGACGACGTAAACCAACAATTGGTGACCCCGGAGCTGGATTACCCCTTCTACCCGAACGACTAGGACTAGACTGTAATGTCGTTCGTGCCCATCACCCCCTTCACCCGAGCGACTAGGACCAGACTGTAACGTCGTTCGTGCCCA
This sequence comes from Bathynomus jamesi, assembly GCA_023014485.1. Lineage (NCBI taxonomy): Eukaryota > Metazoa > Arthropoda > Malacostraca > Isopoda > Cirolanidae > Bathynomus > Bathynomus jamesi. The sequence continues at coordinate 285,156 of JAJOZX010003361.1, read as the reverse complement.
TCACCCCTTCACCCGAGCGACTAGGACCAGACTGTAATGTCGCTCGTGCCCTCTGCCCCTCACCCCTGCCCGTGCGCTCTGTGCCTGCGCTCGTCTCAACCTCCACTCCTTCGTTGGTAACTTGTCGTCTTGCTTGCTGGTGGGCAAGCATAAGAGCCTGACGACCTGTGCCATCCACTGAGCGTAAAGCTCCCGTCTTCTGGCCGGGTGATCCATTTATTTGGTTCCACCAAGTGGAATCACAATTCAACTTGGGAAGGATCACCGCTAGCAGGACAAAATACGATCATGTTTTGTCCTCTCTACCAGCGAGCATCATCTCTGAAGTCCGTGACGTCATCGTATCTACTTCCACGAGTGAGGACCCGTACAACGATCTGAAGTCTGCCATCCTGTGCCGCACCACTGTCTCCGAGCGTGAGAAACTACATCAGTTAATCTCAAAAGAAGAACTTGGAGACCGTAAGCCCACTCAAATGCTGAGGGCTATGCAGTGCGCTCTAGGCGAACGCGCACAAACCTTCGATAAGGACATCTTTAGACAGTTGTTCTTGCAGAAACTTCCTCCATCAGCTCAGCGTGTCTTGGCCACTATGGATCCTGCTACTTCAGTTGATAAACTAGCAGAAACTGCCGACAAAGTAGTGGAGATTGACACAGCTCCGGTCAACAACGTGAACACACAATCGGAACTGGAGTTGAAAGTGGAAGAGTTAAGTCAACAACTCAACCACGTTTGTTCTCTGCTACAAAATCAACGGCAAAGAAGCCATTCTCGGTCAAGATTTACGAAGAGGCATCGTTCGAGTTCCGGGAAGATCTGCTTCTACCACTCGAAATTTGGAAAGAAGGCTAGGAAGTGCATCTCCCCTTGCAATTTTTCGTCGGAAAACCCCAGCAGCGAGTCCTAATGGCGTCTAGTACTCGCACTGCCAACCTGTTATTCATAAAGGACAGGAACTCTGGTGTCAATTTCTTGGTTGATACCGGAGCGTCAGTCAGTGTATTCCCTCAAAAATCTGGTCATACGCACTCGGAATCTCCGCCTCTATACGCTGCTAACGGTTCACGCATACCCACGTACGGTACTCAGTCGCGTGAACTAAACTTGGGCCTTCACCGATCCTTCAAGTGGATTTTCATCTGTGCTCAAGTGCGGCATCCCATAATCGGCGCTGACTTCCTCCAGCATTTCAAACTCCTGGTGGATCTTGACAAGCGACGCTTATGCGACCAGGCCACACTGCTTTCTGTTCTTGCCAAACAGGTTGCCCTTCCGGACGCCTCGAACTCTGCACTTTCCCTCGTTCCCCCTAATTCCATGTACCAGTGCCTTTTCCAACGATATCCAGGAATTCTTCAACCTATGCAGATGGGTGATACCATTAAGCACACCATTACCCATCACATTACAACAAAAGGTCCCTCTGTGTTTGCAAAACCCAGACGTCTTGCCCCGGACAAACTGAAAGCTGCCAAATCGGAATTCCAGCTTATGATAGATCTTGGGATAATAAGACCTTCCAAAAGCAGTTGGTCCTCTCCCTACACCTGGTCCAGAAGAAGTCAGGAGACTGGAGACCATGTGGGGATTACCGGTTTTTGAATTCGACAACCATCCCGGACCGATATCCGGTACCAAATGTCCAAGACTTTACTTCTCTTCTCCACGGCAAATCTATCTTCAGTAAAATAGACCTCGTTAAGGCTTTCCACCACATTCCCGTAGAGCCTTCGGATATTCCCAAGACTGCAGTTTGTACACCATTTGGGTTATTCGAATTTGTGAAGATGCCGTTCGGGCTACGGAATGCTGCGCAAACCTTTCAGAGGTTTATAGATGAGGTCACCAGAGGCTTAGACTTTGTTTATGCCTACATCGATGATTTGCTTGTGGCCAGCTCAACGGAAGAGGAACATAAGGAACATCTTTCACTCCTCTTTCAACGCTTAGAACAATACGGTGTTACTATTAATGCATCTAGTAGTGTGTGTTTGCACAGCCAACCTTGGAATTTCTTGGTCACACGATTTCGCAGCACGGAATTACCCCCTTCAGGACAAGTGTGAAGTGATAAAAAATTACCCTATGCCAAATAATCAGCGTGAGTTACGGCGGTTTCTAGGTTTGGTAAATTATTACCACAAGTTCATTAAAAACTGTGCCAGTGTTCTTGCTCCTCTACACGCTATGATCACACACAAACGCAAGGTAACGAAATTGGTATGGTGTAGCGATAGTTTACAGGCGTTCGACAATGCCAAAAATGCTATCAATAGTGCATTGTCTCTGTCATTTCCTATCAGTGATGCCCCCTAACTCTGACGGTCGATGCATCAGATGTTGCGATCGGTGGAGTGTTGGAACAAACCATTAACGGTCAACAAGCACCCATCGCGTTTTACTCGAAAAAGCTGCAGCCAGCCAAACGCGTTATAGTGCTTTCGGACGTGAACTTCTTGCTATTTACTTAAACGTGAAGCATTTTCAACATTTCCTTGAAGGCCGAGAGTTTTGTGTTTTTACCGACCACAAACCTTTGGTCACTGTCTTCAATAAAAACAGCTGTAACCACTCTCCCAGAGTCATCAGGCAACTCGATTATATCTCGCAATTTACCACAGATATCCGCCACATCAAAGGTGTCTTGAACACTCCAGCGGATGCACTCTCAAGAATAGAGATTACCTCTGTTACCCTCAGCTCTACACTGTGGAATGCTATTGCACAGGATCAAGATAAGGATACGGAACTACAAGACCTGCTCAGAGAAGACTCCACTCACTCACTTTCCCTCAAGAAAATGAGTATGCCAGGATTGTCTGTGCCCCTCTATTGCGACGTATCAACAGCTGCTATTCGCCCTTATGTCCCTCCATGTCACAGAAAAGCAGTCTTCACGGATCTTCATAAGCCCTCCCATCCTGGTATCCGTGCTTCGCAACACCTGGTTACCTCTCGCTTTGTTTGGCCCTCGATGCGGAAGGATGTCAAACATTGGACCAAAACGTGCCTTGCCTGCCAGCGTGCCAAAGTCCAAAGGCACACCAGGTCCCCCTTTGACGCATTTCCGCCCCCATCCCAGCGATTTGAGGTAATTCATGTAGACATTGTTGGCCCTCTTCCAGTGATTCAAGGCCAACGTTATCTGCTCACCTGTCTCGACCGCTTTTCCAGATGGCCTGAAGCCATCCCACTTCCTGATATCCAAGCGGACACTGTTGCAAGAGCCTTTCTTCATGGATGGGTATCAAGATTTGGATTGCCGACAAAAGTCATCACTGACCAAGGTCGCCAATTTGAGTCTTCGCTTTGGAAGAAGTTTACCAGCTTGTTGGGTACAGTACATGCGCATACCTGTGCGTATCATCCGCAAGCTAACGGCCTCGTCGAACGCTTCCATCGCCAGCTGAAGTCATCCCTTATGTGTCACGAAGACTCCCATTGGATGGATAAGCTTCCACTCGTGTTGCTTGGTATTCGCTCTGCATTTAAGAGTGATCTGAAGACTACAGCGGCTGAACTAGTCTATGGAACAACACTGCGGCTACCAGGTGGCTACTTCACTGCAGGGGATAAGTCATGTGATCCTACGGAATTCGCTCAAACACTTTCCTCTCACATGCAGTCCCTTCAGCCTGTTCCCCCTCGATTGACTAGCCAACAGAACATCTTTATTTCCCCAGCCCTCCAGTCTTGCATCCACGTTTTCGTTCGTGTACCTCTCCCAAAACGGCCTCTCCAATGTCCATATGACGGGCCCTATGAAGTTCTCCGACGTACGCGCAAATCATTTCTCATCCAGCGCGGTTCCAAGGTCGACAAGGTTTCTATCGATCGTCTTAAGCCTGCGTTTTTGGAATCAACCTTAAGTGAGGTACAAGTAGCTACCAAAAAGGTTCAGCGGAAATCTGTGTCGTTCGGAACTCTTTGAACTTCCTCTCTGGTGGGGGAGTGTGTAGTGAATACTCTTATTTTAGTTTCAAGATAAATGTTAATTTTACCGTCTTGAATTTCGGAATAGTATAAATTCATTTTAAATTAGTTAACCCATTATAATTCAATTGTGAACCACATTAATACTAATTTTATGTATACTATATTATTTTATTGTATGTAAACATAATTAATTATATATCACAATTGTCAGTTAATTATTTATATTCAAATATTTATTTTAATCTAATACCATGTCCATTTTACAAATAAATAATAGAAACCAAAGGTTATATTTTCCACCTTTGGTACTGTCGCAGTTTCGCCTAACGGACTCAATACGGCTAGTGAGATAATCACTGGTTGGCACTTAACTAGCGGCAGTGCTTATGGCTACATCATCCAGGTTAACCTATACCGGATAGATGCGCTACGGTCCCAAGCCGTAGCTTGCCTAGGCCGACGACGACGTAAACCAACACCATGTACATATTAAATTTATTGAAATTTTGGTATTCCCACCAATCTTTCACTGTTAAGTGGGGCAATGTACTATCCGAGTGTTTTGGCTCCTCTTGCCGGGTGAGACAAGGCTCCTTGCTCTCCCCTATGCTGTTTAATGTGTATATCGACGGATTAATTGCTTCACTTACTGAGGCAACAGTGGGATGTTGTGTTGATAACACAAGGATAAATAACTTAGTTTATGCCGATGATATGGTGTTAATAAGTCCCTCTGTTAAAGGTCTGGATCGGCTACTAAAAGTCTGCGAAGTGTATTCGCAGAAACATGATATTCTTTTTAATGTTACAAAAACTAAGGTTATGCAATTTCATCCTAAAAGCTGTAATCACTCAGCTGATATAAGGTTTGAAATGAATGGTGAAGTAATTGAGGAAGTACAAGAGTTTAAGTATTTGGGTCAAACTATTACCAGCTCCTTGAGTGATGACTCGGATATAAGAAAACAATCTCGAAGCCTGTGTGCTAAAGCGAATATGACCATAAGAAACTTTCGATTCTGTACAAGTGAAGCTAAAGACACTCTCCTTCGTACTTTCTGCAGTAAAATGTACGGACAGCAACTGTGGGTGAATTATAAAAAATGTTCTGGCAGAACTCTAAATTTGCTGTACAACAGATCTTTTAGACTCTTACATAAATTACCCCGAGATGCTCAGCTTCGCAAATGTTTGCTACCCGCAATGTCCCGAGCTTCCCGGACGTAACAAGACGTGCTCAACACAGTCTAATGCAAAGAATTAAAAATCAACCAACCCGATCATCCAAGCTATCCATGAGTCCTGCCATTTATCCTCTTAGCTATGGACTTCTTGGTACGAAAACGTCTGTCCATAGCTCCATTTAACTTCGACATTACAGTATTATTTCTAATCAATTGTATATATTTCTATCCTTAGTATATGAACTGTCATTGTATTAATAATATTTGTCATATGGACTATAGTCTGCCAATAAACCTTTTCATTTTCATTTTCATATATAGCGGCCTACGGACCACCGATTTAATGTGGCTAAGAAAGTAGGCTTACTATAATTACTGAATAAAACTGAAATGAGTAATTAGGGTCACCAGCTGGGCCTACACCCCAAGCAAACAATATTTAATAAGGAGAGAGAAATTACTTTGTTGTTTTGTGTTTAATTAGGAAAATAATTCAATTATTTGTTCACAGTGATTAACAATTCTATAACGGTAGTTATACTGATTAACAATTATATAACAGCATTTATACTATGCTAAAGATGACTGATTCTAAGCAATATGTTATACAGTCTAATTGTTAAGTAAGTACACTAATTCAGGTAGGTTATTGAGATATGCCGAGGTGAACACAGAAAGTAATGAGCCTATTGATAACTGAAATAATGCAAGTACGATTGGTACAGTAAATGGATTAGGTCGGTAAGAGTGAAATGCATGAAAGAGCACATAAACATTCGGATGCAAAATAAGTAAGTTATACGAATGAACACAATAACAGAGTGATACAAAATTACAGTATTGGTACAACACTTGAATATGCCTACTGCGGTCTTAACGGGAGAGTTAGTTTGAAACGGTATTGAAGACACTACCTACGCGATTAGGCAGAGTTTGTGGAAGCACGACGTAACAAAACACTGTAGGATGAGTGACGGCCGACAAGAGGCTTACCGCGACGCTGGATAACTCTGGAGACTGAAGAAACTTATGTGAAGGTTTGACCGTATTGCGTTTCGCTGTAGATGACTTTGGAGACTGTAGGCCTACGGGTAGAAGGATGTGCTGAGGGCCTGTTGAGATACTTGTTGAACAGGCGCCGATCGAATTGGGGTGAGAGGATGAGTGACGAGCAAAGTGAGGTTTGTGGTTCATAGCCTACTAGAAGGTTTACAGACCTGGGCTTCGAAGGATTGCTTCTGCAGGCGGACTGGCCTTACCGGCGAAAGGATGAGTGTTGAGGGCCGGTAGAGACTTGTTGAAAAGGGGGCCAACGGAAACGCCTACAGCAGTGATGTTGCTTCTTGCAGGATGAAATTGTAGAGTCGCCTCAAGTGTTGATTCGTTTCTTGTATGGTTGAGGTGTGGCTTGAAGGACTGAGGCTGGCTGAGGTCGAAGCGGCGCTACGTGAAAGGGGAGATTCACGAGGAGGAGTAACGAGCAAAGTGAGGGCGAGTTTCAGTGAACTCTGGCTTATATAGGCTCGTAAGACGCTAACTTTTCGCGGGCCTTTTTGGGAAAAAAAGCAAGCGTCCTTTTGTTTCTCTTTCCTTTAAGACCACGTGTGTTTTTCGATTTCTGATGATTCCCAGATGTCTGCGAACGGCGAGCAAATGAATTTCTCTGTTTGACCTCTACACACACACACACACACACCACACACACACACACACACACACATATATATATATATATATATATTAGGGTGCGTCACTGCATAAGGGAGAAAGCCTGAAGGTGGTCCATTTCTTTCGCTCGCTTTCTCAATTAAGCCACTGAAAGAGAAAACAGAAAACACCACAGACAAATTTTCATTTGAGTAGCCGTTTATTTAGGGGTCGCGCATCCACTACAATGTTTGTACACTACATACTACATATATTCTGGGATTGGTTTCCCCGTACTGATTATTTTCAGGGGAAGTAACTCTGAAAACTGTCTTGTTTAACACTTAATATTTAAAACATTACAGCATATGAAGACATAATTCGTGTTTTATATTTATAAAAATACATTTTGCTGATACACTTTGTTAAGGATGTATTGAAAAACAGATAATTTAATAAAGCAAAATATACTATAAAATACATTTCCACAAAAACCTATAAATAGCAATCACTTTCCAGACCTCAGAATTAATGGTAATTCCACAACACATGTTAATCATTTCAATTTTCTTGGCATTTACTTTAACAAGAACTTAAACTGGAATGAACACTGTAAAATAATTGGAAACAAAACAGCTAAACTTATATATTATATTCTGGATTGGTTTCCCCATACTACGTGAACATCAACAAAACGAAAGAAATTGACAAACAATACTCGGAAATGGCATGAAAAGAACTAAAAGACTTCAGAAAGAAAGTATTTTTCAGCGAAGAAGGTCCTTCTTGTTTGCTGTCTTCGGGTACGCTCGCCGATAATCCTCTGCCACCTGGATCATGTATTGGAGCTGATCCTCGTGCTTGGTACGCCCCTTTGCCGTGAACTCGTGGATGAGGGCCACTCCTCTTTCAGCAGTGTCGTTAGTCACGAGGAGCTTCCCGACCCGTTCCTTCCCCAGATTGTACCCGTCTGATGTTTTCCAGGCCGCAGGGGGCATTGACAAGAACGCAGTATCGATTTCAAGATGGTGGAAGATCCTCTTAGTTGTTGAGGTGAAGTAGTCCGGAAGATCTTTTGCAACGATCTCTCTTGCGACGGCCAACACATGAGGGCTGGGCTCGAGGGATCCTTCCATAGAGTTCATGTTAGAGACCATCTTGAGTTTGTCAGCATTTGCAACATCGTCGTCGAAGAGAGCGAGACCGACTGTAACTTCAGACAAGTACCATAGATGCCGACTCATCGCCTTCGTGCCGGCTTCCTTGATGATGAGATCCTCATGTTCCGCGAGTTCCTTGAGCAGCGTGAGGTCCATTCGTGCTGCTGCAGAAGCTGTCTTGGCTGTGAACCAGACGCGTAGGTAATGTTTTACGACGAAAATGCAGAAATCTCCGAGCTTTTCCCAGAGAAGTCCCATGCGGTTCGGGCCACGAGAGGAAGAAGGACGTTGCGGCCGCAAGAGTCTAACAAACTCCTCCTTGAACATCCAAATCTTCAGGGTTTCCCCAACAACCAGATTTCATCAGCTAGCTTCTTCACTTCCTTAGCACCTTTCGTCGCCATTTTCATTAAGCAAACCACCTATGGAAGAAAAGAAACCAACAATTAATAGAGAGCCTCATATAGAAAATCTTAACCCCATGTATTCCAGGGTATTTTAACGAAAAGAACAGCCGAGGTGGGGCCATATGACATACTGTATATACTGATAAACCAGATCATATGGCCCCACCCCGGTGTATATATAGGGTTATTAATTCACTGTGCGCGACCCCTAAACATTGATATATTGAACTGATTTTTATACTGCCAGGCTTTCTCATTAAGTGGATCAAAATTGCAAGCGAGCGAACGCGTGTGACAACTTCATGTTTTTTGACGCACCCTAATATATATATATATATATATATATATATATATATATATATATATATATATATATTGATAATTTTATGAAAAGGATTTTTTGAAAATCAGTGAAAATTGCATGTTTTTTGCCAACCACTTTCCATCTTGTTCTCGGCAAATCTAATTAAAAAAAATTTCTCCCATACTTCAGAAACGTCTTTGGCACAAATGGAAGAGACCCATTGGTGATGAAGGCGGCGGAGATAGGAGAGGTTCGAGGAGAGGGGAAGTGGGGTCTATTGGCCCCCCAGGAAGGAAGGGACATGTTGCTGTGGTCGTCGATGATCACATGCTTATCTACGGCGGGTACCAAGACCTGCGTGGTTCCACGGCAGAAATTTGGTCCTTCAATATGCGTGAGTACATATAGCATGATGGGGATATCCATGGGATACCCCCTAGGTTTTATCTTGGGTAGTGGGGCACATACAGGTGTTGAATTTGGTTATGCTCAGATTTTCATCGGGCATATATATATATATATTATGTATTTGGGATTCTTCCGTTTATGATCTGTACTCTATAGATATTGAATTTAATTCGTACAAGAAGTCATTATGCATAAAAACGAACACGTTCGCATTGTTAATAGAATGTAGCAATTAATTAACTTAGGTGAAAGAGAGTAACATAATTGTACAGGGTAGACCATAAGTCCCAATCGGTTATAATTAAAGCGAAAATCCAGGAAAGAATATTTGTCGAGATGGTTATTTTTTGCACTTTCAATAATCAATAAATAGTTCTAAACTTATTAGAAACTTTTTACTTTGCTTGATTTTTTTGTATTTTCGCTTTAATTATAACCGATTGGAACTTATGGGCCACCCTGTATAATTTTACAAACAGAAATTCAAATAATAATGTCGATTACAATTTATTTCCAAATGAATGAGTGAATGAGTGAATAATTCTTATGAAGTAAATATTACAATGTTACAATTTTTGTTGTTACAATAATTTTAACATCAAATAAGAAATTGTCAGTTGGACTATTTATTTTATTTAATTTGGTCCTCAAACTTTAGGCTTTACTGGGCTCTCAGATTAATTAGAGATAAAATACATGATATACAGGGTGTACACAAATTATCTTTACAACTTCTCTCTCAAATAAAAATATTAGGAAACGAGGTACACATACTGTTTATGTGCCGCCATCTGTGAGAGAAAGTAATGAAGTTTCATGTGGTAGTTGTCAGATTATTGTACAGGGTGTACACAAATTACGAAATTCCCTTAACATGCATTTCCCAAATCGGTGGATTGGCCGTGGAGGGGGGGGGGCATCTCTTGGCCGGTCAGATCACCAGACATAACACCCTGTGACTTTTTTTCTATGTGATTATGTAAAAGACTGAGTGTGCTCAACTCCAATGGCCATCATCAACGATTTAAAGACCAGAATTGCTGCTACTGTCGCAAGAGTTGACATTGAAATGTTGCAGCGTACATGGATGGAGAAGATAGAATACCGTTTGGACGTCTTACGTGTGACAAATAGTGTCCAGTTGAATGTGTTTGAAGTTATGTGAAACTTTCTCTCACAGATGGCGCAAAAACAGTATGTGTACCTCGTTTCCTAATATTTTTATTTGAGAGAGAAGTTGTAAAGATAATTTGTGTACACCCTGTATAAGTCGCGTTTAAATTATGATTAGTACACAAACTAGCTAATAGCGAAAATACAGTATTTATGAATCTTAAGTTATTATTACAGATATGAACCGAATACAAAGTCATTATTGTGGATATGATACCGGTATAGTACAAAGAATTGATAGTTAGACACGAAAAATGATAAAGTAATGTAGCAATGTACATTTACCCTTAGATTAGACAGGAGAAATGAACACGTAATACAGTACAGTAATGTACATTTAATCCAAGATTTTTATTAGTTTTCAACTATTAATCGAGATTTCAACGTGTTTTTAAGCGAATTTACGTTTGAAACATTTTTTATATCAGCACTTAAATCATTCCGTAATTTCAGTTCATTGAAAATGAGTAATTTCTGAGATGAAGACATTTTAAGTTGAGGAATACAGGCTTTGATCTATTTCTGGTTTCATATGAGTGAATTTCTTGATGAGTTACAAAATATTTATTTATTCTCTGTAAGTTAATAATTTTGTTCTTACATTTGTAAATGAAAATAAAGTATGCCACTTTGATTACATCGTTGATCTTTAATAGTTCTAATTCTTTAAAGATTGCTCTTGAATGATCATGGAAATTAATATCAGCAAGTAACCTTGTTCCTCGTTTTTGGATGACAAAATGACAAAGATATGTTTAAAGCGTTCTTACGGAATTCCGCTATACACAAGGGGAAGAGCAAGGATATGATACAGAGTTAATAAAACCTGTTTAGGGACTACATGTCTATCTTTAAACATTATAGCAACACTCCTTGAAATCTTTTTTGAGACACTTTACATGGCCATTCCATTGCAAACTTTTGTCTGGCTTTACGCCAAGAAATTTTGTTACAGTACATTCCTTTACGGCGATTTCATCAAGATACAGATTTCGTTTGTTACGAAACATCATGAAATTCGTTTTATTGGTATTTAGAAAGAGTTGTTGTTGTTTAGCCGATCAGCCCACCCTGATCGAGCAAGCCGGTGGCACGCAGGTAACCGATCGCCCTCTCCGGAGTGGACCAGAGGTTCAGCGCACTAGTGAGGTTGTGTTGTGTTCTATATTGTGCTAGAGTGGTACAGTCTGTCATAATGTGTTCAATTGTTTGTGGTGCGTCCTGGCACAGGTGGCAAGTGTCGTCTGTGGAGTTGTCTAGTTTGTGTTTATACGTCTGTAAGTTGGGGTGATGTCCACATCGGAATCGTGCTAAGTTAACTCGATCCGATCTGCTCAGGCTGGTCTCTGACCTGTCAAAGGGTGGCGGCTTCGCCCCTAGGACCGCATTCGGACCGAGTCGTGTCAGTGCTTTGTGGGTTAGGTGTGTGTGTGTATGTATTTTCTGTACTGTGTGATGTCTGTGGGGCTTCGTATGGAATGGAGTATTTGGTTATAATATCTCTCTGGTGTTACCTTAATGGTGCGAGGTGTCGGTGCATGATTGTACATGTAGTGGCAAGGGTGTTGTGGGTTAGTTGTCGCTGCTGCCATGAATTGTGTTCCCCTCATGTCTGAATGTTCCCTAATTTTCAGTATTTTTGTTTGTGTGCAGGTGTTCTATTGGTGTTGTTTGAGTACATCCTGTAATGATACGAAGTGCATTGTTTTGTATTGTCTGTAAGGTGTTTATGTGTGTGTTTGAGATAATGGGTGCCCAGTATGGGCTAGCATAATCCATAACTGAGCGAATATATTGTTTGTATATGAGTGATATTGTTTCCTGTTGGTGTGCAAAGTTTGTGCCTGTTAGTATCATAAGCGTGTTAAGTCTTAACGTACATTTGTTTTTAGTGTCCTGAATGTGGTTTGTAAAAGATAATGATGTGTTGAATGTGACCCCAAGTATTTTGGTCCTGTGAGTGTGCGGAATGTTGGTGTTGTTTAGTGTAAGCTGTGGAGTTATCTAGTGTTCTTTTGTGTTGCTTGTAAGCAAGGTGGTGGTTGATTTTGTGGGCGCTACTTTGAGTCTATTGTGTGTGAGCCAGTCTTGTATACTGTTTTATGTATGTTTGTAGGTTATTTGTAGCGGTGTCGATGTTGTTGTGGGTGGATGTTAGAGTGATGTCATCTGCATATGATGATAAGGTAAGCTTGTTATCTATGGGTGTTGGAATGTCATGCATGTATAAGTTGAACAGTGTTGGTGAGAGAACAGAGCCTTGAGGGACCCCGTTCGGAAAAAAACTTGTTTTTGGATGACTTGCCATTAAATGTGACATGTGAGTATCTTCCTGAAAGATAGTTGCTCAGCCACCTTTTGGTGTTATTGTGCATGTTTGTGTTGAGTATTTTGTTTATGAGAGGGAAGCGTGGGATAGCATCAAATGCTTTACTAATATCTATTGTTGCTGGTCGTCTGGAGTTGATGCCATCCATGATGTGCTGTGTGAGGTTAGTGAGTAATGTCGTGGTTGAGTGGTGAGGTCTGAATCCATGTTGAGTAGGCGATAGTGGTATGTGTGGGTTGGTGATTTGTAAGATTAGTCTTTCTGTTACTTTGGAAGGTGTGCATAGTAAAGTAATGGATCTATAGGAAGCTGGTTCTGTTGGATATTTGTTTGGTTTGAGTAGTGTAATAATTTTACCTTGTTTCCATATGTCAGGAATAATACAGTGTTGGTATGAATATATGCTATTATTTGTGAGAGCTAGTATTTCCTGTGGGCCCAAGTGTTTAAGGTGTATGTTAGATATGTTGTCTGGTCCAGTAGCCTTCGAATTCTTAATGTTTTTGATGATGTTGCTGGTCTGGTCTGTATTGAAGGGTGTAATGGTCGTGTCGAGTCTGGAGGTTTTCTTGTGTCTGGCTGTTTGTCTGTCTGCGTGTTTCTGGTTGTTGTCTCTGTTTAAGTGACTTATCTTTGCGTAGTGATTAACTAGAATGTTAGCTTGTTGTGTATATGTTGGGATATTATTTTGGCTGCGACAGATAGCCGCGTGTGAGGTGTGAATGCCGCTGTTAGAGTGGGTAATGCTGTTTATAGTCTTGTATAGCCTGGATGTATCTGTGGAGTGGTTTGGTGGTGTTATGAATTCCCTAAATGTTTCTGTTTGTTTTTCTTTGCGTTTGTTGTTTATTTCTGTGTTGAGCTGTTGTATCTGCTGTTTTATGGCTTCTGTGTGTGGGGTTTGTGTGGTAATGTTTGAGGTTGTTATGTTGCCTTATGAGGTGGGCTATTTCTCTAGTGTAATTTGGGTTGTATTTCCTAATGTTGCCCTTGGGTATGTATTTGTTTGTATTATTGATGATCTGATTAAATGTCTTGAGTGTTGTATTGATGTTTATGATGGGTGTGCTGTTTAATGTGGTGAATTGTTCCTCAGTCTGTATTTTGAACTGTTTGCAATCAGCTTTCTTGTAATTTCTGTAAGTGTGCCTAAGGCTGTTGGGGCAGAGTGTAGAACGTGTTGTAATGATGAAGGGCAGGTGGTCTGATGAGAGCTGTTTTTCTGTTCTCCAGTGTGTATGTGTTGCTAGTGAGGGGGAACAGAACGTTATGTCTGGGGAGGAGTTTGAGTATCCTGCTTGATGTGGTATGTGTGTATGTTCTTCTGTATTGTTAAGAATGAAGAGGCTGTTTAGTTGTGTGGTTATGTTAGCGCCTCTGGTGTTGCTTTGGTTGTGCAGGTACCAACTAGTGTATTTAGAGTTGAAGTCTCCTCCTAAGATGACATTAGTGAGAGAGGCCAGATTGTGTAACTGTGGATTGTAATTCGCTGGCACCTGAGGTGAACTATCTGGTGGGATGTAAATGTTGATTTGTGTGGTGTTGTGTTTTGCGCGTGTTTCAATGTTAACTGCCTGTATTTCTATCGTGTTATCTGCTTGGATTGTGTTTGTAATGTTTTGGGTGGCATCAGTGTAGCTAATGCTTTTACGTATGTAAGTGATGAGTCCACCTCCGTGACCCCCAGTACGATCTTGACGGATCGCCGTGAAATCAGGGATGGTGGGTGTTTTGTGTGTGCGTTTTAGTTTTGTTTTTTGTATAAGTGCTATGGGAATGTTTTGTTTGTGTACGAATTCCCTAAGCTGCATGATTTTGTTTGTGAGGCCATCTACGTTGTACTGTAATATGTTAATATTATACTTTTGTATGTGTCTCATGGTGCTATTGTCTTTAGATGTCTAAAGAGTTTATTGGAGGTCAATCCTCGCGTAACTTTGATAGATTCTGTTTTAAATATGTCCTTAAGTACGAGTAGTTGAATTAACATCTTTGCAAGAAAAGGACATAGTTGTAGCGGATCGACAAGAAATAGACCAACAAGTAGACAACAAGTTATTCTTCCACGCCTTCATCAAACATTCTTGGAAAACACACGTGGGCAAAGAATCAAACAATGAAGCGTCTGTTCTTCTTCCAAACGCCGCCAAAAGCGAGCCCTTAGCAACTAAAGGACGCGGGCAAGGCGTCTTAAGATTTGGCGCGAAGTCCTACGTCACAGGAACTACGAATAAAAGCGAGCTTCCACTCACACTCATTCTCACTCGCAATCACACACTCGATTTCCACCTTTACGAGCAACACGTCCGACAACCGCCCTCCGGCTTCCCGCCGGAGGAGCGGCCTGCTGCTTCCTTCAAGGCCTCCGATCTATCATCACTTGAGGCCTACCGCCGTCAACCTGCAGAAGTAGGCCTATTAGCGGCCTGCTGCTTCCTTCAAGGCATACGAATACGAACTATCATCAAGTAAGACCTTCTACAGACCGCCTGCAGAAGCAATCCTTCGAAGCTCAACCAGAATCATTACGGGGCTACGGTCTACAAGGTCATCCTTCAAGTTTTCTACCGTCTACGAGAGATCTTCATCACTCGGGCCTACAGCAAGCATCTTTTCCTTCGCAAAAGGCTTAATCAACCGGGCGACCATCGCGCACTCAACTCACTCCAATAGGAAGGCCAACACCTCGAGCATATCAGTCGACAGGCCCCCCTCAGAGCAACGCGTCAACAAGTATCATTATCTTACTGGTAAGCCTTGTCTCTTTGCTTAATAACAATAACGTAAAGCTTACCCAGTGAACCGCAGAAGATTAGGCTATAAACGCAGTGTTTCACAACACCACAAATTGACTCTCGTTAAAACGCAGGAGGCTTATTACTCATTTCAAGTGATATTTGTGTAACCATTGTCAAGCATTTCAATCTATTATTATTAGACCGCATCAATTATTCTATGCGCATCCATGCAATCATTTAGCCTACTTAATCAGTGTCACGTATTCTATTCAATGTACCAAAACGTACGCACATTCTGTGTCATTACTAGGCCCGTTCAATCATCTAGCCTACTTAATCAGAGTGTCATGTTTTCCATTCAGTGTGCCAAACGCACGTGCATTCTTTATATCATTTACTAGGCCCATTCAGTGTTCCATATTGCATGCCATTTACATACCATCAATGAGTATATTACTTATTACGTGTCAATTAAGCTATTAACATTTCATCTTATTAGCTAAGCTCTGTGTCATAAGCATAACGTAAAGGCTATCAGACAATCACTGTCAATTCTTTGTTAATTACGGTGAATAAATAATATCTTTATTTTCATAATAAAATACAAAATAATAAGGTACTTTTTATAACCTTAATATTAATTTGCTTGGGTGTAATCCAAGCTGGTGACCCTCGCTGCCATTCCGGTCACTTCCAATAGTATGGTGGGCCTACTCCATTAGCTACTTTTCAATTGCTGATACTTTACATCATAAATCATTAACTCAGCCTATCATTAATAAACAATCAGTCATTGCAGCAATTAATCATTAGCATACAATCAAATCATTATCACCTTAAACGGCTAAAACTAGGTCCACTATAAGTTGTATCATCTACAAATATTATGAAGTTATGTATATCAGAAGAGCGTGAAAGGTCATTTATATGTAATAAAAATAACAGTGGATCCAATCGTTTTAGTTCAGCAGACTTTTTTACTGATACAAATTGATATCTATTGAAAAAATGACTTTTAAACCAGTCGCTGATAGCTCCTCTAAAGTCATAACAGTATAATTTGTTAATTAGAATATGGGGAAATATAGTACAAAGGCCTTACTCAAATCCCAAAATTAAAAATCATTATTTCTTTGTTCCTTTTAGCGACATTTGCATTTTTCATAAAATCTAAAATAGTCATTTCCGTTATTTTATTTTTACGGAAGTCATATTGATTTGGAGATTATAAATTGTAGGATTCTAAATATTGCTGCAATCTACTTTTTACAAATTTTTCA
This sequence comes from Bathynomus jamesi, assembly GCA_023014485.1. NCBI lineage: Eukaryota > Metazoa > Arthropoda > Malacostraca > Isopoda > Cirolanidae > Bathynomus > Bathynomus jamesi. The sequence continues at coordinate 268,586 of JAJOZX010003361.1, read as the reverse complement.
GAAATTTTACTGAACACAGACAATAAACACACCGGCCTGTAATTTGTTGCTAGCGCAGGATTAACCTCACCCCGACCCCACCTTAAACAGGGGTGTTATACAACCAATTTTTAGCATTGATGGGAATGTTCCTTTGGAAATACTTTAGTTGATATTTTTAGCTAAAGCTACGTTATTTTATTTTTAACAACTTTACTATAGGTACAGGAATGTTACGAATGTTATTTTTGTATTTTTTAATTTACCAATAATATTCGGGACTTTAGTGGAGGTAACATGAACAAAAAAAGAAAATTAATTTAGCGGGCTCCATGGCATGTAGTCTAACGTGAATGATCATCAGTTAGTAACTGTGAACGAACCTTATCAGCTATTGAAGTAAAACGATTATTTAAAGAGTTTGTTGTAGAAATATCATCAATTTCTTTGTTACCAACATTTAATTTTTCTGTAGAATTTTTCTTAATTTGGTTTCCGATAAGACAATTTATGGTTGTCCAAGTGTTTTTCATATCTCCTTTGTCTTTGGAAAATTTATCGTTTTATAGTTGTATTTTGCAATTTTAATTAATTTATTTAATTTATTTTTATATTGAGCATATACTAGTTTAAGAATTTTGCTTTGTAATTGCAATTTGAATGAAAGTCAGTGATAATTCTTGGGGTCACCCGTGTATTTGAAACACTTTTGGGCGAAACTGTTTTCCTTCTAAAAGGAAAGCAAGTATTAAAAATACGAAATAAGGAGTCACAGAAAAACTTAAACGTATGAATTGAATCATTCGTGGGTTCGTCACTGTCAAACGGAGTATTTTCTACAGCCCCAATAAATTTTCTTTTGTTCATCTCTAAAAATATTCTGGAATAAATATTTGTTTTATCCGCAACCTGAACACTGTTACCGTAAGTAAGATAACGATCGCTAATGCCTGTGGTTATAATTCTAGAATTTATGAGCACATTGCTATTTACAAATATGTTATCAATTATAGATTCTGTTATCCAATTACCATAGTTGCAGACTCGAACGGATTTAGTAATAGCATGAGTAAGAGAGAAAGAATTCATTAAGTTTAAAAAAAAATATATATATATATGTATACACACACATGAAACAAAATTGCTCCCACCGGGATTCGAACCCGGGATCTCTTGAGTAGGGATCGCTGGCGCTGACACCACATTACAACGAGGTAAAAGTTAACACACCCTGCCATATAGTTGAGCAACCTAGGAAAAGCATAACGCTTTCATGTCTAGAGGTGCTTTACACACGCACGCACACACACACACACACACACACACACACATATATATATATATATATATATATAAATTTAGGGTGTCTCTTATTTTCGAAGTGTTGATTTTTTTAGTTTGCGCCCCCTCAACCAGTTCCATTGGTTGAAAAAACATCACATATAAAATATTTTTTGGATTGAACAATTTTTAGAGATCGCCCCCGCTTATTAAAGTTCATAAAATATAGCTATTATTTATGCAATTAATATTTGAAATTACTAGCAGTTGTCAAGTATACTAAACATATGTTTTTAATTAATTAATCATCATATTTATGATGAATTCAATTAAATGAATATTTGTTTCGATACAACAGCTTCAAACACGGGTCAATATAGTGGAGCCTGTGCTCTCATCGAAGCAAAATTGGGACATGATGTTTTGTACTTGTCTTGTAGACACCATGTTTTAGATTTATTGTTGGGAGCTGCATTTGAAGCAACATTGGGATCTACATCAACTGGTCCAGAGATATTGATCTTTAAGCGTTTTCGTGACAATTGGACTTCTGTTGATCAAAGCCAGTTCCAAACAGGTGAGACAGACACGATTACTAAAGAAGCAATTATCCAGTCTAAAACTGAACTAATTCAGTTTGCTAGATCCCAGGCACCTATGCTACGGGATGACTATCAAGAACTTTTGGATCTGTCCATCATCTTTCTTGGAGGTGTCCCCAATAAAGGCATCAAGTTTCGTGCACCAGGTGCCATGCATCGAGCTCGCTGGATGTCCAAAGCGCTCTATTCTATCAAGATGTGGCTTTTTCGAAACCAGTTCAAGATGACTAAGACTGAAGAACGAGGAATTCGAGATCTTTCCCTTTTTTCTGTTCTCATCTATATGAAGGCTTGGACAACATCCTCACTCCCTATTGAAACCCCATTTAATGACTGGCTCCTAATGAGGTCATTGATTAATTATCCTAACAAAAAGATTTCTGATGCAACTAAAAAAAAGCTCTCTAACCACTTATGGTACCTGTCTGAAGAAGCAGTTGGTCTTGCTTTCTTTGATGAGCGAATTACTACAGATGTAAAGAAACGCATGGTAAAGGCATTAGAAGATGAGTCCTCTGATAGACCACCCAAGCGTCCTCGGATTCCTGAATCGACCTTCTGCTCTGGTGAAGGACTACACCAACTTGTTACAAGAAATACTAGAGAATTCTTTACTAAGCTGAATTTGCCAGAAGGATTTCTGAACAAGGCACCCAGCACTTGGACATCCAACTGTGAATATTTAAGGGCCAGAGCTATTGTTGCAGCTCTATCTGTTGTAAATGACCGGGCAGAACGTGCAGTAGCTTTAGTTCAAGAGCTGAATAAGAAATTGACAGTGGGGGAAGAGCAGCTCCAGTTCCTGCTCCAAATTGTTGCAAAACACCGCCAGAGTCACCCAGTTCCATCAAAAACTGTTCTTCTCAAAAAATAACCATCAATGAGGTCGCACCTTAAAATACACCATATTGTATAATCATTGTATATTAAATAAATGTTGTATAAGGAAATAATGCTAATTAAAGTAATTAAAGTATGTAAATAGCACTGGCATTTTGAATTTATCTCTATATAATAAACTAATGGTTTTTTTTGTAGCAATGCTTCATTGCTGATTGTATATAAAAAAAGAGCCAGGAAGGATTTTGGATAGGAGAAAAAGGATTGGGATAAAGAAGGATTGAGGACCAAAGGATGGATTATAGCAACATCAAGGATAGGTTAGAAAAGGATCAATGATAAATAAGAAGGCCTATACTTATAAAAACGAATCAAACTAAAAAAAGAAGGAAGGAATTATGTGTATAATGAGCATAATCATATGTCAGGAGCTATTATGCCATGGTCACCATTTTTATTAGCCGGGGGCGACCCCTAAATATGAGCCAATTTGTGTCAAACTTTCAAGTTTTAGTTTTTATGCTAAATGGAACTATTTTAGGGGGCGCAGATAAAATAATTCAACATTTCAATTTTTGACTACCCAATAAGAGACACCCTAATATATATATATATATATAATACAGCCAAGTGATTTTTGAGGTGGAAACCTTAGTCGAGTACGGAACAAGACTAGTCCATATACAAACACTTAATATGCAGAGCTTTTGACATTTCTAATGTCATCTTCAGTGCTAAAAATTATATATATATATATATAATTAAAACCAATTATGAACTTAAAACAATTTAAATATTGACAAATATCAGAGCTAAAATAAAAATTAAAACATATGAAATTATACAGTTAATACAATTAAAATATGAAATGCTGTAAAAGGAACTATAAAAGGGGGCTTACCTTTAAGATAAGAAGAAATGTAAGTAAAACCATTATAAATAATTTAGGGGAACATTATGGAAAAGTTTAAAATGTAAAACATTAAAATCTATAAAATCTTAAAAGGAACAAATCAGGTACAAGTTATTCGATCACAGTCACAGCAAAGAATGGGAAAGATTGAAAAAATTTTGTTAACGGGCACTAAACTTGGTTGGTTGGTAGGTAGGTAAAGGAAGTTTTATTGAAGGATATTGAAGTTATGGAATGGGGTATAATGATTTATATCCGGTTTATGCTTAAAAATGGGCATTGTTTCAAAGAGGGGTAGGTCGTGTTTATTGGCTTTAGCAATTATTGAAAAGTTAGTACTAGGGGCACTCAATATATTTTGCCCCACCCTTTTCTCATTAGCTAAATAATAGGCCATGGGGCTGAAATGTCTTTTGGGTTGTAAGTTTGAACTTTCTGCGCTTCACATAACCGGATTTTCCAGTTTGAACCACCTCTCCTTGTATAAAACCGATTTTAAACGCCCTTGTATAAAACAGATGGTTAACGCAGTTTCGAAAATGGCGTTTGACAGTGATGTGCGTCGTAAACAGAGAGCTGTTATCGAGTTCTTAACCGCAGAGAAGGAAACTGTTGGAAATATTCACAAACGTCTACAAAACGTTTACGGAGATGCTGTTGTTGATCGAAGCACAGTTGGACACTGGTCTAAATGTGCGAAATCATCAGAGAGAGGGAGAGCCAGCCTCGATGATGAGCCACGCAGCGGTCGCCCGGCATCGGCTGTGACATCTCACACTGTGCAACGTGCTAACAGCATCATTCGATCAAATCGGCGCATCACATACAAGGAGCTATCACTGGAGCTAGGAATTAGTGAAGGAAGTGTGAATACGATAATTCAGCAACTGGGATACTCAAAAGTGTGTTCACGGTTTGTTCCTCGCGAACTGACTGAAGATCACAAAGCCCAAAGAAAAGAAATTCATTCTGAGTCGTTGGTTCGATACGAGACAGAAGGGGATGACTTCCTTTCACGAATTGTGACTGGGGATGAGACTTGGGTACACGTTTTTGAACCTGAAACAAAACGCCAATCCATGGAGTGGCATCACGCAGACTCCCCACGCAAGAAAAAGTTCAAAGTGGCTCACTCTGCAGCAAAGGTTATGGCCACCATCTTCTGGGACATGAAAGGGGTGATTGTGGTGGACATTATGAAGAAAGGACAAACAATCAACTGAGAGGCATATATTGCTACCCTACAGAGACTCCAGACACGTATAAAGCGAGTTCGACCGGAGAGAAAACTGGAAGACGTCCTTCTTTTGCACGATAACGCAAGACCACACAACAGTTTGCAAACAAGAGAGGTTATCACAAAAATGCACTTGACTGTGTTACCCCACCCTCCATACAGCCCGGATCTTGCACCTTCAGACTTCCATTTGTTTGTGTCAATGAAGGATGCTATTCGTGGAAGAAAGTTTCAGAGTGACGATGAGGTTGCTGAGGAGGTGAAGAGGTGGCTGCAGCGGAACCCAGCGGCCTTTTACCAGCAAGGAATAAAGGCCCTTGTTTCGAGGTGGAGGAAAGCTGTAGAAAAGGATGGAGACTATGTGGAAAAATAAAAACTTGTAAAAAAAGGTATGTAACTACTTGTGTAGAAAATTTCTGGAACTTAGAAGGAAACTTGGAAAGAAAATAAAAAGGGGGCAAAATATATTGAGTGGCCCTCGTAGATTTAATTGGGTGGTGTAACTGATGGGAGTGGGAGCGTATATATGATTGGGAGGGATTGGCAAGTCTATTACTAGTACGGCAACTAATACTCTTGTGTTCATCGATACGAATTTGGAGTTGGCGTGCAGTCATGCCAACGTACGACGATGTGCAATTGTCACATGTATATTTATAAATGACCAATGAGCACAAGGGCTTTCGAATTATATTTTTAAATTATAACGGGAGGAGTGTCCCCAGCATTTTAAGCCAATCTTTTTCCGTCGTTACATAGACGATTGTATTTTTTTCTATTTAAATCTTCCGACCATATTGAAGAGGCCTAACCAGCCATTTGGTATAAATAAATAATTATAATAATGTTTATATATACAACAAAAAGAATTAAATAAAACCCACCACATCACTCTGTTTATTTAGACGAATTATTGGATTGGCATAATCCGTCAGCTGGCTTAAACCGCCACTTGGCTTAACCCGCCAGTTGACTTAGAAGGCCTAACCAGCCATTTGGTATAATTAAATAATAATAATAATAACGTTTATTTATACAACCAAAAGAGTTAAATAAAACACCACCACATCACTCTGTTTATTTAGACGAATTATTGGAATGGCATAATGCTCGTCAGGGGTGTACGTGCATTTGTGTGCGTTTGTCCCGGTCAGCTGGCTTAACCTGCCAGTTGACTTAGAAGGCGTAACCAGCCATTTGGTATAATTAAATAATAATAATAACCAGTGGCGACTCGTGGTATAAATGTATGGGGGTGCGATTTCATAAAATTGTACGACAACACGGACTCACAATAGGCTAGCGCGAATCCAACTGCCGCTCACAAGAGTACTTGTATTAACATATGCGGCTATGCCAGACGTACAATTCTAGTTAATTACAAATAAGTAATAATTTCAATAAAATACATATAAATGGTTTATATCATTATTACTGAAGTAACTATTAGTAAAAATAAAGTTGTTATTATAAAAAAAATTCGCGATTGTACTTATATTTTCATTACAACAGTAAAATATAATTTATATTTACTTGAGCGAAAAATCTATCGCTCCATTCGGCTGCAATATTATTTTGTATTCAAACAGGGTACGCTGTTTGAAGCTATGCTATAAGTTTAGAATATTATGTACTGTATGAAGGCTTACTCAAAATGCCTCATGAATCATGATATGCCACATGAATTTTTAAAATATATTTCAAGAATATTTATTTTAATATCTTAAAATTAATATATTTTTTATCTGTTAAATTAATATTTATCGTTTCAAGCAAGGGGGAGCGACCGCTCCATCGCTCCTATACGCCAGTCGCCACTGATAATAACGTTTATTTATACAACCAAAAGAATTAAATAAAACACCACCACATCACTCTGTTTATTTAGACGAGTTACTGGAATGGCATAATCCTAGTCGCCAAAAGAATTAAATTAAACACCATCACATCACTTTATTTAGAAAAATTATTGGATTGGCATAATCCGTCAACTGGCTTTATCCGCCAGTTGACTTAGAAGGCCTAACCAGCCATTTGGTATTATTAAATAATAATAATAACGTTTATATATACAACCAAAAAAATTAAATAAAACACCATCACATCACTGTTTATTTAGACGAATTATTGGATCCAATTTCACGAAATATATTGAAAATAAATATACAATCCTATACAAGCGAAGGAGTATTGTTTATTCTAACGAAGGCCAAACTTTTCACCCCACCCTAGACATACAATTTAAGGGAGAATCTGGACCTACCCGAATTATTCATTCTGACGAAGGTCAAACTTTTCACACCGCCCTAGACGTACGGTTTAACGGGGAATCAAGCACCCCAGCATTTTCTCATTCATCTCTTATACAAAATGCCTTCAAAACATTTCTTTTTATTCCAAGAAAGACAAAATTAACCGAAATGCTCATTCCGTCGAAGGTCAAGCTTTTCATCCCATCCTAGACCTACTGAGATGAATGATGAAATGATATGCAGACAAATAAAAAAAGGTTCCCATTTTCCCACTCGCTGTATCGTGTAAATTTTTACGTGTGTATATATATTTGTAACTATTGACACGGTACGGTTCTCGTCTTCGTACATTTTTTCATGCATCCTAATATTCTTTTCATTTGAGAAATTTATATATCAATTTTCCCATATGAAACCAGATTTAATAATACGCAGTAGATATACTAAAAACGTATATTAAATCATTCTCATAGAATAACATTCAGTAATCCTTTCTATACACTTTTATAAAGAAAGTCCCGCCAATTCAAACTTAATTAACTGTTAAATTTTATAGAAAACAGTGTAAATACAATTACATTAAATTGTCTTCGCATCCACGTTACTTTACATGAGACAAGAAGGGTCGGTGGCAGGTACATGCAAGGGCACATCGGAATGTGATTGACCTATATATCAGCGGGGGAAAGCCCATGATGTCCGCACTGCCCCTCTTTACAACCATTCTTTCATTTTAAGAATACTAAAATCACAATAAACAATATAAATGTTCTATGAGACTAATATTTATTTTTTTCACCCTATTATCATCACTATAAACGGAAGATATGATCTGCCTTAAAAAATCTAAAAATAACTTCTTATCAATTCATGTTTTCAGCTTCAATAAACGTCGATAAGCCCCCCACACACACACATCGGGAGTACTCAGCAATTGGAATTGAATGAAATATATATATATATATATATATATATATATAATAATATATTAATAATTTACAGAGAGATAGAGAGTCAAAAACTAAAGACGGCACACACACACACACCTTAGACCTACAGTTTAAAGTTGAATCCGAACCACGCAACAGCACGGGCAGGGCAGAAATTACAATGTCATCTAGGGTATCCATTTATGTACCACCCCAACCAGACATTCATTTTCATGAACTAAACACATTTTTATTCACACTCGGTCTAATTCTGCGTATTGTCAAAAACTTTTAAAAACGTAGAAGATTGGGATCTGTCGAACAATAAAGAATTATGAAATGCTTCGATATATATATATATATACGTGTGAAAATTCGCGGACGATACTAAAATAGGCGGTAAGGTTGTTAACGAGGACGATAGAAATAGGCTCCAAGACGATGTAAATAGGATTATGGAGTGGAGAGATAAGTGGCAGATGCAATTTAACGTAGACAAATGTAAAGTTTTGCATATAGGTTCTCGCAACAATAATTACACGTACACGATGGATAATAGGGAGTTAGTGAGCGTTGACGAGGAAGTAGATTTAGGCGTACGCGTATCTAAGGATTTAAAAGTTAGGAACCAGTGGCTGGAGTCTTGCGCAAAAGCTAATAGGATGTTAGGCTTCATAGCGCGTAATTTCGAATTTAAATCGGAGGATATTATATTGCCCCTTTACAAGTCCCTAGTCAGGCCTCATTTACAATATGCAGTTCAGTTTTGGTGCCCGTACTTGCGTGAGGATATTGATAGGTTAGAAAGGGTTGAACGTCGTGCCACGACGCAATGACGCAACAAGCCTTATGAAGATAGGATTAAAGAGTTAGACCTGTATTCACTCGAAACTAGGAGATTAAGGGGGCAGCTTATTGAAGTTTTCAAAATCGTTAATAATATCGATAACGTAAATTTTGACAAATTGTTCACTTTCGATAATAGTAATACTCGTAATAACGGATTTAAGTTGCGTGGCAGACGTTTCATTACTAATATCGCTAAAAACTTCTTTACGTTTAAAGTAATTGATAAATGGAATAATCTTCCCGCGTCAGTCGTTCATTCTACCAGCGTTAATGTGTTTAAGAACCGTCTTGACAGACATTTTAAAAATATTAACGTTGTTTAAAATAAAAAAAACAAAGTTAGCAACAGGAGCTCTGGTGGTGGTGCTCGAGGATGAGTCTGTTGACGATAAATGCCAGCTTGTGACATGCCAGCGTGTGATGCCAGCGTAGATGTAGCTCGTAGCGTAAACTAACCCACTTTTTGGTTAACTTTACTTAATTTTTTTTTTTTCCCCTTATCCTCTCCTTTCTTTGCACGTCTGTAACTCTCTTTTCTTGCATGTTTGTAGTTTGCATGGTATGACTGTGAGTTAAGACTGTGTTTGCATGGTTTGTAAGCGTTCTTATTTTACTTTTTTTCATCTTTCACCCCTCTCCTATTCTCTCCGACTATTTTTCTGACGTGTCGGCAGTAGCCGGCGGATGATGATGGTGAGTCTTTTTTCTCTTTTTCTGAATGAATGTTAACCCACGAGTGATAGGTATTGCTCCTTACTTAACCCCTTATTCTCTTCTCTTCTCTTAACCCCCTACTCTTTCCTTTCTCTCGGGCTAACCTTAGAGTGGATCTTAGGGTCTTTGTTAGCCTTAGCTTCTGTAGATCTGTAGATCTGCTTAAGGGGATGTTATTTACCCACTAACAGCTGTACATACCTATTTTGTAATGTAATCTCAATATTGAAGCGTTTATTTCAAAAGCACAGACGTAAAAATAAGACTCTTAGGCAATAAATAGGTGAACATGAGAGCACTGTGTTGGTCGCAGAGGGCCATGAAAAGAGAGAATTAATTGAGAGAGTATTCAAACTGCTCTTACGTATTAAGTTTCAAGATAAGTCTTTTCATTCTACAATTAAGTTGTCCCCTTCAGGAGGCTTTTATTGTCACTGAGGAAGTTAGGAGAAAATGATATATGAAGATAGCTAATAAAATAAAAAAACGAGATTTGTTTGCGCTGAGAGACACTAACTGATGCGCATTGTGCTGGTATGGCGGGAGGGACCCGCGAATGTAAACACCTCCAAATCGCGGTTAACTCCGTGTCACGATCACGGATAATTGCATGATGGTAACAATTAGTAGGTCTTAACTCGATTGACGACCGTGAATCACTGATAACTGCATGAATAAAATGTATGTATATACGACGATGCGTTTCCGCGCGTCGTTCTCTCTTCACACGAAGGTCATGCTGATGGTTCCTGCTTCTAGGACTGGCTTGGTGGAGGAGTGAGCCGCACTCTTGCGCTCTCCACCGCACTTAGCCATGTACACTAGGGTGGTCCAAAAAATAAAATTTTATAATTTTTTACCTCCACATGGCTGCTCCTGTTCCTATATCTATCAAACATCTCCATGCCAAATTTCAGCCTAATTGAATGATATTTACTGGTCGCTATGAATTTCATTTTACTACTCATTTTTTAGTAGATTGATCTTCTAGGTTAAAAAATGAAAAAACAAGGGCAAATACTAGTATATTTGTTTGAAAACAGATTAAATCTCAAAGAAAACAGCTTATATTTTTTAGAAAACAGAATAACTCTTAAAGAAAACAAATTAATTTTTAAAGAACAAAAATGATATGTTTGATGGGAAATTACATTTATCATTCGTTTATAATATACATCATTACTTAGATTAAGGCTTCATCACTGACTCCTTCGAAGACGATGAGTAGTCTTGGCGATGTTTTGCTACTAATCGGAGGATGAATTATTTTTGTTCTTCATCCTCCGTCAAAGATATATTATATGCATTGATAAAGGGCGATATCCCTCTCCCCCGAATCATTGACAACTTTCAGGTTGATCGCTATGCGTCGAAACTCTTGAAAGCAATCATCCTCCGTCCAGGAATTGGGATCGGTCCTCAGGAAGGTATCCTCCGCTGCCTTCCTTCCTTCTTTCTTTAACAGACTGAAGATTCCCAGGGTCCTTTTGATGACCATTTCATACAAATTCAAATCTTCAATGTTTCTTTGAAGCTTCAGTCGACGAGTAACAGTGGTATTCTCGTTACGTTGGAGGTTTACGACTATCTTCCGTTTGGTCTCGGCATCGACTCTAGGATCAAAGAATGCAAGGCCGATGAGATGCTCTCCAATGTACCACAGGTGCCGTTGAAGAGCTGTGGATGCTGCTTTGGAAATGATCTGATTTGGTACTTTTGCAAGATTTTAAGAAGCAGAATATCGTTGAAAGGAGCCTTGAATCCGACGGGGGCCTTGTTCCAAAAACGTGCGTAGATCAAGGCGATAAACAGAGAGAGCTCGGTGATATTCTCCGTCTCACATGCTGTTAGCTGTAGTTGGTGCTTGAACAGATAAATTTTGAGGACGGAGATGGCCTTGGCCATCCAGCGTGCATGGTGAGTTGGTCCTGGGGCGCGGACCTTGACTTCTTTCTCATCATGGCACCCGAGGAAGGTGAGGCAGAGTCGTAGCAATTCCTCGTAGTCATCACACGATTGTTTAGACTCCAGTGCCTTTGTGAAGTACTGGATCATTTCCTCTCGAAGCTGGAACATCTTTAGATCTCTGAATAGGTTGTTTGAAGCCTTCATGAAAGAATCCTTCTGAAGTGATGGTCATTTTTTCTGAAAACGTTCAAAGAGAGTCATTTCCGGGCCACCTATGGGTCCAAGAAGTGCGTTGCAGGTGTTTGACAAGACGACTTCAAGGATATGATGTCGACAAGCGATCGAGACAAGTTCCCTCCCTACTGCTTTTTCAATCATGGTACAGGCTTCCCTGTGAAGGCCAGTATTAGACGCAGTTGTGTCAAATACGAGACCTTGGATCTTACCGCGAAGATTCCAGTCATCAATCGTCGAAATGCAAGCCTTGGCCTGTTCTTCTCCTGTAGCTCGTTGTATTTTTGGCACGGCTACGAGTTTTTCCATCCCATTTCCCGTAACGATTACCGAGGTTCGTTCGGCTGTTTCCTTTGCGTCGCTGGTGTCGGGAAGTAGTTTTCCATCCCAGTGAAGAAGAAGGGGTCCTTCGACAGAAAACGAAGCTTGATCCTCTTTGGCTGCTGCCTGCCTTGCTTGCCTTCTTGAACGACGGATGGAGCTGCGTGAAAGAGTCATTGTAGGAATATCATAGCCCAGGGCTTGAGCGACTGATCCAGCAACGAAGACTGCTCCTCGATCGGGAAGGTTGACGCGATCAAGAGCAGCAACCACATCTGGTAATGTGAAGATACTGTTTCCTTTCGGAGGATAAGAGTGTACATCTGCTCTTCTGGTCGAAGTCGACGGACGATAATCATCGTCTTCAGCGTTGAATTTTTCAGGGGATGAAGTGGATGTGCTGGATGACGGAAGAGCAGCAGCTCCAGCATGGAATGCAGCCTCTCTTTTTTTGTACCTTAGAGCTTTGTCAGCATCTTTCTGCTGTTGACATCTCTTGCGGTATTACTTAGCAGAATTAATCTTGTTAGCGCCTGCCATACTGCAGGAAAAGACGTCTTCTCGTTGCATCATCAGGAATTGGCGGTCTTCTTCATTGTTTATCACCTTCAAGGCGTCCTTCGAGGCAACGTCGAAAAGCTCTGAGAGAGTCTCTTGGAACATGCTCTCTTTCACTCTACAGCTTTGTAGCTGCGTCTTGCGGTTTTTCTTCAACGCAAGGAACTCTTCGTACAGCTTTGACAGCTTCCTAACGCAGGAATCGACTCGCTGTGTAGGAATCCTTGCTCTCTGCCATACTTGCAGGGCCTCTTTGCAGGCCAAGTTGTAGCTCTCTTTCAAGGTCTTCGACTGTTCATGGTGGTGAAACTGAACCACGAAGCACATCACCACATGTGGGTAGCCTTGCAGTTGATAACTCGTTGCTGGACTTTTCTACAATCCACGTTTCTGCAGAAGAGCGAGTACTAGCCATAACCTGAAAAATGAGAGAAAATAATGCATTAACCGTTCAGCACCAAAGCACAATTATATAAGTGTTAAAGTAAAAAATTGCAGTCAAAATAAATAAAGTAAAAAAAATTGGTTACAGTGGTTAGTGGTTGATGGGTAGGAAGATAGCCAAATTTTTAAAATATATTTAAGAATAAGTAAATAATAAACTTCAAGAGACATAAGATATATACCTTACAATTTTAATAATTTAATTTAATAACAACATCCTTACCGGTTATAAATTTGCATACAAAACATAATTATGTGTGTATATATAATATATGCACACACACACACACACACACACATATATATATATATATATATATACACACACACATATATATATATACTTATACTTAATAAATATAATACATATGAATTAATACTTAATATATATGAATTAATAATTATATACAGGGTGTTTGAAAACTTTCTGTACAAATTGTAATGGGGATAGGCAACACCAAGACAAACCCTTTTCGTCTATAAGTGTATGTCCGCTGACGTCACCATTCGGCGCGAGAGGGCGCCGCTGCAATTGGCTAAAAGGTGAAGTGGGCTAGACTCGCGCTTGCCGCGAGCATTCTTAAATCGGACGTAGTACGCGTAACATGGAGCGCTTCACGACTGCTGAGATGGCTGACATGCATATGGTGTATGGGGCTGCCAATGGAAACGGAAGAGCTGCTGTGAGGTTATACTGACAGCGCTTCCCAAACAGACGTGTGCCAAACCACCAAACGTTTGCGCATTTGCATCGGCGACTGCGAGAAACTGGAACATTCCATGCAAACATGCATGACACTGGTCGGGAGAGAAACGTGCGCACTCCTGACATGGAAGAAGAAATCCTATGGCGATTTGAGGACAATCCAAGCGCAAGCACGCGAGGTGTTGCACGTATCCTCGGTGTGAACCACGACCTGGTCTGGAGAGTGTTGCACGAGCAGCAGTTACATCCGTTTCATCGTCAGAGAGTCCAGGCATTACAACCTCGGGATTACCCTCTTCGTGTGGAATTCGCACGCTGGTTTCTGCAGCAGACAGCGGTGCAGCCTAATTTTCCGGCTTATGTGCTGTTCTCAGATGAGGCCTGTTTCACACGTGAGGGTGTGTTTAACATGCAAAATTCTCACGTGTGGGCGCACGCAAATCCACATGCTACACGGGTGCATGCTCATCAAGAACGGTTCGCCGTTGATTGGGCAAGTTGATTGGGCCGTACCTGCTGCCTGCCCGACTCGACGTCAGGAGTGCGCACGTTTCTCTCCCGAACAGTGTCATGCATGTTTGCATGGAATGTTCCAGTTTCTCGCAGTCGCCGATGCTAATGCGCAAACGTTTGGTGGTTTGGCACACGTCTGTTTGGGAAGCGCTGTCGGTACAACCTCACAGCAGCTCTTCCGTTTCCATTGGCAGCCCCATACACCATATGCATGTCAGCCATCTCAGCAGTCGTGAAGCGCTCCATGTTACGCGTACTACGTCCGATTTAAGAATGCCCGCGGTAAGCGCGAGTCTAGCCCACTTCACCTTTTAGCCAATTGCAGCGGCGCCCTCTCGCGCCGAATGGTGACGTCAGCGGACATACACTTATAGACGAAAGGGTTGTCTTGGTGTGTGCCTATCCCCCATTACAATTTGTACAGAAAGTTTTCAAACACCCTGTATATGAATTAATAATTAATATATATGAATTAATACTTACATGAGATACTATATCTAAGCTCTTGAAGTTTGAACGAATTTAAAACTGTCCTCCAACAAGTTTAAACTTGAAATGATGCATGAGTAAATGATTTGTCTGATTCATAAACAACATTATACAAGAAATCGAACAATTGCATCATCCTCTGAAAGGTGGGCGGAGTCAATGTGGCGTAACTGCCGCGTCCTCTAAAAATGAAGCGGGTAGAAAATGATTAGCTAATTAATTAATTGAAAATGTGAAAATCATAGCGACCTCTTATTATGTACTGAATCGACATATATTTTCCACAAAATCACTTCACATCTAAAGGAATAAGAGCAGCCATGTGGAGAGCATTTCCAACTATTTTGAAATTTTAGCCCAAATTTTGGACCCCCCTAATGTACACCCAGCTCATGTGACCTAATATGCAGTCTGTTTAATTTCTTCATTTCTACCATATCTCAAGAATTGAGATTTCTCGGTGTTAAATGCCTTATTGTTATCTTTTGACCATTTGTTAGTGTTCCCCCTCTGCTCGGTCTCTCTTCACGCGGAGGTCAAGCTGTTGGCCCCGTCTCTATGCCTGGCTTGTTGGAGGAGCGAGCTGCTCTCTCCGCCGCATGTAACCAGGTACACCGGCTCATCTGGTACCGTCCTGTGCCAGGTATCTAGTCTTCTCTTGAAGACTTCAACTTTGATTCTCTGTAACGTTTCTGAGGTCCTTAGGATGCTAGTTAAAAGTCTTGACCCCTGACAACCAAGCTAATTTTATTCAGTGTTGGGGAGGTTCCCTTGTCAGGTCTTTAGTTTGGGACACCACATATCCTGCCTTTCCTATTGTCCAGCGTTGTTTCGATGGATATTGGGTTTAGTTTGAGGTTTGGTACCACGCGCCGATTTTCTCTTCCCGTCTTTGATAATTTCGTTCGTAAAATTGCCTTTGGCTGCGCTGAGAGACACTGACTGATGCGCATTGTGCTGGTATGGCTGGAGGGACCCGCGAATGTAAACACCTCCAAGTCGCGGTTAACTCCGTGTCACGATCACGGATAAATGCATGATGGTAACAATTAGTAGGTCATGTTAACTCAATTGACGGCCGTGAATCACTGATAACTGCATGAATAAAATGTGTGTGTATATAAAATGATGCGTTTCCGCGCGTCGTTCTCTCTTCACACGAAGGTCAAGCTGCTGATGGTCCCTGCTTCTAGGACTGGCTTGGTGGCGGAGTGAGCCGCTCTCTTGCGCTCTCCACCGCACATAGCCATGTACACCTGGCTCATCTGGCCTAATATGCAATCTGTTTAATTTCTTCATTTCTATCATATCTCAAGAATTGAAATTTCTCGGTGATGAATGCCCTATTGTTGTCTTCTGACCATTTGTTAGTGTCACCCCTCTGCTCGGCCTCTCTTCACAGGGAGGTCAAGCTGGTGGCTACGTCTCTAATTCTGGCTTGTTGGAGGAGCGAGCTGCAATCTTACGCTTTCAGTCACACATGACCGTTTGGTGGAAGAGAGAATTGCTCTGTTGCACCGCGTTTGACACTCAATTTTGAACCTTAAACAAATGAGACTGAACAGGTGAAAATGAATGTATTTGTTTAACTACGCGATGAAAAAGTATTTAGTGGATCTTATATATATATATATATATATATATATATATATATATATATATATATATATATCGAAGCATTTCATAATTCTTTATTGTTGGATAGATCCCAATCTTCTACGTTTTTAAATGTTTTTGACAATACGCAGAATTAGACGGAGTGAATAAAAATGCGTTTAGTTCGTGAAAATGAATGTCTGGTTGGGGTGGTAGTAAATGGATAACCTAGATATCCTGGTGGTTAAGATGCTGGGACTGCTGGGTGTTGATCGTAGGTTGAGAGGACGAGTCCGGACGATGACATTGCAATTTCTACCCCCCCCGTGCTGTTGCGTGGTTCGGATTCAACGTTAAACTGTAGGTCTAAGGTATGTGTGTGTGTGTGTTTTGTGCCGTCTTCAGTTTTGTATATCTCTCTCTCTCTCTCTCTCTCTCTCTCTCTCTCTCTCTATATATATATATATATATATATATATATATATATATATATATATATGGGATGAATTTCACAATAAAACACGTGAAATGAATGAATGCTGCAAACCCACAAGGAAAAAGAAAAACGATGCTATGGTTACATCTATACATATGGTTAAATAAAGCATTGGAATTATTAGCTGTTATACAAGCATATTTATGCTGTTTAACCCTAATATCCAACGTTTTACCGGTTTGGCCTATATATACTGAGTTACATTGTGTACATCCGATCGAATACACACAACCAACAACATTATCAGGGCTATTCTTTATTAGGCGTGATTTAACAGTATTATTATACTTAAAGATTACATTAATGCCAATTGCTTTAAGTACAGTTGGAAGGCATTGAAAATTAACATGGTAAGGTAGGCTAAGGATATTTTTACGCTGAAATTCCTTTACGATTACATTATTATAATACCTATTCTTGGCCTATTCTTGACGAGGTGTAGCTTTGAATACACGAAAGGCCTTGGAATCGTTTTTCTTTTTCCTTGTGAGTTTGCAGCATTCATTCATTTCACGTGTTTTATTATGAAATTCATCCCATATAATTGAGCCCACGCGTGTCCTCTTCACTATTGCTCTTTTTACAACCATATTCCCTTCTCTCCGATCGATTTTTAGAAGTTATCGTTCTGCTATTGCTCATGCACATTCTCTTAAGAACCAATTCGATTTCCTTAGGAAGTGTTATAGTGAAAAAGTCATCCCAAAATCCCTGCTTGGAAGACGATACCGTATGTTGGACGATACGCCGTTTGGTGACACCGAAAGGATTATTTTAAAGAAACATATTAATATAGCCCGCATTGAAGTGAAGAACGCCTTCAGAGAGTCCGAAGTAAGAAAAAATATATTTTTTTCCACCGTTCCTCATGCGTGGAGAAGTACACTTTTGGACGATATTTACAACAACTTACGTAGAAGATGCAGAACTCAGAATAGGAAATTAAACAATAGACTGGAGGATTTAATTCATAATAGTTACTGGACTAAAAAAAGTGATTTTAGTAATATTGTTAACTTGTCGTCCCAAGAGCTAGACTTCAATATGAAATGTGCGTTAGGCTTTGGGTTAGGTTTCTCAGTCCCAAAAAAGCCCAGCAGTTTACTGATTGCTAAGTCTCTTATTAATTTTGAAAAATATAGTAATATTTCCGAAAGTGAGGTGACTTTAGCCAAAGGTTGTGTGTATAGTGCTTTTAATACGAGGTTTGAATCGAATTATCATTTGAGGTTTGAAAAAGCCCTAAAAACACTGAAAAATAATGATTCATTACATATTACTAAAGCAGACAAATCCAACTCGATCGTCATCATGGACAAAAACAGTTATGTTGAAAAGATGAATACGTTATTGAGTGATCGTGACACGTACAAACCTCTAAATAGAGACCCATTGGAGGATGTTAATAAAATGTTTAACAGAAAATTAAGAGAAATATTAAAAAATAACTATAATGGGCGTTCACAGCAGTTTCTTAGTATCAATCCGTCACTACCATATCTGTACGGCTTACTAAAAACACACAAAGTTAATAATCCCATGAGGCCTATTGTTAGCTCAGTGGGCTCTGTAACCTATAAGCTATCAAAATGGTTAGTTAGTTTATTAACGCCGTTAGTTGGCTCTATTTCTGAGTCACATATTGTAAATAGCATGGATCTTATTGACAAACTGAAGTTCCCTAATGACCCTAATTTCAAATTGGTAAGCTTCGATGTATGCTCGCTATTCACAAAAGTCCCTGTTGATGACCTACTTGAATTTTTAAAAGATAAGATCTCTGAATATTCTTTCCCTGTTCAACACAACACTCTTATTGAGTTAATTAAGCTTTGTGTCAAAGATTGTAAATTTCAGTTTGAAAATAAGTTTTATGCTATGTCGTTTGGATTGGCTATGGGAAATCCCCTTTCACCTGTACTAGCTAATTTATATATGGAATTTTTTGAAAGTAGAATTTTGCCTACGATTGTTAATTTTAACCTGGTTTGGTACAGGTATATAGATGATATTTTATGCCTTTGGCCTAATAGTTTGGATGTGGACTTATTTCTTGGTAGGCTCAACAATTTAGTCCCATCTATTAAGTTTACAGTTGAAAAAGAAAATGATGGAAGCCTATCTTTTCTTGATCTAAAAATTTGGAGATGCTCTAATCAGTTCAAATATGAAGTCTACCGTAAGCCTACTAATAATAACTTATGTGCATTTTTATTCTGACCATCATCCTTCGATTAAATCCTCTATTTTCTCTGCTATGTTTCTTCGAGCATTGAGAGTTGTCAGTCCTGAATTTTTAGATTCCGAGTTATGCAATATCATGAATATTGGTACTAAATTATGTTATCCTATTTCATTTTTAGATAACTGTCTTAAGAAAGCCAAGAATAGGTATTATAATAATGTAATTGTAAAGGAATTTCAGCGTAAAAATATTCTTAGCCTACCTTACCATGTTAATTTTCAATACCTTCCAACTGTACTTAAAGCAATTGGCATTAATGTAATCTTTAAGTACAATAATACTGTTAAATCACGCCTAATAAAGAATAGCCCTGATAATGTTGTTGGTGTGTGTATTCGATCGGATGTACACAATGTAACTCAGTATATATAGGCCAAACCGGTAAAACGTTGGATATTAGGGTTAAACAGCATAAATATGCTTGTAGAACAGCTAATAATTCCAATGCTTTATTTAACCATATGTATAGATGTAACCATAGCATCAAGTGTGATAGTTCTAAAGCGCTTGTTAAAAACAGAGATATAATAGAAAGAAATATTCTAGAATGTGCATTTATTCATTTTAAAAGCAATTTCAATAACAGTGCGGGGACGTATAAAATTGACGATATCATGTTAAAATTTCTTTTGCCTCTCATTAACCCTTCTTAAGTATGTGCTAATTGTTTTGTTTTTCCTGTACGTTGTATATATTTATGGGCATCTCGCCTTTTATCTTCATTCCCTGACGAGGTGTAGCTTTGAATACACGAAAGGCCTTGGAATCGTTTTTCTTTTTCCTTGTGGGTTTGCAGCATATATATATATATATATATATATATATATATATGTCATTCAATTCCAATTGTTGAGTACTCCCGATGTGTGTGTGTGTGTGTGGGAGGTGGGGCTTATCGACGTTTATTGAAACTGAAAACATGAATTGATAAGAAGTTATTTTTAGAGTTTTTAAGGCAGATCATATCTTCCGTTTATAGTGATGATAAGAGGGAGAAAAAAATAAATATTCGTCTCATACAACATTTATTGTTTATTGTGATTTTGGTATTCTAAAATCAAAGAATGGTTGTAAGGAGAGGCAGTGCGAACATCATGGGCTTTCCCCCGTTGATATATAGGTCAATCACATTCCGATGTGCCCTTGCATGTACCTGCCACCTGTCTCACGTAAAGTAACGTGGATGCGAAGACAATTTAATGTAATTGTATTTACTCTGTTTTCTATAAAAATTAAGTTAACTTTGAATTGGCGGGGCTTTCTTTAGAAAAGTGTATAGAAAGGATTACTGAATGTTATTCTATGAGAATGATTTAATGTACGTTTTTAGTATATGTACTGCGTATTATTAAATCTGGTTTCATATGAGAAAATTAATATATAGATTTCTCAAATCAAAAGAATGAATATTAGGGTGCATGAAAAAAATGTACGAAGACGAGAACCGCATCGTGTCAATATAGTTACAAATATATACACACACGTAAAACTTTACACAATACAGCGAGTGCGAACAAATGGGAACTTTTTTATTTTTGTGCATATCATTTCATCATTCATCTCAGTAGGTCTAGGGTGGGATGAAGAGCTTGACCTTCGACGAATGAACAGTTCCGGTATTTTTTGTCTAACTTGGAATAAAAAGAAATGTTGTTTTGAAGGCACTTTGTATAATAGTTTAACTGTAGGGTGGATGAAAAGCTTGACCTTCGACGGAATGAGCAATTCGTGTATTTTTTTGTCTTTCTTGGAATAGAAAGAAATGTTGTTTTGAAGGCATTTTGTATAAGAGATGAATAAGAAAATGCTGAGGTGCTGGATTCCCCGTTAAACCGTACGTCTAGGGCGGTGTGAAAAGTTTGACCTTCGTCAGAATGAACAATTCGGGTAGGTCCAGAATCTCCGTTAAACTGTAGGTCTAGGGTGGGGTGAAAAGTTTGGCCTTCGTTAGAATGAACAATTTGGGTAGGTCCGGGTTTGTACATTATTATTTTTTATTATATACGGTATATACTCCTCGTTCGTAATTCTTATGCTATTATTTTTTATTGCATATATTCCTTCGCTTGTATAGGATTGTATATTTATTTTCAATATATTTCGTGAAATTGGATCCAATAATTCGTCTAAATAAACAGAGTGATGTGATTGTGTTTTATTTAATTCTTTTGGATGTGTATATATAAACGTTATTATTATTATATAATCATACCAAATGGCTGGTTAGGCCTTCTAAGTCAACTGGCGGGTTAATCCAACTGGCGGTTTAAGCCAGCTGACTGGGACAAACACACACAAATGCACGTAGAGCCCCGACGAGGATTTTACCATTCCAATAATTCGTCTAAATATACAGAGTGATGTGGTGGTGTTTTATTTAATTCTTTTGGTTGTGTATATATAAAAGTTATTATTATTATTATTTAATTATACCAAATGGCTGGTTAGGCCTTCTAAGTCAACCGTCGGGTTAAGCCAACTGGCGGTTTAAGCCAGCTGACGGATTATGCCAATCCAATAATTCGTCTAAATAAACGGAGTGATGTGATGGTGTTTTATTTAATTCTTTTGGTTGTATATATAAACGTTATTATTATTATTTAATTATACCAAATGGCTGGTTAGGCCTTCTCGGTTAACTGGCGGGTTAAGCCAACTAGCGGATTAAGCCACCTGACGGATTATGCCAACTGGCGGAAAGCCAACTGTTGAAAATATATGCTTTAAATAAATAGCGCAATCTAGAAACTCAGCCAGTTAAGCCAACTGGCTGATTAGGATCTTATAAGACAGTGGGCGCTCGGATGAACTCTCAATATTCGCTTGGCAGCAGCCAAGCGAACACTCCTCTCTCCTTCTTCTATCTCTCTTAGGTTAGTATACCCCTTTTGGGGGTGAGGCCGTCCCAGTTTCTCCCCCAAAGACCCTCTCTTAGGTTAGGTATACCCCTTTGGGGGGTGAGGCCGTCCCAACTTCTCCCCCAGTCTCCCCCAGCTTGCTGGGGGAGTTCATTGCAACTTGGGGGATAACCCCTCCCCCATAGTTGCATAATCTCTTGAAACATTCCCCCTCCCCCTTGTTGTTTAACATCTTGCAATATTGATCGACATTTGCAATTGCATTGCACTCTAACATTTTGTGCCCATACTACTCCCTCCCACAAACATATACGCTCCCATTCCCATCAGTTAGACCACCCAATTAAATTTACTAACTTTTCAATAATTGCTAAAGCCAATAAACACGACCTACTCTTAGAAACAATACTCATTTTTAAGCATAAACCGGATATAAATCATTATACCCCATTCCATAACCTCAATATCCTTCAATAAAACTTCCTTTACCTACCTACTAACCAACCAAGTTTAGTGCCCGTTAACAAAATTTTTTCAATCTTTCCCCATTCTTTGCTGTGACTGTGATCGAATAACTTGTACCTGATTTGTTCCTTTTAAGATTTTATAGATTTTAATGTTTTACATTTTAAACTTTTCCATAATGTTCCCCTAAATTATTTATAATGATTTTACTTACATTTCTTCTTATCTTAAAGGTAAGCCCCCTTTTATAATTCCTTTTACAGCATTTTATATTTTAATTGTGTTAACTGTATAGTTTCATGTTTTAATTTTTATTTTAGCTCTGATATTTGTCAATATTTAAATTGTTTTAAGTTCATAATTGGTTTTAATTTTATATATATATATCTAATTTTTAGCACTGAAGATGACATTAGAAATGTCGAAAGTTCTGCATATTAAATGTTTGTAGATGGACTAGTCTTGTTGTTCCTTATATATATATATATATATACATACATACATATGACGCGTTCGGTGGAGAAGGGGCGAACGCAACATTTTCGAATTATGCCACAAAATGCAGTTAAAGTTTGTAAACTTTAAACCTTTGTATTTTTCCGGTTTATTGAAATGTTGTATGAATTTGAACACATATTTGAGTAAAATATTGTTGTGTAATATGTCGATATAATAAAACGCCAAGAAATTTTACAATATTATTTATTGATAGCTTCTGATGTTAACTGGTGTAATCCATTATTTGGTCCTCTTCGTCGAATGTTGTTACCTGCTTCAACTGTTTCGGTTTCTTCCAGTTCCTTTAACAATCTGTATAATAGTTCACTGCAGTTGCAGGCATTAGGTCTGATAATTCTTTGAGATCTTTATTTTTTCCTTAGTTATTGGCAGCAATTGGAAACTTTGGTTGCAGTGTCTGCTGGGCTAGATTGAATAAACTGACACTGTAGGATTTTTTCCCTTTCTGCAGTCTGACGGGATGGCTATTATCTGGGGTTGTGCGGTATGCAGTAGATATTACGTAGCCTTTCTTTGTGTTGAAAGTCAAATATTAACTTTCTTGCATCTGTAAATTTAGTAGTTGTTGATTTCCTAATGACAATGCACCACCTGAACTCCTCGATGAACCTATCTCGCTAGTTTATCACCTGTCTTTAAACCTAAATTTTACCATGAAAGAGTGCAGACTAACATCTAAATTTTGCATAGGTAAAGCAAAGGTTTTAAAGGATAATATACGACAAAAAACTCATTTTTCGAATTTTGGGCGTTCGCCCTTCTCCACCGAACGCGTCATATCTACACACACACACACACACACACACCACACACACAACACAACACATATATATATATTATATATATATATATATATATATATATATATAATAGGGAGAGGGGCACCATAATCTTGTTCCATTTTATAAAAAAGTATTTCAGGTAAAGTTTTGTCTTTTTTGGATTATATTAGGGGTCGCTACCAGATGGGAACTTTTTCTACTACGTAAAGGACTTAGTTGTTGAGTGACTGAGTAATTTTTTCCTACTTTTTTTGTAGGTTTGGTAGTTATAGTAAAATTATCTTTAATAATTTCAGCTAGATACCAACTACATTTGAGAAGTATGTGGTGGACAAAGTTGAAACCATGTTCAGAGAATGGGAAAAACTAAAGAAAACCAAAGGGAACAAAGACAAGCGTTCTGAGAAATTAAGACAGAAAGAGGAAAACTGGAGGGCAGACTTAGAAGGTTTATTTGACATTACTCGTGCTGATGCTTTGAAGATGATCAAAACTGAAGAAGATCCAAAGTTCCTTGCTGCCCAACGTGAGAAAGAAAGATGAGGTAAGATGGGATGTGTAGACCGAGCACTAGCCGAGAGAGAGGAAGAGTTAACAAAAAGATAGAAGACATTTAAGAAAAGAATAGCAAGAAGAGAAACATATGAGACAGCGTGAAAAAAGGTTAGCTTTGTGTTCTCCTCAGAGTCCTCATCTGAAACTGAAATAGAAAGCAAAGCAGCTGTCAAAGAAGAGGCAACACTTGGTGCCATTGGTGGTGAGCCTGAGATATCTACTTCAGCTACAAAGCCATTGAAAAGAAAAAAGTTATGAGATAAGTTGACACCTACAATTCAAAGTCTTGGCCACAATCCAGCTGAATATAGTATCAGTTATTTATCTATTCGCCGAGAAATACCGAAGCGTCTGGATAATTACTGGAGGATATAACGGGGAAGAAAACTGTTGACCATCTTCCCATATTAGTTTCTGGTGAAGGAGTTAATCAGCTGCTTGGGGTTCCCAAACTTTCATTAGGAACCTGTGATTCAGCAGCCTCGGCTGTTTGTGAAGCATTTGTGGTTTGGGAACTCTGCAATCATGTTAAGTACATGAGCTTTGACACGATAGCTGCCAATACTAGCTTAAGAAGTGGAGCCTGCATTCGCTTTGAGCAAAAGATCTGGAAAAATATGTTGTGGCTAGTATGTCGTCAACACATGCTGGAGACAATGCTTGAAGCGGTTGTGTCTATCTCTCTAGTGTCTTCAAAAGGTCCTGAAATCATCATTTTCAAGCTGTTCCAAAGTAAGTGATCAATCAATCAATCAGACCGACTACCAGAGAGCATTATCTGATACATTCATTACGCATGAAGTTGCTGACATCAGGGATGAAATAGTAACATTTGTATGAAGTCAGCTAGAACAGTTCCAAATTCGGGACAATTATCATGAATTCCTGAAACTTACAATCATATTCCTGGGAGGAACACCAACCAAAGGAATCTCTCTTGAGTTTCCAGCAGGTCTTCATCGTGCCAGATGGATGGCCAAAGCTATTTATTCCCTGAGGATCTGGATGTTCAATAGACAATTCAAGTTAATCGCAAGAGAGGAGAAAGGATTGAGAGATCTGCATGTTTGTTGTTTGGTTGTATGTGAGGAAGTGGTTGCACTCTCTCTGGTAACGAAGTATCTGCTGACACAAAATACAAGATTGTGCAGGCCTTGTAAACACAAGGAGATGAGCACTCAATGAAACGTGTCAATCTGGACTCTGCATTGATTCAGCATAAGAAATTGGAAGACTTTGTTACTTCTAATACTCCTAGGCTCTTTGAAATTACAGGATGTCTCTGGACTTCCTAGACAAAGATGTCAAAGAGTGGAATAACAACAGCAAATACAATTCTGTTAAGGCTACTGTCCAGTGTTTGAGGATTGTCAATGACATTGCAGAAAGAGGAGTAGCACTAATAGATGAATATAATAAACTTTCAACAAATGACGAAGAGCAGAAACAATTTCTCCTGTTGGTAGTCAAAGAATACCGGCAAAGGTATCCTGACCGAAAGAAAATGTCACTTATGAAGTGATCTGCTATCTGATGACCTAAAACATGTAAAAGATATAGATTGGTTTTCAAAACACTGAATTTTCATAGATTTCAGACTTCATGGGTACACTTTTTTGCTACTTTAAAAATATATTACAATTTGTCTTGTTTGTTGTAGGTTCCTTTTATTAACATCTCCAATGAATAATGAATCTCCAGAGTTAGAACATAAAAATTTTCTCGCTTTAAGACAAGTAATAGAGAAAAATTATTCAAATTGGTTAACTCTACGATTAGCTGTGTCCCAATAAAAATTTAACTTGTAGGTTTTAGTCAAGTAGCAAGATGGCCTAAGAGTGTAAATTTCAATGACCGGAAGCGACCTCTAAAATTCGTTTAAATGCTATGAAACTTTCACCTATGACTTTTCTCAAAAGAATGAACAAAATGTAGCGGTGCCGCACATAAAAAAAGAACAAATTTGCAATACTGATATGAATCACCCAAAATTATTATTGTTGTTTTAATATATATATATATATATGATGTAAAATAACGCACTGTCGCGACGAAGTATGAAGAAGGAAACCACTCTTCAGGAAGACGTAAATTTTTATTTCTTAACACCAATACGCCTCGGTGGTGTAGTGGTTAGCGTCGCTGACTACGAATCTATCGGCCCCCTGGGATCGAGAACCGGTGACGGCAGCCGGCGCGCAGCAAAACCCAGCTGTTCATCCTTCCACACAGTAAAGAAAGTGGTTGGTAGATAAATGGGTACTCTGGGTGTCCTAGACGATGGGCTGCTGGTGGGGCGTGGTTCGGACTCCACGTTAAAATGTAGGGCTAAGGTAGAGTGAAAAGCTTGACCTTCGTCAGAATGAACAATTCGGGCGGAAGCAAACCAAAGTTAACCAAAGGTAATACAGTTTCGGCTCCTCGCGAGCCCTTGTCAATTGATAATTTGCCAATTGACAAGGGCTCGCGAGGAGCCGAAACTGTATTGGTGTTAAGAAATAAAAATTTACGTCTTCCTGAAGAGTGGTTTCCTTCTTCATATATATATATTAGAAAAATACCATAACCGTACATTGACGTTAACACAGCAGCCGAACAAAAATGTGCAACACAGAGCAGAAGATTTCGTCCCAGCCTAACATGAGCCACATCCCCAGCACGTCTTTTTGGTTTCCCGGATGGTGGCGTAGTTTAAGACGTTCCCGGGACTTGGCTCTGTGCTGCACGTTTTTTATGTCTCCATATATATAATATATATATATATATATATATATAAACCTTTGGTTATCTTCCTCCCGAATTGTTCATTCTGACGATGGTCAAGCTTTTCACTCCACCTTAGACCTCCAGTTTAACGTGGAATCCGAACCACGCCCCACCAGTAGCCCAGCGTCTTAACCACTAGGCCACCCAGGGTACCCCTTTATCTACCAACCACTTTCTTTATTGTGTGGAAGGATGAACAGCTGGGTTTTGCTGCACGGCGGCTGCCGTCACTGGGTCTCGAACCCGAGGCCGATGAATTTATAGTCAGCGACGCTAACCACTACACCACCGAGGCGCATGTATATATATATATATATATATATATATATATATATATATATATATATAATATAATTAATTAATTAATGGCAAAATTCTTCCTCCATTTTCGTCAGCGGTCATTGAAGTTACATTAGCTCGTACAGGTTCTCTTTTATTTTTTCAAATTTTTAATCACTTATGTTCGCGTTAAGATAGGAGTGGGTTCCATTAAAAAGTTTAGAAAATGCGCTTTTTTACCGTACATAATGATTATTTTTTTCGAATTTCACTCGCGTAAGGATATTAATTAAAAAACTCGAAATGAAATTACTACTACTTCCTCCTACCTGAGGTTTCTACACATCCAATATTTTGTTTTAGATTAGATTAGGTTAGGTTTGGTTAAGTTACGTTAACCTGACTTAGCGTAACCAAACTTAAATTGAACACCAAAGAAAACCATCAACAAGAAACTAGGAGTGATTTTCGAAGTCGGAGGAAAGTGATACAAAAGATAGCACCGAATCGGAGCGAACGTGTGTTATATATATATATATATATATATATATATATATATATATATATATATCTATATATATATATATATATATATTATGATATATATATATACACACACACACGAGTATATGAAGTATTGAATCCTTAATCAGTATTCCATGAAGCGAAATCTCCCGTTTCGTGTGGATCCCTTATTCACATAATCATCGTTTTTGGCACGTGATGAATAGTGGTAATGAGACCATTTCCTTCACGGAAAATGTCTATCATGAAAAACTCGTTTATTCCTCCTCAAAATTGGAAAGAAATGAAGAAATATCGCAATATTTTTGCGTTTTAGCATCTTTCAATATCCTGCAAACATTTGCCTAAATATAAGCTTTAGTGCTTTCGTACTTTCTTTCGAAATTCTGAGGAAATGAAATACATTCGTATAGAATTTGTATAAGAATGAATAATATATATATATATATATATATATATATATATATATATATATATATATATATATATATATATATATATAATATATATATATATATATGTGTGTGTGTGTGTGTGTGTGTGTATATATATATTGTATGCATTCGAGATTTTTTCCGATTCTACAGTTGTCTCTAAAAATCTTGATGTGAAACTCCGTGTTTCTTACTGATAAACATCTTTACAAAAACATCGAGTTGTAGGACAGAATTTTTTTAATTGAGTGTATATAATATAGAGTACATCCAATTATTTTCATACTTATTTATTTTTGCGGATTTCCTTCTCTTTTCAAGTTTTAATTCTTCCTCGCATCCTCCCTACGATAATGATGTAAAAAAGTATACGTGGATATAAAATGTATAGTTTTGGAAAAAAGTTCGCCTAGAGACCTAAAACTTCAGAACAGCATAGAAAATTACTAATTGGTAATATTCTGAGTATTCTGCGTTTTGTTTGGACATTGTGCCCTCTTTGGAGATAGTAATAAAATTTCAAAACTGATTAGTAATTTTTTTATGCTTTTAAAACTTTGTTCCTGGGCGAACTTTTTTCCGAATGTGTATACGTACTCGCGTATACAAAATAGTGTACATGTATCCACAAACGTATCTCTCTCCGCGTTAACGTGCTTACCGCGTATATTTAATAATAATAATAATAATAATAATAACAATAATGAAGAAACATTTTAAATGTTTACAAGCCCTTAAAAAATGTAGTTCTAATCGAATTATAAGAAATTAGTATCGAGAGTTCTTTCTCTGTGTTTGCTAAACTGGAACAGCGTAAATTCATTGTGTCTTTCCCCGACGTTATACTCGTACTTGTTTTCAAAATTAATAGGCAAAATACACACCTTAAAAAGTGAATCCTCTCTTCATTTCGTGTCCCCTTCGTTCAAAATGTCAGCGGGGTTCGTGTCTCTATGCCCAGTCCACGCTACTCGTGCGGCAGTTAAATGCAATTAAGAGAGTAAATCAGTGTAAATCAGTAGAAAAGAGTACAAAGAACGTAGATTAAACGAAATTAAATAATAATAATAAAAAAAAACATTCATTACGCAGCACTTCGGATTTTTAACCAATTTTAAAGAAACGTTTATTTTTATCTTCATTTTTGGAAAACACGAATGTAAAGGTTGTTTTTAGTAAAAATTAATAGGTAATGAAGGATCAATAGAAAACCTTTTAAAAAATAGCTACAAAAAAATAATATATTTCGGTAAATATTTTAAATAATTTTTATGATACGGACTTAAAATAAACAAATAAAAATGCGTGGAAATACGACTCCACTTTTGAAAACACGACCGTTCGACCCTATTCCCAGAATTCTTCTTTAAATATTTGAAGATGTAATGCTTGAGAACACACTGTCTCCGTGATTCACAGACTGAGTTTACTTCATTAAGGAAAGACTGAGTTATAATTTGGAAAGCGAAATTTATGCAGATTAGAGTGGAAACAAGTAAAAAGGAAGTGAATTAAAGGTAGAGCGGTGAACATTTTTACGAACACACTTATTTTACTTTCTGCTTTTCTTTTAATGAACCAAATCAATACACTCACCTGATGACAAAATTATATATAATATATATATATATATATATAATATATATTATAACTGTATATATATATATATATAAGCTTATATATATATATATGAAAATTATTCACGAAAGAAACACGTGAAAAATATTCATGATGAATAAAACCCGAAGGAAAGGAAACACAGAATGGTGCTGAAGCGCTTTCGTCTAATGACATCCTCAGGATGTCATTAGACGAAAGCGCTTGAGCACCATTCTGTGTTTCCTTTCATTCGTGGTTTTCATCATATCATATATATATATATATATATATATATCAGGGGCGTATATTCAGGGTGTGCTAGTGTGCGCCGCACACCCAATAGATTTTCTGTAAATTAATATTTAATTAACCCTTTGTCTCCCTCTCTCAACTTTAGTCGAGACGAAGAAGATGCCCTAGCCCTTAATTCCGCGCTTGACTATTACACTAGTCGAGATGAGAAATGAGCTACTTCAATTCAGTTCGGATTGTCGTTACAACCATTCGGTAAAATTTTGGTACTGAGCGATAGAAGCACCACTAGAGCTTGTTTGAGGCGCGAAATTTCAGTATTACGGTGCGGCGATATATATATATATATTCTTCTCCCCTACTATGGGAATATAAATTTACGTTAACTCATGGCAAATCAAATGGAAAAGGGAGAGAGCGAGGGATCAGGGCGGAGAGTGTGCGGTCTGTGGACAGAACACCCTCGATATATGGTAAAGTGGGCGGGGCCTATGTTGCCATGGCCCGCGTCAGGTTCATATGCTTAACATATTACACAGCTTATACATGTGAAGCAAAGAAGTTCCTTATATGAGGACGTTATTGCTCACTATTTTTCTCCAAAAAGAAGACTTGAGTTTATGTGTAAATAAGTTCGATGCTTAAAGGAGCCCGTAGAAAATTGGCGTTAGATTTTTTACACTTCACCTAAATTCTCCAAGTGTTTAGTGTAATATTGAGAAGGTGGATTGCGTATGCTTACCATATTACTATTAAGATTTATTAATAACTAAGTTAACATGAATTTCAGTTATTGATTTTACTTCACATGATATTCCACACACCCAATTCACACAGTCACCATCCGCCACTGATATATATATATATATATATATATACACATATATATATACATATATATATATATATATATACACTTATTATTTAATAATTACCTCAGTAAGGAGAAGTAATTAATCGATCAATGTACACATTAAACAGTAGAACACTCAAAATAAAACCTTGTTAATTTACATGAAATAATTGAGGGTGCATTCTAACGGAAGTTTTTCCTTCTTTTGGTTATCAAAGCTGCTTGTCAAATGATATAATAACTCCTTTTAATGTTACATAACTTGTTTAGATTGAAGAAATGGTATTCAAAACTTTTTTGAGTGATTTTAAACAATAGGAGATAATATTTCTATGTCTGGAAAGTTGTGGGAAGTCATTGTTTTCTGTGAGGAGACAGCAAAGGGCCTTGTACTCCGCAGGAGGAACGAAGACACTCGGAATTGCCCCATCGAACCATAAAAGATTGGTGGGTGTACCAAAATTTCAATATATTTAATACATGCAATGGAACCTTCCTGTATTAAATTTTTTTAAATAAAATAGTGTGGTTCACCCTATCATATACCTCGTAATGCAATCATATCCAAGCAATGTAAATTGTTGAATTATTGTATTGAAATACAATTTCCTTCAGTACATGCTGTAGATATACAAATCACTTGAGTTGGACCTTTTAAAATCACATTGATTAGGGAATGTTCATAGTCATTTAATTGGCGTTGCAAAAGTTTCTGAAGTATAGTAGTTTTGAGAAGCAGGAAGCAACAGTAATAGGATAATAATTATTACTTGACAGAATGTCCCCATATTTATTTTTTGGCAAGGCGCAAGATTTTTTTTATGCAGGAAGGAGAGGCCAACGGCCAAAATCAAGGTCTGGGGTTTTCGAGATACCAAGACACTCTGCGTTTGAAAGATGGGAGGTCATAGACAGAAGGAAAGATGGATCGAGGAAGATTGTTCCAGAGTTCACCGGTTGAGTAGATGAAAGACTGAAAATACCGATTAACCCTTGCATTAGATAGTTGGACAGAATACGAATGAGAAAGTGTAGAAAGTCTGGTACTGCGTGCTCTCCTTAAAGGAGGAGGCATGCAGTTAGAGAGTTCAGAAGAGCAATGTCCGTTATAATGGCGATAGTAAAGAGAGAGTGAGGCAACATTGCGGCGAAGAGAGAGAGATTGAAGACGATCAGTAAGAGGCGGGGAACTGATGAGACGAAAAGCCTTTGATTCCACCCGGTCAAGTACGGCTGTGTGGGTTAAACCATTAAACCACCCCACACATGAGAAGCATACTCCATACAGGGGCGAACAAGACCCCTGTACAGAGACAGCAAATGAATGGGGGTGAAGAAACTGCGGAGGCGGTACAGCACACCTAACCTCTTAGAAGTTGTTTTAGAAAGAGAGTATATGTGATCTTTCCAGGAAAGATCACGAGAAAAGGAAACGCCAAGAATGTTAATAGAAGAGGAAGGATTGATTTGTGTGTTGTTGAAGGTAAGGGGATAGTCGTGTGGAAAATTGTGACGAGTAGACAGATGGAGGAACTGAGTTTTTGAGGCATTGAAAGCCACAAGGTTTTCTCTGCCACAATCAGATATAGCAGAAAGATCAGAGGTCAGGCGCCCCATAGCACCTGATCTCACAGCAACTGCTGTGAGGGACGCTTTGGGAAGCGGGTGGAGAAGTGAAGAGTGGAATCATCGGCATAGGAGTGAATAGGACGAGAAGTGCTGCAGAAATATAACTATGTGCGAGAATGGCTGAGAAAAGCAATGAGATATGCAGAATCACCATGTCATTGGCATACTTTAAATGCTCATTTGATAGGTCATCTACACCTAGATAAGACCCTGTTTTTTGCTCTTTAATCAGACTCTTAATTTCAAGAAAAAACGTCCACGTATTTTCCCTAGCCCCTCCCAAAGGTGTTTCGTTGCAGGCTACATAAAGATACTGTAAATAAACACTTTCCACACTATTGAGAATGTTTGGGTAATTTTTTTTTTCCCACAATTTCGCAATTTCTTCCTCCTCCGACACCCAATCAATTGTTGGTAGGACAATCTCGGCACTCGTTTCCTTCTTGACAAATTTTAAGAAATTTTTATCAGTCATTATTTGAGTTACCTTCACAGACTTTTAAGGCTCGAATAAAATCATCTTCGTGTTTACACCGTCATATGACTGCTCTATATTGAACCCTACTTCTACTCATATTCATGTAAACTGGTGCTGTTCTGGGTCTAGCAAGAAAGTACAATAAATCGTAAGCGTCTTCATAGGTGAAGAAAGTCTTAAAACAGAATTCAAAACGCATTTTCTCGGAATACTTTTAACTCGCTTTACTTAAAACAAAGCACACTACTTTTATGAGTTTGCAAACAGTACATGTTAATATATTCAAAACGTAGAAGGAAGTCGTATTTAATTCATCTTAATATATTAAATGTGTAGGTTGAGAGTAATAATTGTAAACTGAGCATGGGTATTTTACCCCCCATGAAAAACAAAATAAGTAGACATTTTCCCAAATCCATAGAAAATCTTCAGGTAATTCCAAAACAAGACGCCAAACAGATAAACATCGGTAAACATCGGCACCGCTAAGAGAGGAACGTTAC
The DNA here is from genome assembly GCA_023014485.1 of Bathynomus jamesi. NCBI lineage: Eukaryota > Metazoa > Arthropoda > Malacostraca > Isopoda > Cirolanidae > Bathynomus > Bathynomus jamesi. Next base: position 234,983 of record JAJOZX010003361.1, on the reverse strand, counting down.
GAGCCATTAAATTCCAATTTGGTCGACTGATTGCTATATGCCCTCGGCATTGCTTGGGGACGTTATTCCCATTCACTTGCGTTTCTATTTCACAGTTTAGATTTTAAGGTTTAAAAAGAGATATTTTCACCTCGTGTGTGTGTATATATATATATATCGTAAAGAACGACGCTTGTATAGGAGATATTCCGCGCAAGACGAGAGAGAGAGAACGAAACAAATATCTCCTATACAAGCGTCGTTCTTTACGTTATTTATACTGCGTGTTCTTTGCAGTTGAATGTGTGTATATATATATATATATATATATATATATATATATATATATATATATATATATATATATATATACATACTGTATATATTTGGTAAGAATATTTAGTGGAGTAAGCTTACCATTGAACTATAAATAATTGTTGAAGAAGTCGTCCCTTTTGAATATAATTATAATAATAATAACAGGGATGTTTAACCTCCTTCATTACGGCAAAGGTCATGTGACGAAGAGAACATACCGCTTTACATGGGCTCCGAACCATTGATCACTACCTCATCCGAACGCGGAGGACAGTCATCCATCCAACTACTGAACTACTTTATACACGCATGACATTCTAACACCCATAGATAACAAGCTTACCTTATCATATGCAGATGACATCACTCTAACATCCACCCACAACAACATCGACACCGCTACAAATAACCTACAAACATACATAAACAGTATACAAGACTGGCTCACACACAATAGACTCAAAGTAGCGCGCACAAAATCAACCATCACCTTGCTAAGAAGCAACACAAAAGAACACCAGATAACTCCACAGCTTACACTAAACAACACCAACATTCCACACACACACAGGACCAAAATACTTGGGGGTCACATACAATACATCATTATCTTTTGCAAACCACATTCAGGACATTAAAAACAAATGTACGTCAAGACTTAACACGCTTAGGGTACTAACAGGCACAAACTTTGGACACCAGCAGGAAACATCACCACTCATATACAAACAATATATTCGCTCAGTTATGGACTATGCTAGCCCATGCTGGGCACCCATTATCTCAAACACACACATAAACACTTTCAGACAATAAAAACAACGTACTTCGTATCATTACAGGATGTACTCAAACAACACCAATAGAACATCTGCACACAGAAACAAAAATACTGAAAATTAGGGAACATTTAGACATGAGGGGAACACAATTCATGGCAGCAGCGACAACTAACCCACAACATCCTTGCCACTACATGTACAATCATGCACCAATATCTCGCTTACCCAACTTACAGACGTATAAACACAGACTAGACAACTCCGCAGATGACACCTGCCACCTATGCCAGGACGCACCACAAACAATTGAACACATTATGACAGACTGTACCGCTCTAGCACAACATAGAACACAACACAACATCACTAGTGCGCTGAACCTCTGGTCCACTCTGGAGAGTGCGATCGGTTACCTGCGTGCCGCCTGCTTGCTCGATCAGGGTGGGCTGATCGGCTAACCAACAACAACAACTACTGAACAAACCAAACATCGCTTAACTTCGCTGATCTGACCGGAAGCGGCGTTACGACGTGGCCACGACGTAGCTCTTCCCTTTTGAATAAAATATACGTTCTCGACTAGATAACAATCATGATCATCAGTTCATTATTTTTATTTCTGCACTTTCCTGCATCGGACGTCATTCATACCATGCATTTACCAGGCATATACCATCATTTTTATTCCATGCACATAGTTTAATGTTAAAATTACATAAAAGAAAAAAAGAAACTATCCTATAATTTGCAAAATAACGTGAAAATATATCCCAGAATGCGAGAGCACCAAACCTGAAAACCTACTCGAAATGAAAGTGATGGACGCTCTCTCGCCTATATGCAGTATATTTCATCTTTAAACAAAGCTGACCGTTCTATATGAGTCGCTATCAGTAGGATAAAGCAGTGAGCGTGGGAGATGTGAACAGTTTAATTTTTAATTCCCATTGGTGAAATTTCTTCGTGTAAACAGGCAAATTGGTAGTTGCCATGGAAACCTGAAATAAAAGCAAACATTGATGTGGAAACAATTACTTTTTAAAACATATATTATATTATACTCAAATATACTTATTTATTTTGTAACTGAATTGAATTTTGTTTTAATTCATGTTAATGAAGCCTGTTACTGCGGGGGCTGATGTAGAAAGGAATATATATATATATATATATATGCTGTATATATAAACGTACGGAAGAATAGTGGGATCGAGGCCCCGGGGACGCCCAAAGACGACGTGGCTGAAGACGGTAGAAAGGGAGAACCCGGGTTTAACTTGGCGCCAGAGAACAGATCTGGCCAGAGACTGGGCGCAGTGGGTGAGATTACCGACGGGGGAGACGCATCGCACGGGACCGAACCTGGAGACCTCCAGATGGGAACTAAGTCTAAGTCTATATAAACGTAATCTTTTTTATTCCCAAATTTGATCTATATCCGTAAAGGACTAAGGAGAAGAGATGCTTTAAAACGAACATGTCTTTTCCTGCCGTTGAAACTCCCTTTCAAACACTATTAACCCCGAGAAGCGTTTGCAAACTTTTCGATGTCTCGTTAAAGCCCTCGTCACGTCTAATGGATTATGAAGTAGGGAAGAAGCCGAGGAGCGCCCCCTTTATCCGTAATTGAATTCACTGCCCTTTCACAGTGACAAAATCTTGCTTTGTTTCTAGATCCTTTCGACCATAGTATGATGAAATATCTCAATATATAGAAAATATCGGTGAAATGCTCTATGCAAATATACATATATATTTGCAGTTTCCTAGACTTTTGACTCACCGTGTATATATATATATATATATATATATATATATATATATATATATATATATATATATATATATATATAAGGTGTCTGAGGAAGGTCTGAAATAAAACAATTCATATCTCTTAAACAAATTGACTTAAGCCAAAAATATTTTGCGACATTCACTAGCCAGACTAATCAAGTTTGTGAATTATATACATACTTAAGTTTATCTTTAAGTATCTCCATATTGAAGTACTATTTACTCAATTATTTACGTTTATTATTTTAATAATTTAAATTATTTTAAATGAACGAAGAAGATACAGAACAAGTATTTGAGGTAAATTCATTTATGCAAACAGCAAACGTGGAATAATCGCCGTCTGAAGTAGTGAACATTACTTCCCAAGATATATGATATTTAAAGTTTAGCTAGACAAGGACTTAAACACATTGGTATTAATAAATGAATTAAACTTAAATATATAATTAATATAAACTGGACGAGTCTGGCTATTAGATGTCTGATTATTCTCGGACTATATGTATGTATGCACCTCGGTGGTTAGTGGTTAGCACCGCGGACTACGAATCCACCGTCCCCGGGTTCGATTCCCGGCGGTGGCAGACGGCGTACAGCTCACCCAGTTGTTCATCCTTCCATACAAAAAACTTAATTGGTAGATAAATAGGTACCTTGGGTAGCTTAGTGGTTAAGACGCTGTGCTGCTGATCGGGAGGTCATGAGATAGAGCCCGGGCAAGAACTTTATAATTTCTGACCACCTGTGGTGAGTCGTGGTTCGGATTTCACGTTAAGCTGATGGTCTAAGGTGGGACAAGAAGCTTGATCTTCGTCAAAATGAACAATTCGAGAAGAGCAAAACCAAGGTTACCAAGATTTATATATATACGAGGTGCGATCCAAAAGTTCCCGGACTGTACAGACAAAAAAATGTAGGCTTACCTTAGGTTCTAATTACTGCTGTCCCCTTCAAAGTAGTCCCCTTGGGAGATGAGACAACTGGCCAAGTGATTTTCACACTGCTGGAAGCACCTCTGGAACTCCATTTTGGGGATGTTGTTCAGCACCTCGTGCGATTCCGCCTGAATCTCCTCGATGTCGTCAAATCCTCGCCCCTTCAGTTGGATCTTCATCTTGGGGAACAGGAAGAAGTCACAGGGGGCTAGGTCGGGGGAGTAGGTGGTGGGGGACCACTGCCATGTTGTTTTTGGCCAAAAACTGCTGCATAGACAGAGCGAATTTGGCAGCGATCCGCCTCAGGTTGAGTTCCTCCGTGAGAATGCGTTGGCATGAACCAAACGATAGGCCAACGATGCTGCAGATGTTGTTAATCGTTCGCCGACGGTCCTCGTGAGTAGTATAGCCGCAAAAGGTTAGAGTGCAGGAATGTTGCAAGTGATTACGTAATGTTGCAAAGGGGGTGGGGGTTGTTGAAAAAAAAAGAATTAAAAAAATACCCCCAAAGGGCCCTTTGTTGCCAACCGGGGTTGCAAGGGGCATGCAACTTGGAGGCGGAGTTCTCCCCCAAGCTATCCCCCCCAAAGGGCCAGAAAGGAGAGAAAGGAGGAGAGGTGTTCACCTGACAGGAGCCAAGTGCATATTAAGACTTCACCGAGTAGACGTTGTCTTATAGGCTCCTAATCAGCCAGTTGGCTTAGAAGGCGTAAATGGCTTGAGTTGCCAGATAGCGCCATGTATTCAGTTTGTGCTATATATTTAATTCTAATCGAAGACTGAGTTGCCAGATACCATTGTATACATTATTATAGACGCCTAATCAGCCAGTAGGCTTAGAAGGCGTAAATTGCTAGAGTTGCCAGATACCACTTTTTAGCGATACCATTGTATATATTATTATAGACTCCTAATCAGCCAGTTGGCTTAGAAGACGTAAATGGCTTCAGTTGCCATGCTGCCAGATACCATTGTATACATTATTATAGACGCCTACTTTTTAGCATTGCCAGATACCATTGTATACATTTAGAATTCCGCTATGCGCCATGTATTCAGTTGCCAGATACCACTTTTTAGCATTATTATGGTGAGTTGTCTCACTAAACAATTAAAAGATTTCGCGCCATATATTCAGTTGCCAGATACCACTTTTTAGCGATATCATTGTATACATTTAGAATTCCGCTAGTAGGTTTAGAAGGCGTAACATGTTATAATTAGAATTAAGTAAAACAACATTGCATCATTCTTTTTATTATAAATATATAGAAAATAAATATACATTTCAATAATAATTGAGGAATATGCATATAATCAAAAAAAATATATACACACACAATTATGGAGATGGAGATATATACAAATAAATATACATTTCAATAATAATAGAAATATGCATATAATCATAACAGTACAGGAGAAATATCACGCAAAATATATAATTACATTTCACTTTTTTTTTTTTCAAAATACTAAACTCGCACTTAATCGAGTTTACAATTACATCATTATTGCTCTGCATTACGCAGTATACGCGGTTTAATAAATAATATTTCACCGCTTAAAGTATAGGGAAACCTGTATTCGATATGAAGGGCTTTCATATCGTTCAGTACTATTTTTGTTCCCACTTTACAACCGGTTGGTAAATCATCTTTAAATACGTCTAGAATACAATCAAAAGCACGCACAAAGAGTTCATCGTTAGCTACATTATTAAACAAGTTTATAAACACGTTTTTCCAATCGAGGGTTTATTTCTACCGACTCGAGCTTTTCAATCGTGAACTCACTCAACATAGCGGCAATTGAAATAATCTTCTAAATCGTTACGACAACTGCGCGTTATATAAAGAAATAGTTCTTCAGGGTGAACGGTGTAGGTGAGCTCAGCCTTGTACTGATCAATTGCTTTGTACCAAAGTTCATGGTATTTCAAAGAGTCTAAACTTTTTAAATAACGTCCAGCTCTAGACCATTCTCACCAGCCCTACACTCGGTAAACCCGTCGAGCAGAGCGGTGTATGCGTATTCAAGTACTGTATCAAAATAAAGCATATCCGTAACACGCGCGTCTAATATAGGTTTCAGCTTGCGGAATCCGACGATTTCAAACATTCTGTCGATGATGAAACGGTTTCGCGTAGGAACAAGAGCGTTATTATCAGAAGCATTCTTCCACATCAGCCGTATATCAATGCATGGCCGATCGTTATTTATACACAACGTACATACAACGGCGTATGAGGGTGCGTCACTAATCTGCTCTCTTCTTGTACCTACGTTAGCAGGTATTTTATAACGACCTTCACTCCACTTCTCAACTATCACGAAGATTCTATTCATCTCCTCGACACTTAAATAAACCCGTTTGTTTGTTTGTCTACATTCCGTTTCCAGTACATAGCTAACGGTACCGGATTTACGCCTGAACACGCGCAACGATTTCGTCACGGACACATCGTACGAGGCGTTGAGAATGCTGCTCAAAGGAAGTTCCATCGTATTCGAGGAGCGCACGTCCACTCGGCTCAAGCTCTGAGATAACTATGAGCCGTGTGAGGCACGCAGGTAGGCAGGAACGGTTCGACGGGCGGCTGACTCGATGATACGTGAATGGGCTTGTTCGTATGATCCGCGAGTCGTACCGAATTGTTGTACATATTTGTTTTTCCGGTACAAGAATTAATTTCACCACTACCAGCCTACGCACCAGACAGTTTACCTCAGGATAAGAACTAGGCACATTTTATGTTTTACTAAACATCTTCACACTCCGGCGCACTATTTGAGAGGAACATATGCTCATATTTTTCCTTTCTGCCCATCAAACGATACTCGTCTCTAAAGTCTGTTAAAAACTCACGCAGGGCACTAGCCACAACCTCACTACGAACCTCATCATGATATACGTTAATATAGTGATAAAAATACTTAAGATTGTCCATGATCACGAGATTCACATTTTCAGTCGTAGGGTATGAGTAATCGACATGGTGTAGCATGACGTAATACCGCTTGTCACACCACCCATCCGCAAGACTCATTATCCATACCTGCTGCTTCTCTTCTGCACGCGTTGTTTCTTTTACTTCACGGTGTATGTGAGACTTTATAAAGTTTAGCTCTGCAGTATACTTCAGCACATCGTCTGTGCAACGAAAGCCTTCAACGGTCTCACCAGAACATCCGTAGAGTATTTGTACATCTTGGAACTTCGCACAATCCAATGTGTTTTTAAAAGAGGCATAGGAGAGAGGAATAGGAAGTTTTTCGGTATCCACCACATCCTGGCACTTTGCTGAATACCATTTCATAAACGTTGTACAAGCAATATTAAAGGTAGCCATTTGAATACACGTCTGATCTTTTCTTCTGAATACACGTCTGATCTCTCGGGCTTACTGCAGTCGACTGACCACGCAGGGACTCCCAGATAGTAGCATGACTCAAGGTCTTACAGTGGGCGGAGCTTAGAACTTTCACATGCGCGCGCGCGCGCGCGCACACACACACACACCCACACACACACACACACACACACACACACAAAGGAGAAAGTAAAACGCTAATTGAAACATGATTTATTTAATAAACGAGATATTCAAGTTATATATATTTACAAATACGATTTAATAAACGAGATATTCAAGTTATATATATATATATTTACAAATACGATTTAATAAACGAGATATTCAAGTTATATATATATATATATATTTACAAATACGTGTAATAAATCAATAGATACGATTATATACAAGACAAATACGTGTCAGTTAACAATAGAAGCATCAAGCGTTATGGTATCCAAAGGGTACGGTATCATAGGTACCAGATGACTGGTAACGTTTCCTATAGGTGTTACGGCACACCTTCGTACCCCTAAGTTCCTTCACGCCCCCCAGCTTCTGCGCTCGAAAATTGTGGGTGCCTACAATTAGTTGGGGAGGTCGTTCGCCCTCATCATCGTCCAAACACACTAGATCCTTCAACGATTCAAAGTTAACAACCCGCCGATTCGCATGGTTGAGCGTAATACCCTTTGCCTTCACGATATATTTCATTTCCTCCCGCACCCTGACCCGTATCCCATAAGTTTTAGGTCCTGTTGAGACAAAAGAGTCGGCGTATGCGTTGTCCCCATACTCATCCTTGATCTCATCAGTGAGCTCGCCGAGGAACTCCCCAATAGCGGGCATGTATTCACCCTCCCTCTCTGTGAATATCACGCTATCTGTATCGGCATACAATACTCTCCGCCCAAGAGAATGCAATAGACCCCAAAGTTTTATACGGGCGTAGGCTGTTGTGAAGCTGGCCACAGATATGTTTGAAACCCTTGAGGTATCTGTGGCCAATTCAGTGTTGTTGTACTTTATTATGTAAGTATTACCTACATTCACGATCTCCATGACCTCTTTATCGGGAGCATTGGCATAATCCCAGACATCACTATAACTTTGTGCCAAATGAATGTTCCCTTTGCCGGTATTCTGCGCATTTTTCCCCATAGACTGTTTAGAAAACTTTGCACTAAAGCGCTTGCCAGGATTCTTTACAATTTGGACACGATCAAGTTGTATACCTTCGCGGTCGCGGTAACGTTGAATATAGGCAGACTTTTCATCTTCGGTATCAACTCCTCGCGGATACCCTGATGCCTCAACCTTATCCTTCAAAAAGGCGTTTATATATGGTGTGAAAAGGTTGGGTAGCTTCTGAAACCTCCACACCTCATGTATCTTCAGTATTCTATAACCATGGCGTACGGCTAGGGCCAGCTCAGGACTTGTATATACGCCTCTGATCTTACGCTGGTGGGGTATATGGTTACAATCGCCGTTATCCTCTTCCGCGCACTTCACGCACAGGGGAAACATGAGCTTGTCGTCGATAACGACAGTAAGATTGGCATCCATAAATTGCGTGGGGAGTACGTCTACGAAAGAGAGCCCAAAGTAACGATCATTCAAATTTCTTGAAAATTCATTGATGGATGGCAGGTTAGGTCCCACCAGTTTCTCAGGAGCGCCCACGGAGTACGGATTGTTCTTCATCACGTATGGGTACAAAGAACAGAAATCGTAGTAATGGAGCTTCACACCCTCCGTAGGTGGAAAGTATAGTCTGAATGGATTTGTACGTCCTCCAAACAAGCTATCACCACATTTGAGAGGATCCAGCACCATTGAGCGCTTGATCGTGTTTATTTCGTCACGATACACGTCGTGTCTCCATCCGTGCATCATATTCTTGCTCCCACAAGACTTTGTGAGTGAACTGTGATCCTATAAGTTGATCGCGGGTGCGGGTCCGTGCAAGACAGTCGGCAGGAGATCTACCGTGGATATCTCCGGAGATTCTGCACTCAGGACGGGGGCATCCATGCCACCAGCAACCGTTAAAGGAGTACACAGTCTTCACACCAGTGACACGGTTTTCACTTAACCCATCAACCCAAAAAACACGTCCATTAATCTTAATGGGTACTTCACCCGTGTTGCGGGCGTGCTTTATGTATACACCTGTCTGTTGCTGTAGGTGTATGAGCCAGTAAATAGCCTTGTGTCCGTAACTGCGGGGGTTGTTTCGGTGAATAATGGCTAAGGTGTCTTTAGGCATGAAGTTATTCTTGAACACCGTAAAACATAATGATGCGATGGTGGTTGCGACTTGCAGCGGATCGCATTTGAAACGGGCTATGTACATCCTTCTAAAGGCTTGGAAACATACTCTAAGCACGCGCACATCATTCACGCAATAACGCTCACATTCATCACTATATTATAAGGGTTACTTTCATTAAAACTGTTGTAGTATCGATCAAAGTCTTCACGTTCATCCATACAGTCAAAATAATGTTTGGGTGGTGGTGGGCCTACGTAGTTTAAAGTCTCGCTGGTGAGGAAAGTGTAAGGGAAGTATCCTTTGGAAACTTCAGCTGCTACTCCCATCACCTTGGGTACCTTTGCTAATTTACAAGGTGTGAATAATAAAGTGTCTTTAAATTGTACATTGCCTCTTATTTGCATCTGTATTAATTTGTTGCCTCTTTTCAATGGATCACCTGTAAATATCTCAGAGGATTCGTGTTCAAGCAACTCCTTATAAAGGAACTGCGTGTCAAACTTTGCTTCGTTATGGGCGAGAATATACACAGTCATTTTTTTTAACTTGTCGGCTAACTTGACAATATAGGACACAAATAGTTTCACAGGACTATCGCGGACATTCGTTTTAAAAACGTTTGTCCGTTTACCGCATTTGGGGCACTCGTCACATTCGATACCCATACACTCATCACAGATGGTCTGGCTCACAAGTAAATGTGGAATTACCTCTTTGGTTTCAGCGTTCGTATATGTTTCTATATCGTAGTATACAGTTATACAAGGGTTATTTTTAGGCTTAGCATCTTTCATATAACATACATGCTTTACTCCATCCGCCTTATATTCCTCCTGGCATGTAGGACAGTGAATTACGTCACACTTGTGCTTAAATTTCCCCCAATTATCCATTGTGTGAAACATACCACATTCACAGATTCTCATTTTCCTGCACGTGCCAATTGATTTATGAAATCAAAACAGCTATTATTGAAAAATGTGCGTCTACACACATCACAGTCTCTCTTCTCAGCTCAACTACACGGCTTTCACATTTGGTGCTTTTACACTGCTCACATACCATGTGACATTCTTTACAATGTCTCACAATATCATCCGCAAACTCGAGGCACCCCTTACACAAATCATGTCTCCCATATTTTCGACTTTTGTCATAACTCGCGTAAAGCCACCTTATATTACGGATGGGGAGATACGTTGTCCCTGACAATCCTAAAATAAGTAGGGGTCTTGTACGATCTCTCACACAGCTTTTAAAAACATACACAGTCCTACGACGATCATCCAGCCCAAATACAACTATACGGACATTCATTTCCTGTTCTACCCTTCTCAACTCTTCAGGACCCATATTACAGTCAAATTCAAGTTCACAGTCTACAGCTAGTTTACGGGCACGCTCCACGACCGTAGGCAACCAAATTTTTGGGCCTGTGTATTTTGTACAGTAAACATACGTGCTAAGAGTACTGCTATAAAGCCGCAACCACGATCGACGTTTATGCTTTCGGTAAATAGTCGGAGAATTGAAGTTAAGAGTATACGGTATGGCACTATGACCCGCAACACGGAATACACGATCAATATTTACCGTGAAGTTGTCCATATTAAAGGCTATACTACTTTGGGCGGCTTGCATTATACGTCCTAATATATATTCTACATCTTCAGCCGCCAAACGTCTAAATGGCACTATCACCCAATAATCGTCTACATCACCGTCATCTGACCCGAATCCAAAGGACAGACTCGTCCTGACTTCACGCTCGTCGCGATTCTGAAGAGCAAACTCTACAATACGCTGTACAACCCCGTAGCCCGCTCAATTCCATTGCTATACATGGCTCTAGGGTCGACCCTGACTCTATACCGATTTCTAGTCAAGGCTGGGGTGGGGGCTGCGGAGCGCACCAACTCGAACGTTATAACATCCTCAACAGAACGGGGGGCATCTGTGGCGGATGAATTAGGGGATATATTAGCGGAAGGTGCTGCTGGGGGGCCTGTTGCGTAGGAGGTTGAGGGTTGGGGATCTATTATTGTAGACTTAACAGAACGGGGGGCAACTGTGGCGGATGAATAAGGGGATATATTAGCGGGAGTGCTGCTGGGGGGTTGTTGCGTAAGAGGTTGAGGGTTGGGGATCTATTACCGCTGCAACAGGCGCGTATTTCGGTCGCTTTATACCTGACGTGGGGTTCTCATACCTCCGCTTTGGACGTGCTACCGGTATCGCTGGTGAGGGTTCGTTGGCAGGGGAGGAGATCACAACTACACTGTCGTCGAGGTCATCCGTAATGTCAATGATGGGGTGCTCTACCTCATCGTCATTCACGGTTCTGTGGGAGAAGAAAGCAAAATATAAGGAACAGCACTCAAAATTTGTAATATTTTGTAAATGACCCACTTAGGAGTGTGACGTGTTAGAAATGGACTCTGTAGAAAAATTCAGATTCACGAGCCCATCCACATGTATTATATCTGGACCTACAGGATGTGGTAAAACTGTGTTTATGCTTAAAATCATTAAAGAAAAGGGAGAGATGTTCTCGAAATTTGTGCATAAAGTTATATGGTGCTATTCGACGTATCAATCAGTGTTCAACGAGTACCAAGATGATATTTTGTTCCACAAAGGCGTATATGACGTTAATTCGTTAAAGGGAAATGAACATACAATCATTGTAATTGACGATCTCATGTTGGAGATGGATAAAACGTTTGCCGAGACATTTACAGTATTCTCCCACCATCTTAACATAAGCGTGTTCTTCATCAATCAGAATCTATTTTTCAAAAATAGATACATGCGCGATGTGTCGTTAAATACGCAATATCTAGTCTTATTCGCGCAACGTAGAGATGTATCACAAATTGGGGTATTAGCCAATCAAATGTTCCCGAATCAGCGTAAGGAGTTTTTGGAAGTTTATAAAGAAGCTACAAGCACGCGTTACGGATATTTGCTTTGCGACCTTCATCCGCGAAACACGTTTAGAGTGCTTCTGCGAACGAATATATTTCCAAACGAGCCTGAAACGGTGTATATTCCAGAATGACAAAGAGACTAAAGAAATACCGTGAATTAATAAAAATCTATCATCGACTGCCCGGGCAATGCAGCAGATGTTTATTAAAAATATCGACGCCGACTTTTTAAAATGCATCTGTGAAATCTGTCTTAACGTTATAAATTGCAATGTATCAATGAAAACCCCTCAGAAGGCTCGCCTACGCCGCTACAAGAACATAATACGTGCACTCGCTCGTAAAAGTCAAACTGTAGCGAAGAAAAAACGAATTATTGTACAAACAGGAGGGTCATTTCTCCCCATCTTATTTTCAGTTTTGGGTCCTTTACTGACTAGATTAATATAATGAAGAAAGTGGTAGTGATTCCCCACGAGGTGTACGCTTCACTGCAAAGGAATCCAGACACGGATCTAGATCCCCGTAAAAGCAGACTTAAAAGAATGGAAAGCCGAAAAAAACACACGATGAGAAAAGAATCTTATACCAAGAAGCTCTGCAGAAATTTCTTCACGAGTACGAAAATTATAAGAGCCCTACAGAGATTCCTGTGGTTATTAGGCACAGCATGGGGGACGATGGACATGGCGACATAGGATCTGTGCCCGACGATACAGCTGACCAACCAAAAAGATTAGCCACACAACATATCGAACATGTATTAAAAAGCACCCTCCCACATACATTGATGAGTAAAGGCTTAAGTCTTTATAATCTATTGAATGAGGATCCAGCCATACAATGGACCGATACAGGCGAGATCATTGTGGAAGGATCAAAGGTACAGGGATCGAATATCGTAGACATTGTCCATGATCTGGTGAGAAAGTGGGATAGGCCATCACCATCAGGATGGAAGCATATTAAAGCAAGACTACAACAAATAAATGTCCCTAAAACGTTGATAGGAAATCTGAACAGGTTAAAAGACTTGGAACATGCAACGCATGTGACACAATTGAAGGCGCCGTCACCCCCGGCGGTAACACCTTTGAAGAGGAGCAAGAAGAGGTTAAAACCAACCCTACCCACGTGCCTCTAAAATACGCAAATGGCTAACGTATTAACTAAACGCTATTATGACATTTCTAACCCATCCTCTTACGGCGGCGTAGATAGACTGTACAGAAGTGTTTACGGAGTAGGAAAAAAAGATGTTGAAAGATTTTTGAGGGAGCAGGACGCTTATACGCTTCATAAGCCTGTGAGAAAAAGGTTTAAAACAGCCAAGACAACGGCTTCCTCGATTGATTCTATTTGGCAAGCAGATTTAACAGACATGCAAAGATATTCTGTGTATAACGATGGTTACCGCTACATTCTATTCATAATAGACGTATTCTCTAGATATCTGTGGCTAGTTCCTCTGAAAAATAAATCACCTGAAACAGTTGCTAAAGCCACCAAAACGCTAATGTTAAAAGAAAACAGGGTTCCTGGCTATTTTTGTACGGATATGGGGAAGGAATTTATAGGCCGTGCTTTTCAGAACATGTTGACAGAGTTTAATATCAGCTATTACACAACCAATTCTATACATAAGGCTTCTTTAGCTGAAAGAGTTCAGCGCACCATAAAGGAACGCATGCACCGTTATTTTACACATAAAAACACATACAGATTTCTAGACATTCTGGAATCATTGGCATCATCCTACAACCGCTCACACCATCGCACGATTGGGACAACACCTAACGATGTTTTAGAAAGAGGTACGCTCCCGAGAAGAGATGGATCACCACCACCACTCTGCGCGCTTCAAAATCAATGATTATGTAAGGCTGTCGCGTTCGGGGAATAAATTCGCAAAGGGTTTTGAGCAAGGATGGACACGCGAGATTTTTAAAGTTAGGGCTATGAGACCTAAAGGTGAGATAATGATGTATTACATTGAAGATTTGAATGGGGAAGAAATCTCAGGAGGCTTTTACCGCGAGGAATTGCAGAAAGTTGCGTTTAATTTAGGAAAAAATGTGTTTAAAATTGAGAAAATTTTAGGAAGCAAAGGTTCAGGAAAGAGAAAAATGTACCTGGTGAAATGGCTAGGGTACCCAGAAAGCTTCAACACCTATATAAAAGCTGATGCAATAATGAAGCTTAAATAGTATGCAACATGGCTCCTAACCATTTCTACGTCACACTCCCGTCCTCCTCGTCCCTGTCTGTACACCCTAACAACACACTAGCCAACTTTGTAACAGAACTCCACAAGCACATTGAATTGGGTCGTGATTCGTATGAGGTGGGGATATGCGAAATTCAGCTGGACACCATCTTTTTAAATATTGAACATAAAGAAACCGTTTTTACGATTCTTAGAGACATTGACGAGTGTGAAAAAGCTGGGGTAGCTATGGATGAAACTATGCGTATCGCTCGGACTAAGGTTGCACGGTATTACAGTACAGAAGTAAGACTAGGACCGGGTCAATATGGTTCGGCCGAGGATGTTGTGAGAGGCTTAAACGTAAGTTTAAGAAACTCAAACCTTACGAATGATTTAGTATACGAAATCGTAAACAACCCTGCACATACACTAATCCTAAAATCAAAGACTAACAGACGTATTAAAGACCATAGAAAGTTCCAAATTCTAGCCAATGGCCGATATAGCGCAGCCTTCCAAAGAGACACATTTCACGAGACACAGCATGACTTGTCCAGATTAATGTATCAATTGAAGATGGAGAAATTGGCTGAAAGGTCCCCAGACATGTGCTATATTTACAGTAATATAGTGGAGCACCAGTTTGTTGGGGATACCCAGGCACGCCTGCTGCGCATTGCTCACATCCCCAA
Source organism: Bathynomus jamesi (assembly GCA_023014485.1). Classification (NCBI taxonomy): domain Eukaryota; kingdom Metazoa; phylum Arthropoda; class Malacostraca; order Isopoda; family Cirolanidae; genus Bathynomus; species Bathynomus jamesi. The sequence goes on along the minus strand of JAJOZX010003361.1, from coordinate 219,704 downwards.
CCATAGAGGAAGGAGTTTGAGTATTACATATGACAGACCCCATTATGTGAATGTCGCAACTAATTTAATAACCAATATCTCAATATATATAAGAACGATTGAGGGTGAAAACTTCCCATTCGGTAACGGGAGCTTAACAGTGAAGCTACACTTTCGACGCACTGAGTTATAATGGATAGAAAGCCTTTCACCGTCTATCGAGGGGTGAGATACCAGCGCGGTAGTGGACTTGGATCCATTTTTTCATCCATACTACGTACGGCTGTTCCTTTGCTGAAGAGGGGGCCAGATACCTTGGAAGGAAAGCGCTACAATCAGGTTAACACTGCAGAAGACATATTGGCCGGGGCTAAACCTAAAGAAGCTCTAAAAAAACATTTAAAGCGTACACGGGACGAAATCATCAAAGATGCAAAGAGAAAAATGCGTGGTGGCGGGAAGAAGAAGAAGAGGGCTCCCGGAAGAAGAAGGGGTCACGTGGTATTAAACGTAAAAGGCTATCAAAAAAGAAGTGCTGTAAGCGAATGAAACCTATGGTTGACCACTTTTTTGACTGATATAAGCTAAGGACATTGATCTCATGAATCATAGTTTGTTTACCACTTGTCGAGAGAGGAGTCACTATTTCGCCATGGCACGCTTCATCCACCCATGTAGTTCACAATGCTGTAAATCGGAGCTGTCCCTTTTTGAGCTGCCTCCAACCCAAGTTTCTATTGAGCACAGTGACTTTATTACAATTAACCCTTTAAACACAATTAGTTCCCCGAGTGCACCTATAGAATTCGTGATACCCAGCTCAGGCCCTTACTTTTTTGATCCAAGCTGTGTGCACATGTACGCTAAGCTACGTATAGCCCATTCTGATGGAACGGTCTGCGATGACAAATATGCTGTATACCCTGAAACAAACTTTCTGCACTCCATATTCAACCAGTGTGACGTATATTTAAATCAGACCAACATATCGGCAGGCACGGGGTACTATCATCTACGAGCCTATCTGGAAAATGTCCTCAACTTTTCCAAAGAAGCGAAGGCTACCTTTTTAAGTGCCGAGGGATATTATCAAACTAAAGATGAAAATAGTATAAAGGACAAATTTAAAAATTCTAAAAAGAAAATATACGAGTGTTTTGGACGGTTGCACACAGATTTCACTTTCCAGGAGAAGTTGCTTGTCAACGGGGTGGATATGAAAATAAAGCTCACCCGCACGAGTCCTGAGATCTGCTTAAATCTGGATGCTGATCAAGAAGAGGGTGCAAAGCCCGTTGTGGTTCACATTATGGACACATACCTCCGCGTACGGCGAGTGAAATTAAGTTCACCAAAACAACTAGAAATTGAGAAAAATTTACTAAACGCTACAGTGAAATATCCTATTAACAGAGTGCAAATCAAACTATATACGGTTCCTGCAGGGTTGGCATCGAAGCAGATAGAAAACATTGCCCTGGGAAATCTTCCTAAAAGGATATTAATCGGCATGCAGGACCATGCTTCGGTGAATGGAAAATATAAAAAGAGTGCCTTTAAATTCGAGAATTTCGGACTTAAAAATATAACTCTATACGTTAATGGCACTGCTTTGGGTGGAACAATGGGTACGGACTATTCATCAGACGCTGTGTTACCTCTTTGTGCCAGAGCCTATAGTAATCTGACCCATATTGCAGGTGATTGTGATGAGCTTGGTAATGGGGTAACGCAGGAAGAATTCATTGATCAATTTAACCTTTATCCGTTTGACATTACACCTGACTTATCTGCTAGCGTAAATACCCATTTAACCCCACAGCAGAGCGGAAACATCTCAGTGCGGCTGGAATTCGCCAAGCCTATAGACGCTCCTATTAGTGTACTAGTATATCTCGAATCGCAAGCCCTAATAGAAGTAGATAGATTTAGGAGCGTTATCACTGACTTTTAAAATGGATGCTAATACACTTCAGAAAGTAATGGAACGAGTCACACGTTCCAAATTTATCGGCGTGTTTGCGAAGAATGAAACATTGAGTTTGCCAAGTACGCGAGAATGCGGTAGTCTTATTGTGAACACAGATGTCATCGGTAATGAAGGGATTCACTGGATCGCTGTCTATTTTAAAAATAGACAGCGCCTGTACTATTTTGATTCACTCGGTACTCAACCCTGGAGTGACCCTATTATTGTAAAATTTCTCGCTCAGTTACATATTCCCGAAGTTGTATGGAACCCATTTCGTATACAAGGATATTTTAGTAATGTTTGCGGAATGTACTGCGTCTCATTTCTCACGCATATGTCATGTGATAAAGAATTTATAAATTTTTTAAATTTATTTGACCCGTGTCACACTCGCCGAAACGATGAAATGGTATGCAGACAGATAAAAATCCGTTTTCCAATTGTACGTACTCGTTGTATAGTATAATGTTTTTGTTCGTATATTTGTAACGGTATATTCTGTAGTTGGTTATTGTACTGATTTCTTTCATTTAATAAATTTATGAAAATATATTGTCTTCTTACCCCAAAAAGATCGAAAAACACTTACATTATTTCGGTGTGACATTGCTGACTGATCAGTATATCCTCCGTATTCATGACACGAGATTCTTCAAAAGATTGTATAACACGTGTCAAATCCTCATCGGACCTTAAAGGAATAATGTTCATTCTTTTAAAACATATACAGAGTATACAGACAGATCCCCATTATGTGAAGATATCTTTGGTTCATTTAAGAGGAATAACATTGATTGCCATAAAAAATTTCGATTTTAGCATAATGGCGATAAGAGGTAAAACCAAATAACATTGATTGCCATAAAAAATTTCGATTTTTGGTGAGTATCTAAATGAAGTATTTGACGAGATACTACAACCCTCCATATATATATATATATATATATATATAAAATCGAATTATAGACACTTACATTTCTATGGTAGTCCCTTGCGTCGGATTGTAAGGAGCGTCACTGCAAATATCTTCAACGGTTTGCGTTGGAAATAATTCATCACGGTCAATCGCGTTAAAAAGATTAATTGCAGTTAATGCTGCAGTGTCACTTTCTTCATACAATTCCGGGGAGACGTACAGGTCCATGGTGGAGGATGTGTGACATTGCTGACTGATCAGTATATCCTCCGTATTCATGACACGAGATTCTTCAAAAGATTGTATAACACGTGTCAAATCCTCATCGGACCTTAAAGGAATAATGTTCATTCTTTTAAAACATATACAGAGTATACAGACAGATCCCCATTATGTGAAGATATCTTTGGTTCATTTAAGAGGAATAACATTGATTGCCATAAAAAATTTCGATTTTAGCATAATGGGATAAGAGGTAAAACCAAATAACATTGATTGCCATAAAAAAATTTCGATTTTTGGCGAGTATCTAAATGAAGTATTTGACGAGATACTACAACCCTCCATATATATATAAATCGAATTATAGACACTTACATTTCTATGGTAGTCCCTTGCGTCGGATTGTAAGGAGCGTCACTGCAAATATCTTCAACGGTTTGCGTTGGAAATAATTCATCACGGTCAATCGCGTTAAAAAGATTAATTGCCGTTAATGCTGCAGTGTCACTTTCTTCATACAAATCCGGGGAGACGTACAGGTCCATGGTGGAGGGAATGATTATTCACTGACGCGAAAATAGCTACTGTTACTCCCAACTGAAAAATATCCCCTTTTATATGCACAATCGCCAAGCTCCGCCCCAAAAGACCAGATGTTCGTAGTGATTGGCTGCCGATGTAGCTGGGTGGAGCTATGACGTGTACCAATCCGCTATAACGGGGCCGGACGACTAATGACATCTTTATATTTTCTCAAAGAAATATATCCTAATTATATTTTTAAAAAACATTCGGTTTCCACATTAAACTGTGGGTCTGAGGTGGAGTGAAAACTTTACCCGTTGTTACAATCGAGCTAGTTGTTATTATTACTAAAGAGAAAATCATGCATGCTTTTCGGTCATACTATGCTCGGATCAAATGATCCTGTTATTTTAAATCCGGTTCAATAATCCTGTTATGTTGAAATGTGGAAGAGTAAGCAACGACTCCCTGACGAGATGTATTTCGATCACAGAACAGCTGTTCACTGAAGGCTGCATGTTCCACATTTTATAATAAAGAAATTGTAAATATATCCTAATTATATTTTTAAAAGAGCATTCGGTTTCCACGTTAAACTGTGGGTCTAAGGTGGAGTGAAAACCTGAACCGTTGTCACTCTTCGAGCTTCTTGTTATTATTATTATTAAAGAGAAAATCACGCATGCTTTTCGGTCATACTACTGTCTCGGATCAAATGAACCTGTTATTTTAAATCCGGTTCAATAATCCTGTTATGTTGAAATGTGGAAGAGTAAGCAACGACCCTCCATATATATTATAAAATCGAATTATAGACACTTGCAGAAATCCTTTCCTCGTGAAAGGAAAAACAATGCTTAATGCTTAACTTCTTATATTGAATAAATAACCACTCACTCGTGAAAGTTCCTCTAATTATATTTTTAAAAGAGCGTTCGGTTTCCACATTAAACTGTGGGTCTAAGTTACGCGTAAATATAAAATATTTTCATTGTAGAAATAATAATAATGATGATAATAAGAAACGGAGTGAGCGGTGTTTTTTGCTCGAATAGTTTGAAGAAGGATTAACCCTCGTCCAAAAAGGTCTCTAGGGAGACGATTCGAATGGACCTAGTTTCTGCCTTTCCTCGTGTGTGTGCACGAGTTGTTTATTCGTTTATTATATATATATATATATATATATATATATATATATCCACAGATGGGTTTGGGGAATGACAATCGTGTGTTTTGATATTTTCCGTAAATTTTCTTTTCATTTGGAGTGAAGGGAGACTTATCAAGAGTGGACTGGAAGGAAGGTCTCTCAACCAGCAGGTGTTCTTCGAAAATATAAAGATGTCATTAGTCGTCCGACCCCGTTATAGCGGACTGTGTTTTGGCTAATTTCAACTTTAAATGAATCTTCCAATTGATTAACTATATAAATATATTGTGGTATTTTATATGGTTGAATCTTCCAATTGATTAACTATATAAATATATTGTGGTATTTTATATGGTTGAATCTTCCAATTGATTAACTATATAAATATATTGTGGTATTTTATATGGTTGAATCTTCCAATTGATTAACTATATAAATATATTGTGGTATTTTATATGGTTGAATCTTCCAATTGATTAACTATATAAATATATTGTGGTATTTTATATGGTTTGTGAGCACGAGTGATTCATTAGTTTATTATATATACAAGTACAGATGGGTGGGGGGATTTGGGGGAATGAGGAGCGTGTGTTTCGAATTGTTTCGTAAATTTTCATTTCGTTTCGTTATTCGTGACTTAAATATTTATAATAAAAATTAAGTGTGTGAAAATTATTTATTTAATAAACAGAATTTAATTGGATTCATCGATTAACTACCGTCATATAAATATATATTGTGGGACGCTATTTAAATGGATGATTAATATATGGTTTTTGCTATCTGGAATACATGGCGCTCTCTGGCAACTCAGCAACTGAATACATGGCGCTATCTGGCAACATGGCTGATTAGAGGTTTATAAAAGACCGAGAAGCTGTTGACGGAATCATTCAAGCTCGGCTCCCAGCCGAGCAAGGACCTCTGGTCCTTCTCTTTCTGGCCCTTTGGGAAAACCCCTTAGAGGCCTCTTAGGTTAGGTAAACGAAAATAGCTTGGGGGAGAACTCCGCCTCCAAGTTGCATGCCTTGCAATCAAAGGCAACTACTCTCTCTCTCTCTCCTTCAGGTGTACCCCTCCCCCCCTTGGCTCAGCCAACTGACTGATTCAGCCAACTGGCTGATTAGGAGCCTATAAAACAACGCCTACTCGGCTGGTCTTAATATGCACTTGGCTCCTGCCAGGTGAACACCTCTCCTCCTTTCTCTCCTTTCTGGCCCTTTTGGGGGAATAGCTTGGGGGAGAACTCCGCCTCCAAGTTGCATGCCCCTTGCAACCCCGGTTGGCAACAAAGGGCCCTTTGGGGGTATTTTTTTATTTTTTTTATTTTTTATTTTTTTGCAACAACCCCCACCCCCTTTGCAACACCCCCACCCCCTTTGCAACAACCCCACCCCCTTTGCAACATTACGTAATCACTTGCAACATTCCTGCACTCTAACCTTTTGCGGCTATACTACTCTCGTGGATGGCTGACGCAGTTTTTCAACATTTTCTTCGGTTCTGCTGGTTGAGGGCCGACCAGAACGTTCGGAATCCTCAACCGACGTTTGCCCACGTTTGAACCGCGAGAACCACTCGAAAGTCTGGTTTCTGCCTATGGCGTCATTACCAAATGCTTGTTTAAGCATTTCGTGGGTCTCCGACGTGGTTTTGCCGAGTTTGAAGCCTGCCAGTTTGAAGTCTGCCACTTCTCTCTTCGCAAAAATCGCATAAAACCACTAACACTAACGCACAGAAACGCTCGTGGAAAAAAAATGCGTGCATGTCTCACCGTGTCACTCGGCACACTGCTTCACGATAAAGCTGTTTAGCGCTCTCTAGCGGCCCAAGTCCGTATTACGGCCTGTTAGCGCTCCACGCTGCCAGTCCGGGAACTTTTGGATCGCACCTCGTATATATATATACTGTGTATATACAGTATATATATATATATATATATATATATATATATATTATATATATAAAAGTGCAATCACGGTCCTGTATAAGTAATATTAAAATCCCCAAGGTAGAAGAAATAAAGTACAAACTTAAAAAATAATTAGAAGCTAGAGACGGATGGACGACTGGATGCGCGAGCTACATGGTTGTTTCCTGAAGTATCTTCAGAAATCCATTAAAATAACGATCACTGGGTAGAACATTGTTTAATATATTATTTATGTCAAAAGATCCTTTATTATTATTAAAATTTTCAGAATTCTTTATAAAAAAGGATTCCTTTAATTTTCTCTCTTTCTTTTCAGAAAGAGTTAAAAGGACAGATGAGTTCTTGAAATCTAATCACTGGTTATATTCAACTGGATATTAGTGAAGAGAGAGGAACTATCATCATTTATTAGACTACATTCCTGTAAAAAAACATAAAAAAATATAAAAATAAACATTGTACAATCCTGATAGTAGTTATATGTACTTTGCTTAACCCTTTACTACACAGAGGTCTTTTCTGAGACAGAATAAAATCGTCTGGCGTTAGCCAGAACAAAATCAGTAAAGTTAACACTGTGCGCTGAAGGGTTAAGTATTTGTACTATATTTAATTCAGAGAATTTAAACGGTAAATATTTTTATCTCGTGTATTAACATTACTTTTGAAGGATAACCTTCATTTATTGTTTGACCGAATTATGATTGAATTCGGTATCACAGTTTTACTATGAAGTTTTTTTTTGGATTTAATCAGATTTATTCGGGCTCAAATTCATATTCGAAAGGATTCAGGTTCGGATTTGCTATTATTTTGTATTTATTGGGTTCAGATTCGGCAATTTTGAAATGGATTCAAATTTCATGCATCCAGAATTTGTTGCTATTGCCACTCCAAATCTTTTTGAATTGGCACTAAATATAAAAAACTATCTTGTAATATTAACATGTTTGTTAACTGTCTTCGTAACATGAAACTTACATACACTAATATGACGCATAACGTTAATAGCAATAAATAAAAATGGGCTTTCGACCTACACTAAGGTCTTTATCACGTGCGAGTCCTGAACAGAGGATTGTAATAAGCGGTGAGGCCTCAGAGTAAACATCAGTAACAAGTGGCGTCCAGCAAGGGTTGATATTGGGCCCACCTTTATTCATTATTTGCATCAACAATATAGACATTGGTATATTAAGCACCATATCAAAATTCGCTGACAACACCAAGTTAAGCTGTGGGCAGTGCGGAAGGTGTCTTGAAAATTCAAAATGACCAATATATGATAGCTTTGCTCGAGAATTGGCCAACTACTTGGCAAAAATGCCTTTTAACGTTGATAGCTGCAAAGTAATGCACATTGGACTCCGAAACTGATGTGCAAATTGTTCACTGCACGGACAGGAACTTGCAACGACCAACATGGAAAAGGACTTGGGGTTTTTTATAAGCAGTGATCTCAACTTTTCCAAACACTGCGTCGAAGTTGAAAAGAAATGTAATAGGATAGTAAGTTATTTTAAGAGGCAGTTCTCGTACCGAAGCAAAGATGTTATTCTTCCTCTCTACAACGCGTTGATTAGACCCTACCTCGAGTACGATGTGCAGTTCTGGTCCCTATCTTTGAGAAAAGGCATACAAAGGCTCGAAAACGTTCAAGCCAGAGCGACAAAACTAATTTCGGCCATCCGTCCGTCACAAATCATACGATCGTAAACTCGTTGATCTTAATTTGTATTCCTAAGAAAAACGTCGGCTTAGAGGCAAACTCATCCAAGTTTTTAAACTTCTGAACAGGATCGACGTCGACTATTCTAAACTTTTTACTCCAAACACGAACCCGACTCGAAGTAACAGTTATAAAATGAAACCGAAGCGGTACAATACAAATATTTGCGGAAACTTCTTCACATACTAGATTGTCAGTTAGTGGAATAGACTTCCTCTTGAAGTCGTTTCCAGGTGCTCCGTCAATACGTTCAAAAGCAATCTTGACCTAGTATTAAATAATCTTTTCGAGTAAATCGATGTTCAAATGAGTGAATGATGGTCGTATGTATATTTCTAGTTCCTAAATGTTCTGTGAAATTTCCCGGCAGTTTTTTTCCTGCAAATTGCCGAGTGTGTTTTCTTTATTATTTCCAAACCTGCCCACCGTGAGCTGGGGGAATGAGGAGGAGGGGAGGACCTTCTTGCTTTTCTGTGCTAACTCTTCTCTTTGTGAGGTCTGCGTTTGAACGAAACCTACGGGTGCCACTTAGAGTCGGTTGTAAAGGTGTTTTCTCTCTCTCTCTCTCTCTCTCTCTCTCTCTCTCTCTCTCTCTCTCTCTCTCTGTATATATATATATATATATATATATATATATATATATATTAACACAATGTTAATGTTTTAAAACTTGATATAGGGCGCTCAATGAACAAGAACATGTCAAAATTTCTCTCAAAAGCATTTCTGTTTGGCTTCAAACGTTCCATAAAATGAGCATATAAATAGCCAATTATCGAAAGAGAGCAGCGTTTCTCAATCGGTGGGGCGCGCTTCCTTGGTGGGGTGTCAACACTTTAGGCAGAGGGGAAGTGGAACCATTTGAAAATAGAGTACTCTATTTAACGAAGATATACAAATTAAATGAATTGTTTATTTTTCATTAATTCATTTTCTTACTCTTGAAAGCACGAGTGAAATTTAGTCACCATATAAAAAAAAAGTAGTTTAAATATATTTGGCAAAAACGTACATACACTACCCTCAAATTATTATTATTATTATTATTATTATTATTATTATTATTATTGGGTGATAAACTTAAAAGTGTTCGCTGCAGATTTATATCAAACTTTGCAGTGCAATTTTTAAGTTAATTATCCTGTAGGATTTTTATTATTTATTTAGACAATGTTTGTGTACACTATTTTCACTTTTTTAGCGAGTAAAAATAACTTCAGGGATTTAAAATGTATTCGTAAAATACGAGCGATTTTGTCAAACCACGAATAAAAATTTGTTCTTTATGATGTCATTTATAGGCGTGTTAATAAGTCACAATTTAAGAGCACTCATTTGGTTTACGTGTTCCATATTTTCAATGTGGTATCATCGCATTATTTTATAATGATTAATGATGTTGTTTATGAAGTAAAAATGTTTGATGGAACAGATTTATATCATGGGTAATACATTTAATATTAAAAAGAATATTAAATTAAATTAAATTAAAAAATTTCGTTTTGTTTTTGTTAAGGACACGATTTGTGTGAAGCATTAACTTTCTTTATTCTTATGGTATGAAACGTAATTTCTCGAAATTTGTACGATTCAAAAATGTATTTTTTATGAAAAGGTTTCCACTTTTTAATTATATATACAGGGCGTCCCAAAAATATTTATACACACTTTAAATAATTATAAAGGCAGTGTTTATTAAAATACATTTCATTTTCAAAATGTAATAGAATCTACAGACATTATTTAATTGTTTTGTCAACGCCTGTTTTCAAACTGACGTCCGTTCTGGTCCAGGCACTGCTGATAACGCGAAGCAATGGAATCGCAAACATCACGAAACATTTCGTTTGGTATTTGTGTGCATTCTCGTTCAATGGCTGCTCTCAATTCAGCGACTGTTGCAGGTTTTATAGCGTAGACTTTGTCTTTTAAGTATCCCCATAAAAAAAAGTCTAGTGGTGTGAGGTCTGGTGAACGCGGAGGGTATTCTACGAAACCCCTTCGTCCAATCCACATCCACATCGTGCCAAGTACCACTCGCAATACTCCACTCTTCGGTCCGGATCATCTTCATTACTAGCATGGACTAATCTTGGAATGTAACTTTTCCATTGACAGCGCTTCAAAATGCGTTGGACAGACGATTCTGAAATTCCTACCTCACGACTCGCCTGCCGCACAGATTTTCTTGGACTTTGGTGATACGTTTCCAGTACTCTTTCTTGCTTTGTGGGGCTTGTCGATGTCCGTGGTCTTCCGGAACGCTTCTTGTGGACATTCTGAACAGTTCCATCGGCTTCAAACTTATCTCTAATTCGAGTGATGGTAAGTCGCGTTGGTGGATCTGTTTGAAACTCCCTCCTAAACTGTCTTTGCACTTCAACTGCGTTTTCACACTTCCAGTAGCATTTTAGAATGAATTTCCTTTGTTCAAAGCTTAGTCTGACTGCCATTATTAATTCTAATGGGTTTAACTTGGAAAGAAAGAAACATCAATTGAGCTATCAGCTGTTAAAGTGTGTATACATTTTTTTGGGACGCCCTGTATATATATATATACAGGTTGTCCCATAAGTCCGGCATCATGGGAAAAATAATAAAAAAAGGCAAAACAAAAGCTTTTATTTACAGAACGTGCTCAATATGTCCACCATTGTTTTCAATACAACAAATTCAGACGTGATACCCAGTCAGCAAGCACACGGTGGATGATGTCAGGAGTGATGGTGTTACATGCCCCAATAATGCGCTGCCGCAAATATTCAACATTCCTAATTTTCTCTGCGTATACCAGCGCTTTCAAGTGGCCCCAGAGATAAAAATCTAGTGGCGTGAGATCCGGGCTTCTAGCTGGCCATTCCACAGGCCCTCGACGTCCTATCCAATGACCAGGAAATTGTTGGTACAGGTATTCCCTTACTTGGGTGCTGTAATGTACAGGAGCGCCGTCTTGCTGGAACTTCTTCGTTCAAGACACTGGGAAATGCTTCTTCCTTGAGCATACGTAGGTAGGTGCCTCCAGTGACATGTTTATCGAAAAAGAGGGTGCCTATGATGCTATCCTTCCAAATGCCACACCATACATCACCCGAGATGCACCTTGTTCCTTTGAAGAGGTATACCAGTGAGAGTTGTTTTGAGACCAGTAGCGGGTGTTCTGTCGATTTACCTCACCATTTCCATAAAAAACAGCCTCGTCACTGAACAGAATGGTGGACGGGAAATTGGCATCCAGAGCATATTGTCCCGTAGCCCATTCACAAAATTCCATCTGCCGGTCGGGATCAGCTTCGCTTAATTTCTGTAGGATCTGAAGTTTATATGGATGCCATTTGTGAGCCTGAAGAATGCGATGGATGCTACTTTTCGACACTCCTCTCTCGGCGGACAATCGCCGAAGAGACTTATTGGGACTTCTGTTAAAATGAGCCAGGATAGCAGTCGCTGTATCATCGTCAGTGGACCTCCTTGAAGGTCCACGGCGTGGCTTATCTTCTACGGATCCTGTTTCCTTAAACTTTGCAACAAGTCTGCTAACACAACTCTGTGTTATTGGTTCGCGGTCTGGATGCAGTCTGTTAAAATCAGCAGTCTGTTACATTCTTTGACTCCGATTTCCTATGAGTAGAATTATCTGGATTCGTTCTTCCTTGCTCACAGACATTATGGCCTGTAGAAAGAGAAAAATATGAATTATGGTTTGTAGAAATAGAAAAATATGAATTTCTCCTATGATGCCGGACTTATGGGACACCCTGTATATATATATATATATATATATATATATGTATATATATATATATATATATACCTTCATGAATTTGACGACGCTTTATGGTTAATGATTTTCCCTTTGACATTATCTAGAAAAACCTATTATTGTCTGTTCGCGGGTGATAAACATTATCATACAGTATATGATTCCAAAAACTAACTATCTATCCAAACTGAGGTTTGACTGAAGAATCTGAGTTGCGAATAGTCTCGTACGCAAAGAATAAGGAAGCTGAAAATAAGAACAGAACATGTTATAGAAGATGGAAATGAACAAATCATTCCTTTGTTAAGTGAATATTGTCAATTACGAGATGATGAATTAAGGGAACGCAGCCGCAATAAGAAATTGAATTACAAGAAGCATGAGCTTTCAGCCTATTCTGAGGTCTTTATCGTGTCCTGTCGCACCTAATGAAGAGTTGAGAATAGGCCAAAAGTCCGTTTCTAATAAAATAATTTCTTATTGTAGCCTTAATAAAAGTTCAGAATATTTGATTCCCAATTTTATGATCAGTAAGGATAACCAGTGAAATAATAGTGTAGGTCTGTAGGCCCTGAAAAATATTTCAAAAATTTTTCACTATCAGGAAACCAAAGGTTTTTGTTACAAGTGGGGCTGGAATCGGAATAAAAAATTTTTTTTCTAATTTGATCAATATCGTGACTGAAATTCAATTTTTTTGTTTGTGCGTGAGTGCAGTTTGAACGCAATGTCGATAATTCTGTAGAGTAAAAACATCGGATTACAATTTGAAAACCTGTAGTTCCTATAATTGATTTAGCACCAAAGGTTATAAATTTTAATTCCTTGCTAATCCTTAGATCGCTTGGAAATTACAGTCAAAGGTTAAATATTATTACAACGAATTCTGTAAATGCTAATTTAGGTTATTTGAATTGCAGTTAATCCATCAAGCAAGGCGGTTCTAATACGAGACTAAGTCTATTTTAATTTTGTTATCTGTATTCTTTTGGGTAAGTAGTATCCCCGCGTTTGGGAAGAGGAAGTTGCGGTGTTCTGAAATCCTGCCCCTGGAGGGGCCACCCTGAAGGCCTTCCCCTCCGTTATAATGGGCCCCCCTTCCTTAAGTTCCTAACCCATTTATGGGGCCTCACAGGTCTTAATGAAGGGCACTTTCCCCTTGAGGGGGCCCCCTCCTCCTTGTGTGGGGAAAAAAATCTAATTTTAAAAATTAAAAAAAATTAAAAACGATTCATCCTCGCCTTCCTTTACATGAAAAAAGCCTCCTGTGGGGTTCTTTCATTGTCTTTCATGAGACAAAAACAGACAAAAACAAACAAACAGACAAACTAACCTCAAAACATACAATGAATGGTATTGTATTCTCAAAGCATATTATTACATTCTAATACCACATTACCTCTTCAAATGTAATTCCATTTTAATATGTTAACAAATTGTGAACATCACAAAAAACAAAATCGGGTTAAACACGTTTTAAATCAAAAAAACGTTTTTCTTTGTTTAATATTTGTATTATGAAAAATAGAATAAAAATTTATTATTTTAATTTAAATAAGTTAATTTCTCTCTTTTCTTAATGGAAACCGATTTATTTTCATCCGCTCTGAAGTTCAAATACAAGAACTTTTTATACATTCATAACACATGCTAAATTGTTTATTTACTTTTAAATATGTAGTTTTCTGTTATTTACATCGATATATAAATATCTTCAGGTATGTGAACTAATAAATTGACGCGTTCGGTGGAGAAGGGGCGAACGCAACATTTTCGAATTATGCCACAAAATGCAGTTAAAGTTTGTAAACTTTAAACCTTTGTATTTTTCCGGTTTATTGAAATGTTGTATGAATTTGAACACATATTTGAGTAAAATATTGTTGTGTAATATGTCGATATAATAAAACGCCAAGAAATTTTACAATATTATTTATTGATAGCTTCTGATGTTAACTGGTGTAATCCATTATTTGGTCCTCTTCGTCGAATGTTGTATTACCTGCTTCAACTGTTTCGGTTTCTTCCAGTTCCTTTAACAATCTTGTATAATAGTTCACTGCAGTTGCAGGCATTAGGTCTGATAATTCTTTGAGATCTTTTATTTTTTCCTTAGTTATTGGCAGCAATTGGGAATACTTTGGTTGCAGTGTCTGCTGGGCTAGATTGAATAAACTGACACTGTAGGATTTTTTCCCTTTCTGCAGTCTGACGGGATGGCTATTATCTGGGGTTGTGCGGTATGCAGTAGATATTACGTAGCCTTCTTTGTGTTGAAAGTCAAATATTAACTTTCTTGCATCTGTAAATTTAGTAGTTGTTGATTTCCTAATGACAATGCACCACCTGAACTCCTCGATGAACCTATCTCGCTAGTTTATCACCTGTCTTTAAACCTAAATTTTACCATGAAAGAGTGCAGACTAACATCTAAATTTTGCATAGGTAAAGCAAAGGTTTTAAAGGATAATATACGACAAAAAACTCATTTTTCGAATTTTGTGGCGTTCTCCCCTTCTCCACCGAACGCGTCAATTATGCTGCACATAAAATTTCGTCATAAAATTGCGTGTGTTAAAAATAATTTCTCTTTAAGGCAACATTCATCATGAACAGCAAATATTATCATAGCTAATTATATATATATATATATATATATATATATATATATATATATATATATATATATATATATATATACAGGGTCCGCAAAAAAAAAAGGAGCATGACGAAAATGTTTACTGTACATTTATTTTTAGACATAATGACAAATAACTTATTTTAGGCAAATAAGCAACAAATAAACTAAGTTAGTACCAAATTTCATGTCAATACGTCAAAAATTAAAGAAAATATAAAAGTTTTACTACAACATGTCATATAATTTTACAATTTCCAAAGAAAACGAAATTATAAGACTAAAAAAATTGTTCGATATGTTTGCCAGAAATGTTTACTGTACATTTATTTTTACACATAATGACAAATAATTTATTTTAGGCAAATAAGCAACAAATAAACTAAGTTAGTACCAAATTTCATGTCAATACGTCAAAAATTAAAAAATATATAAGAGTTTTACTACAACATGTCATATAATTTTACAATTTCCAAAGAAAACGAAATTATAAGACTAAAAAAATTGTTCGATATGTTTGCCAGAATCCTCTACAACCCTTCGTAATCGGGGCCTAAATTGATCTATAGCTTTATCTACTTGATTTTGGGTAATTTCTTCCCATTTTTGTACGATAACTTCTTTCAAATGTTCGACATTTCGGATCTTATGCTTGTACACTTTCTCAGCCAACATTTCCCATATTCCGTAGTCTACGGGATTCAAATCTGGACTATTAGGGGGCCAATCTTTTGGGTAAAGCAATTCTGGAACATTATTTTCTAAAAATTCAATAGTTGACTTAGCGGTATGCGCCCGAGCGCCATCCTGTTGGAATAAGAAGTAACCATTATTCGCCAATCGTCTCATTTCGGGCAGCATTTGTTCCAACAAAGTTTCAGTGTAATAGCAGGCGTCTACTTTGATGTTTGGCTCTACGAAAAAAACAGATGTCTTGCCTAGTTTAGACACACCGACCCATACCATTACGCTGGCAGAAAAATGATTACGTTAGCATAAAGTCTATCATCTGGTATTTCATTTTTACGATTAACTCTTGAATACACTCTGTCATTTTGGGAATTTCGCGGTGGTTCTACCGTAAACTTCTTTTCGTCAGTAAAAAAGCCGAGGTCTACTTTTTCGGGAGTGATATTTCTTAACATGCGTTCAGAACAAACAACTCTTTTCTGTTCGTTAATTTCAGTTAATTTCTGCCCGTGTATCCGTTTATAAGGTTTTAGTTCAAGGTCGTTTTTAATAATGTTTCTGACGCTACTTTCGGATATGCTCAACTCATTAGCAATTCTTGACGGTGTCACGTGAGTCCCTGGTCTGCCTTCTTGACTACAAATTCTTAGTTCCACATCTCTGATGTTTTCTTCGGTTCGAACTGATCTTGGCCTCCCGCTTCCTTGTTTCCTTTCAGTACTTTCAGTTTCGTCGATTTTTCTTAACAGCTTGTCCAAACCTCCTTTCGACCATGGTTTATTCGGAAACTCTTGTAATAATTTTATTGCGCCATAATTTTTATCAAGTCTATAATGTTTCATTAATATTTTATCTTCTTTAGAAAAGGGCATATTATCATTTTTATTGATTAAAATTATTTAGGCATCTGAAAAAAAAAATTTAAAATGAGAAAAACATTACATTTTTACGCGGAAATTCATTTTTTTAGTCATTGCACGTTTGTGGCCATAAAATCTTTATTTTATGACCGATTTTGATGAAATTTGTTGTATACAACTCTGGGCTCTTTTATCTTTAGCTAGATATATAACATTTAAGGGTCCGGCAAAAAATGCGGGCGTGAGAGCAATTTTCGTCATGCTCCTTTTTTTTTTGCGGACCCTGTATATATATATCAACCCTTTTAAAAAGACTAGGATGAATGCGAATACATGGATTTTATATTTCATAAATTCAAATATCGATATCTTCCTTCATATTTATATATCCAGTTAGCCTGTAACGGCTGTTCTAATCCATGCATGAAAATACATTCTCAATAACTCAGCCTCATCATGCATATTCGGATAGATTCAAATACTGAATCTTCAATTCCGTCTCTAATCATCCACTTAAACATTATTATCATTATCATTATTATTTATGTACAAGGTCATTTAAATTAAGCATTTGATTTCTACAAATCAGTTGGCAAATCAATCTTTTAACGTAGCACCACGTGTACATTATACTGTTTAATGCTCCTATTTCATTTCCTATAACCCTATTAAGTTTATCAACATCGTCATACCATTAGCAATATGTAATACACACACACACACACACACACAAATATATATACACACGGTGTTTCAGGAGGAAAGGTCAATACTTCGGGAGGTAATAGTATCGGTCATTGTGAGAAAAAAAGTTCATATGAACATGTGTCTAATTCTGAATGGTTACGGAGATAGAGCTGTTTGAATCTGATGCGCGCGCAGCTCTTCCTCCCCCTTCCCTCCCCTATAACCTTGAACCATGTAAGCTGTAATGTAAGCATGTAACATAAGCCAATCGACAGCTGACTGTTGTGAATGACATTGGTGTTTGAAGCAGTGTTAAGAATGCCACACACCTTCACACATGCCGAATATGCAGATGTGGTGTATGTCTACGGTTTTTGCGATGGAAGTGCAACAGCTGCTGTCGCAGAATACCGTCGACGGTTTCCGAACCGCAGAATTCCGGATCGAAGAGTGTTTACCAGGGTTTTCAACACATTGCGTGAGATTGGTACACTTCCCAGCGCTCATGTTTCATTTGAACATGAAGGTCAACAAGATGTGGATGAAGTGGAAAACATTCTTCAGTTGGTAGAGCGTAGTCCTACTACTAGCTCACGAAGAATTTCTACACGTCTCGGTGTACCACACACAAGAGTATGGCAAACATTACGTGAGGAAGGCTTGCATCCATATCATGTACAGCGTGTACAACACCTTCAACCAAGGGACGCTGCCATGCGACTGGAATTTTGTCATTGGGTAAATGCTAATCGCCGATTGCTTCGATTAATACTGTACACCGATGAAGCTACTTTCACCCGTGACGGTATCAACGACACTCGTAACTCTCATCGGTGGTCAGACGAAATTCCAAATGCCACTGTGGAAACAAATTTTCAACATCGCTTCTCTGCCAATGTGTGGTGCGGTATCATCGATGATCAGCTGATTGGTCCTGTTACTTTAGAGAATCGTCTTACAGGACAAAGTTACCTAGAATTTCTGCAAAATGAATTGCCAGGACTATTGGAGGATGTTCCTTTGGCTACACGCGCTGGTATGTACTTTCAGCATGACGGAGCTCCTCCACATTCTACCCGTCTGGTGATGCAGTACCTAAATCAAACTTTCCCTGGTCGATGGATTGGCCGCGGTGGTCCCATTCAATGGCCACCAAGGTCTCCAGACCTCTCTCCGTTAGATTATTGTTTGTGGGGGTGTACGAAAAGTCAAGTTTACAAAAGAAAGGTGGATACACGAGACGAATTGCTCGCGCGCATTTTGGATGCTGCTGCCCGCATAAAGGAACGTCAAGATCAACTCAGACGAACAACACGCGATCTTCGCACACGAGTTGCAAAGTGCATTGAGGTTGACGGTGGGGTTTTCGAAAACGTATTGTAAACTGTAACAAATTTGTCATTTCTGTATCTGATACCATTCAAAATACCAATATTTAAACATTAAATGTTAGAAACAGTAATTGGTTTCTCTTTCTTGATTACCATTAACAATGCTTTTGTATTTGTAGATTCAAACAGCTGTATCTCCGTAACCATTCAGAATTAGACACATCTTCATATGAACTTTTTTTCTCACAATGACCGATACTATCACATCCCGAAGTATTGACCTTTCCTCCTGAAACACCCTCTATATATATATATATATATATATATATATTATATATATATATATATATATATAGGTGATTTGTCCCGCAAATCAACTTTCATAATATTTCCATTTAATAGAAAACGAGTAGTAAGTTTTACAGGGCATAACTTTGGTATTTAACCTCGTAGCAAAGATTGATCCACTATTCTAAATCCATTTATTCGCTGTGATATATATATATATATATATATATATATATATATATATAGTAGTGACATTAGTTTAAAACTTATCTTCATTTCTACACATCTGTCTAGGTAAGCATTCACAACATCGAAGTTGGTATGTAACATATTTGAAACAACCAAATGTATCCAAAGGTTGTCTGATGTATGAGCGTGCAAACATGATTACTCTTTAATAAACACCAAAGTAGCTCGCACAACGTGTACAGATATGCAAATATTAATCAACAACCATATTACCATCATTACGACTAAATTACACTGAAACAATCAGTGTATCAAATGAAAATTTTCACTTAAAACATATTATTAACTATCATCCAAAAACCTCATTTCATATATCTACCTGACCATCGATAAACAGTTAGGTAGGTAAGCACCCAGACGTTATAATTCTTTAGGGTATGAATCTGCTTAATCGGTTAATCATTGTTTCGAATTTAATCATTAATTAATCACAATATATTTTTTGAAAATGATGGGAAATGATCAAATTTCCTCATAATTTCAGTATCATTCAACCTTAAATTTTGTAATATATCATTTGAATTTGACACCTTTTTGCATGTATAATTTGTCTAATCCGTCCATGCCTGACTTCTTGAACTATAAAACAAACTAAATGTTTGAGTAAAATGTTTTCTTCGGTCTTATCGCACGCAGCAGAAACAATAAAGCTCTTTCTTACTCTTTTCAGAAGCATTTAATTTTTATTCATATTTAATCAGTTAATCATTGATTAATTAGAAAATTTCATTATTCATCACTTTTTCCTAAAAATTATTAATTTTCCATGCCCAACTATACTGTAGATACAAACAAATTGGAATGCTGAGTCGTTAAAAATTCAGATTTCAGAAATGAAAAATCTGATCATGTGAGGTCTCCGTGTTCAGAATTCTGTGAACCTACATTTTATATATATATATATATATAACGGTGAACCAAAAGTAGGTGGACAGTAGGTTGAATACGGTTTGTGTTATATTATATTATAACTATGGTGTTCATTATAACTATGGTGTTTGTGTTATATTATATTAAATATTATAACTAAATTTATTTAAATTTTATTTTGTATTATAGTATACAAAAAAATTAAATATGTATTCTCAAAATAAACGTTATCATTTACTGTCCACCTACATTTGGTTCACCCTATATATATATATATATATATATATATATATATATATATATATAGTCATGCGGTTTGCTTCTACAGAGCTTCAATTTAATATTTAGGAGAAATCCAATGACAAGGAGGAATGTAAATGCCATGAAAAGTCTTCTTTAATGCGCAACGTTTCGAGCAATACGCTCATCATCAGGCTAGATAATAACAATATGAAATTAGAATCAATAAATAAATGTGAACAAGACAAAATAATTTCCATAAAACCTATTCAGTAAAAGCAAATTTTAAAAAGACTAAAAGAAGAGGGTTAAATTCAAAGTTATAAAAATTTACATATAAAATTAACCAGAAATTTAAAAAGCTATTTTTAAATTACATATAGTAAATTTGAAATTAGTACACTGGAATAATTAACACTAATACAATGGAATAATTAACACTACGAACCTTTCAATGCTGGTTCCGAGGCAAGTAATTTAAAACAAAACAAAACAGGAAACAAGCTATGGGTTGGGCGGTTGGAGTTATAAGTTAGGGGAGGGGGGATTATAAAAAATTGGGGAGGGGGGTTTATAAAAAATTTAGAGGGACAGCTGAGGAATCCACGTTTAGAGAAGGGGTCAATGTTTTAATATAAAGAGATTCCAAAATTCTAAGTGAGTTAGGACAAGAATTACAACCGAGAATTTTAAAATGATCTAAAGTGACATCAGTTTTACATTTTATACTGTGTTCCCGAATACTGGAGGCTTCCTTTTTATTTAAAATTTTACCTGTTCGGCAACTTATTCCCATATGCGAATAAAATCTAGTCCTGAGGGAGCGCACGGTGCTGCCAATGTAAGTACCAAGGAGACACCTTGGGCAGGTAAATAAATATACAACACCGCTACGCACGCAACGAATCAGGAGTTCGATCCTTCGCTGAGAAAAAGCTACCTAAAGACATTTTGTTAATAAATATAATGCGAAAATCAGTATGATAAAAAAATTTTCTTAACAACTCTGTAAATTTAAGTTTAAATTCTTTATTCATGGGACCCATTTCAGGTACCAGGAAATATTTTATATCTTTAGGCACTGAAATACAGGAAAGTTGAGGGCTATAAACATTATTTAAGAAAGATCTTATTAGTTTATCTACATATTGAACAGGAAAACTATTATTGGTAAAATATGATCTTAAATTATTAAATTCATCGTTTAGTAAGGTAAAACTAGAGGTCAAATTATATCCTCTGAACAAGAGAGTTTTAATACACGACATCTTATAGTTAAAATCAGTAAAACTAAAGAAATTCATGCCCAAACCAGTAAAAGTGGGTTTCCTGTAAATGATGTAGTAATAGAATCACCTTTTTTCGAAATTAAAAGATCTAAAAAGGGAAGGGAGCCATTTTTCTCAGTTTCCATTGTATAAGTTATATTGGGGTGCAGAGAATTTAAGAAGTTAAAAAATTGTTGCGCTTGTACAGCATTATCAAAAACAGCTATCGAGTCATCAACGAAGCGTCGATAGAAAATTGGTTTACAATGGGTGGGAGATTGTCTAAAAATTACACTTTCTAAATGACTCATTTAGAAAGTGTAATTTTTAGACAATCTCCCACCCATTGTAAACCAATTTTCTATCGACGCTTCGTTGATGACTCGATAGCTGTTTTTGATAATGCTGTACAAGCGCAACAATTTTTTAACTTCTTAAATTCTCTGCACCCCAATATAACTTATACAATGGAAACTGAGAAAAATGGCTCCCTTCCCTTTTTAGATCTTTTAATTTCGAAAAAAGGTGATTCTATTACTACATCAGTTTACAGGAAACCCACTTTTACTGGTTTGGGCATGAATTTCTTTAGTTTTACTGATTTTAACTATAAGATGTCGTGTATTAAAACTCTCTTGTTCAGAGGATATAATTTGACCTCTAGTTTTACCTTACTAAACGATGAATTTAATAATTTAAGATCATATTTTACCAATAATAGTTTTCCTGTTCAATATGTAGATAAACTAATAAGATCTTTCTTAAATAATGTTTATAGCCCTCAACTTTCCTGTATTTCAGTGCCTAAAGATATAAAATATTTCCTGGTACCTGAAATGGGTCCCATGAATAAAGAATTTAAACTTAAATTTACAAAGTTGTTAAGAAAATTTTTTTATCATACTGATTTTCGCATTATATTTATTAACAAAATGTCTTTAGGTAGCTTTTTCTCAGCGAAGGATCGAACTCCTGATTCGTTGCGTAGCGGTGTTGTATATTTATTTACCTGCCCAAGGTGTCTCCTTGGTACTTACATTGGCAGCACCGTGCGCTCCCTCAGGACTAGATTTTATTCGCATATGGGAATAAGTTGCCGAACAGGTAAAATTTTAAATAAAAAGGAAGCCTCCAGTATTCGGGAACACAGTATAAAATGTAAAACTGATGTCACTTTAGATCATTTTAAAATTCTCGGTTGTAATTCTTGTCCTAACTCACTTAGAATTTTGGAATCTCTTTATATTAAAACATTGACCCCTTCTCTAAACGTGGATTCCTCAGCTGTCCCTCTAAATTTTTCATAAACCCCCCTCCCCAACTCCCCTCCCCAATTTTTTATAATCCCCCCTCCCCTAACTTATAACTCCAACCGCCCAACCCATAGCTTGTTTCCTGTTTTGTTTTGTTTTAAATTACTCGTGCCTCGGAACCAGCATTGAAAGGTTCGTAGTGTTAATTATTCCATTGTATTGATGTTAATTATTCCAGTGTACTAATTTCAAATTTACTATATGTAATTTAAAAATAGCTTTTTAAATTTCTGGTTAATTTTATATGTAAATTTTTATAACTTTGAATTTAACCCTCTTCTTTTAGTCTTTTTAAAATTTGCTTTTACTGAATAGGTTTTATGGAAATTATTTTGTCTTGTTCACATTTATTTATTGATTCTAATTTCATATTGTTATTATCTAGCCTGATGATGAGCGTATTGCTCGAAACGTTGCGCATTAAAGAAGACTTTTCATGGCATTTACATTCCTCCTTGTCATTGGATTTCTCCTAAATATATATATATATATATATATACCGGGTGTCCGAGAATTATCTGTACAATTTTTGTCTGTTATTAAAAGTCAACCATGAAGTGTAGAAATTCCAGTGTTGTCCCATTTTACAGAGAATCTCATTACATTTTTTCTGATACCACGTTCTGACAAGTTTTTTATAAATGTACGCGGGTGACAGACATTGATGTTTTAAAAGCAAGAATCATAGCTGCTATTGAGCGAATTGATGTGGATATGCTGCAGCGTACATGGCAACATTTGGAGTATCGATTGGGTGTTTTGCGAATCACTAATGGTGCACATATCGAATGTTTGTAACAACGTTACTTTAATAAAACTTTTGAAAATACAGATTCTAAATAATCTTGTTTAAGAATTTTACGTGTGTTATCAAGAATTTTATTAAAAGATGAAATTGTACAGATAATGTTCGGACACACTGGAATTTCTAAAAAACTTGTCAAAACTTGATATCAGAAAAAACTTAATGAGATTCTCTGTAAAATGGGACAACACTGGAATTTCTACACTTCATGGTTGACTTTTAATAACAGCCAAAATTGTACAGATAATTCTCGGACACCCTGTATAATATATATATATATATAAATAAATAAATAATTAGACCTGAAGATGATGAACTTTAATTGGCAGCTCTTTATCTTTCACATAAGTATTTCTTGATATTACATTTCTGGTTATGGAGGAACGAACACACTACACATTTATCTTTCCTCGTCTTTGTCTCTCATCTTGCACTTTTCCTATCTGCTGGAAGTTCGCGTTCATTCAGCCTGTCTCAAAGAAGGAGACCGCTCTCAACCCTCCAACGAATGACCAAATGCTTTGGTTCCTTGCCCTTCCAAATTTTTAATCTGTCATTAATAAGAAGAGTCTTAAACATCTCTCTTCACACAATCTTCTCTCAGATCGTCAGTATGGATTCCACAAGGGACGCACTACTCGTGATCTTCTCGCATATCTCTCTGACTGTTGGTCATCCTCCTTTCGGGGTCTCGGCGAAACTTTCGCTATTGCGTTAGGCATATCAAAAGCTATCGATAGATTCTACCACAAATCTTTAATTGTCAAAATGTCCCTCCCATGGTTTCGAACCTACTATCTGTACCGTCATCTCTAATCTCCTTTCTGGACGAACTATAGCTGCAGTTGTAGTTGGTTACTGTTCTTCTCCTAAAGCTATTAACAGAGGGGTTTCTCAGAGTTCTGACCGCTCAACCACTCTCTTCCTTTTATTTATTATTGATTTTTTAATTCGTACTTCCTGACCTATACGCTCGTACATTACAAAAGCCATCCTGGAATAAAAAAGTTTACTAAAAAAAGTATTTATATATTTCTACCAAAGTGGAGGGCTTGCTAGTTTAAACTGATTCACTTCCTTCAACAAAAACTTATTAAGCCGTTTTACCAAACCTGTTAACATATATATATATATATATACAGGCCCGGATTTAGCTATAGGCGAACTAGGCGATCGCCTAGGGCCTCGCGCCAAAGGGGGCCTCGCTCAAGCCGTTTTGCGCGTTCTGTTCAAGTGATATTAATGATTTAGAACTCTATGAAGAACTTAAAGTACTTTGCAGGTTTATACCTCAGAAAACAGATCTCGGAAATGCCCTTGTTTATATAGTGCAAAAACAACTAAGTGAGATTTATCCTAATGTTTATGTTGCAATTCGAATAGTATTAACCATCCCAGTTACTGTTGCTTCGGCTGAAAGAAGTTTCTCGCGTCTCAAACTTATTAAAACATATTTGCGTTCCACCATGTCTCAAGCGAGATTGCAATCATTAGCTATGGTATCAATAGAAAACGATATAACAAATTCATTAGATTATTCTCAATTAATTGAAGAGTTTAGCTCGAAGAAAAGTAGAAAAACATTGCTGTAATATTCAAGGAGCATCTGAACCAAATATTAAAACATTAATATTTAGCCTGATAAGTCGATCGCTCACTATTATAAAAAATGAAATGTCAACATCTCTTATACATCACATATGAAAAACGTTTGTATACTATGGAAAGTCATTACCTATAATATTATATAAATCTTAGAAATCATTGTCTTATATTTTCGATACAAATCTTGATTCATATTATAATTTATACTTATTTGTATGGTTTATTTATATTTCTTATACAATTTCCATGCGTGATTATTTTGGTTTGGTTTAATTTTTAAGTGCTGGCATAGTTCTGTCTATGCGGGATTCTAATAATGCTGGTATAGTACCGATAATTAAGTCCATATTTTCATATATATAGGCCTAGGGCCTCGCAATTTCTAGATCTGCCTAGGGCCTCGCAACTTCTAGATCCGGCCCTGTATACAGTATATATATATATATATATATATATATATATATATATATATATATATATATATATAAATATAAATAATAATATATATATATATATATATATATATATATATATATATATATATATATATATCGCAATCATCAATTTTTCAAATCTGAGCTAAAATAAACAAATCTAACTACTGTATACAAAGTTAATATTTTTATTTTTCCCTCTAAATTAAAGGCTTTTCGCACTTCACATAATAATTTATGTTGTCTTTACATTTTTCTCAGTCACTTCGTCGGCTAAACATTATCATGTTCTAGTATTTTATCATTACAGACTTTTACAATCAAGAGTGCAAAACAACTCTTTAATAAACACATATACAGAATAATGAGTACTTTAATTGTACAAAGCCCCCATATACTTACAGGGTTTCTCCTAAAAAATGATAGCAGCTACCCTGAGTGAAATCATACATTACAGATGACGTAACAAGTGCGCGCCTAATCATACCTGTACTGAATCATGTCAGCTACACATTCATCTGTAGACCCATCGACCAAACATTCCTATTATACAAGTAGCCCAAAAGGTACCTTATTGCTTATAAATCTTGGAGTTCTTAATAATTGGCAATGGAGATCTTTAAATTTTGAACCTCTTTTTTCCAGCTCAAATACGTACAGACTACTAAACGAACGCTCACTACAGATAATTGGGGGGTGGCATCACTATAATTAACTCTGCTTATGCGATCACAGAGGAGATAAGAGATTTACTAGCCAGGTGTCAGTGATTGCATGTATGTAACTACATCACGTAGAATCATCTGTTCAAGGGTACCCGTGAGTACAAAGTTGGTACTGAAGAGGTTACACTCTATTTCTACTATGAACGTCCATCCTTTTGCATCCTTGAGAAGCAACTCTTTGCACTGGACATACATTTTGCAGTTTGCTCGGTTAAAGCTGTCAGTTATGAGCATTATAATGAGATCGAGAGCTTTATAATCTAACTTTCTGTAAAGATCTTCAGGAGTTTGGTGGTCTTCCGACGGAACACAATCCTCTTCTAGCCTAGCTGGAACCCTTCTAAATCGAGGAAGTGAAGGCATAGAATTACGGACGATTGTTCGAACACAATTGTTCGAACACAATTGTTCGAAAACCATAGTTCGAAAAACAGTTGTTCGAAGCAACAATTATTCGAAGTTATAATTGTTCGAATGAACAACCAAGACGTAAATAAGAAGGTTAGCCTTTTCATTTAAACTATAACATTTATAGTGCTGCAGTTAAACCACCCTTAAAATGGCAGAGTTTGTTTCTAGTGAGAAAGGAAAGCCAATGCTCTTAGTGAATGGGTTTTTATATGTAAGAGACAAGCAAGTGAAAGCAAGAGTGTACTGGAAATGTCAAAATGTAGTAGTGGATTTTTTCCGTTTGGGGGCTAGCACCGAATTTTAATGAAAATCGGTATACTAATGTAGTTTTGGTCACTGATTTCAAAAATAACTCGTTTGTTTTTCATTTTTCCAAAATAAAAAAATGTTAGAGCACTTTAAATAATTAATGTATTTTTAACGAAAATATCATGACTTAACCTAACCAATCGTCAAGGGCGTACAGTTGACCTAACCGTGCATTCAACTGACCTAACCGGGCATTCAATTGACCTACCTTGACTTTCATATGCTTCTATCCTGTTTTATTAATAAAGATTTTTAACTTTGAATAACGTATGAATAAAGATTTTTAACTTTTAATGTTTTTTTAATACTTTTTGTTTTTCGAACTATGGTTTTCGAACAATTGTGTTCAAACAATTGTGTTCGAACAATTATAACTTCGAATAATTGTTGCTTCGAACAACTGTTTTTCGAACTATGGTTTTCGAACAATTGTGTTCGAACAATTGTGTTCGAACAATCGTCCGGCAACGGAAGGGATATCTACTGCCAAGAAGTACCTAGTGACAGTACTATCTTCCGGAAAAGGTTAGACCCTTCATCATTACGCATATTTCAAAGAGTTTAACATGTATATTAGTATATATATATATATATATATATCAGGGCTGTGCGGGTCTATCACTTTCGGGTCGGGTCCGGGTCCGGGTCGGACCCGAAAGTTCACTTTCAGGTCCTGTTGGGTCTTTTATATATATATGCGCCTCTGAACTGAAATATTTTTATTAGGACTATTCTACACTATTTTATTTGAGAAGACTTTATTCCCCAACACCGTTCGATCGCAAACACAATACTGCGTCTAATAATGATTGCGAAAGAGAATTTCTTTGCGGGTTCAGAATGAAGCTTAGAGCGGAGAACAATGTTTCAACGCTAACTTGTGTGCACGGAATAGACAATGCTACCAAGGCTGCCTGTTTTAATTCTCCTCCCATTTCCATCCACCATTTCATGTGATCTTGATGGATCAGTTTCCTAGCTGAATCTCTCTTTTTCGAGAGGCGAGGACATTTTTCAAACTGTATCACACCTGCATCAAACTTCACACTCAGTGACACAGTTTGAATTCGTCCTTCCTTCTGGAGAAGTCTTTCCTTTTGTCGCAATTCTTTTTCAACTCACAACTCACAAACAAACAATAAAATATATTAGGATTAGGCTATTCTTCCGTCACCGTTAACTCTCCAATTCCAGTGAGTCATTTGGAGAGTAGAGTGATAATTCAATACATTGTTGCCAAATATAAAGGCGCACACATAAATTTTGTAAACTAAAAACCCGGCTGTGCGGGTCCTTCACTTTCGGGTCGGGTCTGGGTCAATTTTAAAATTCACTTTCAGGTCCGGGTCCGGGTCTTTTTTCTAATTCACTATCGGGTCCGGGTCTTATTTCACTTTCGGGTTAAACCCGGGTCCGGGTCCGACCTGCCAGCCCTGATATATATATATATATATATATATAACTTATATATAAATTATTTCACGAAAGTAAAACGTGAAAAATATTTATGATGAATAAAACCACGAAGGAAAGGAAACACAGAGTGGTGCTCAAGTGCTTTCGTCTAATGACATCCTCAGGAACACTGAAGTAAATAAAGAGTTCAAGACTATATATCGGTTTCAAAAAAAAAATATATATAATAAATATAGAAACAAAAAATTGTGGGAGGAGCATAGAAATTTGTACGGAAAACTACCAATTTTAGCACTTTCCCCGAATTCAACACAAGATCAAATAGATTGTTTACAACCAATTTTATAGATAATGCCTGACTGATATATAGGTCACAAAAAAAATAAAAAATAAAAATAAATTGAAAAATAAAAATTGTAAGAGGAGCATACAAATCTATAAAGGAAAATTACCAAAGTTTTAGCACTCTGCCCTTCTTGTCTAAATCTGTTCTGAACGAACTCAAAACAACGGGATCGAGTTGAAAAAGACCTTTGCTCATGTTAAAGTTATTTGTAAGTTGGATAATAGCAGACTCCAGAATATTTCTATTAACAATGTTGCTAGAATGAAACAAAACTGAAGCATTATTCCAATCAATACAATGGGATAACTCTGACAAATGGACAAAAAGGGCACTGGACGACTGTCCCGTTTTAACGGAATATTGATGCTGTTTTACACGCGTGTGCAAATCCTTTCCCGTCTGACCAATGTAAAAAGAATCACATTGTTTACAACCAATTTTATAGATAATGCCTGAATTATTGGTCGGGCTATTTTTTACTATGATATTTTTCACAATATTGTTATATGAAAATACTATATTAATATCCAAAAGTATAAGTACATTAGCAGTGCCTAAAAAGCCCGGGAAAAATGGAAGTACTAAAATATTCTTTGACAAAGTGCGAGTGTTATTATTCACACGATAGAAGGTTCGTTTTGCCTTGTTAAGACAAGATTCCACAAACGCAGGTAGGTAGCACAGATCACTTCCAATACCGTTGATTTTTTCCAATTCGGGATTGATGTATTCCGGACTGGCGATCCTAAGAGCGCGGAGAAACATTGAAGAAAATATGGCCTTCTTAATATGGGGTTTCATGTCCAGAGTAAAAGTGTACGTTGGACAAATTGTTTGTTTTTTTCCGATAGATACTAAACTTAAAACCTGGGCTTTCCCTATGTACACGCACATCCAAAAACGGGATTGAGTTGTCTTGTTCCACTTCAAAGTAAACTTAATGGAGGGGACTTGATCAATTAACTGAAGGAGGAAGTCATCCAGGTCACGATTCATGGGCCAGATACACAAAATATTGTCGACGTACCGCAACCATGGGATGCCAACCCCGAGGATTCTCGGAATGTAAGTAATTTCGAAAAACTCCATATAAATATTGGAGAGGAGGGGCGACAAGGGGTTGCCCATGGCCAACCCAAAAACCTGTTGATAATACTCGCTATTGAAAGTGAATTTACAGTCTTTGATGCAAAGCTTAATAAGTTCCAAAACGATGTGTGCAGGTAGTGGCAGGTCGTACTTATGTAATTCTCGGGAGAGAAAGTCAAGCATACCGTCAATCGGCACCTTTGTAAACAATGAACAAACGTCAAAACTGATCAATCTATCGTTGGTTTCAGTGCGTACATTATTCACTTTTTCAGTAAGATCATCGAATTTTTTACATGTGAATCAGAGATAGTTCCAAGAATGGGGGACAAGACTTTGACAAGCCATTTGGAGAGTTTATTGGTAATAGAGCCCACGGAGCTAATAATAGGGCGCGTACGGTTGCCAGGTTTGTGGGTTTTAATAAGTCTTGTCCCCTATTCTCGGAACTATCTCTGATCACATGTAAAAAATTCGATGGATCTTACTGAAAAATTGAATAATGTACGCACTGAAACCAACGATAGATTGATCAGTTTTGACGTTTGTTCATTGTTTACAAAGGTGCCGATTGACGATATGCTTGACTTCTCTCCCGAGAATTACATAAGTACGACCTGCCACTACCTGCACACATCGTTTTGGAACTTATTAAGCTTTGCATCAAAGACTGTAAATTCACTTTCAATAGCGAGTATTATCAACAGGTTTTTGGATTGGCCATGGGCAACCCCTTGTCGCCCCTCCTCTCCAATATTTATATGGAGTTTTTCGAAATTACTTACATTCCGAGAATCCTCGGGGTTGGCATCCCATGGTTGCGGTACGTCGACGATATTTTGTGTATCTGGCCCATGAATCGTGACCTGGATGACTTCCTCCTTCAGTTAAATGATCAAGTCCCCTCCATTAAGTTTACTTTAGAAGTGGAACAAGACAACTCAATCCCGGTTTTGGATGTGCGTGTACATAGGGAAAGCCCAGGTTTTAAGTTTAGTATCTATCGGAAAAAAAAAAACAATTTGTCCTACGTACACTTTTACTCTGGACATGACACCCCCATTAAGAAGGCCATATTTTCTTCAATGTTTCTCCGCGCTCTTAGGATCGCCAGTCCGGAATACATCGATCCCGAATTGGAAAAAATCAACGGTATTGGAAGTGATCTGTGCTACCCACCTGCGTTTATGGAATCTTGTCTTAACAAGGCAAAACGAACCTTCTATCGTGTGAATAATAACACTCGCACTTTGTCAAAGAATATTTTAGTACTTCCATTTTTCCCGGGCTTTTTAGGCATTGCTAATGTACTTATACTTTTGGATATTAATGTAGTATTTTCATATAACAATATTGTGAAAAATATCAGTAAAAAATAGCCCTACCAATAATTCAGGCATTATCTATAAAATTGGTTGTAAACAATGTGATTCCTTTTACATTGGTCAGACGGGAAAGGATTTGCACACGCGTGTAAAACAACATCAATATTGCGTTAGAACGGGACAGTCGTCCAGTGCCCTTTTTGTCCATTTGTCAGAGTTATCCCACTGTATTGATTGGAATAATGCTTCAGTTTTGTTTCACTCTAGCAACATTATTAATAGAAATATTCTTGAGTCTGCTATTATCCAACTTACAAATAACTTTAACATGAGCAAAGGTCTTTTTTTACTCGATCCCGTTGTTTTGAGTTCGTTCAGAACGGATTTAGACAAGAAGGTCAGAGTGCTAAAACTTTGGTAATTTTCCCTTATAAATTTGTATGCTCCTCTTACAATTTTTATTTTTCATTTATTTTTACTTTTTTTTTTTGTGACCGATATATCATTCAGGCATTATCTATAACATTGGTTGTAAACAATCCATTTGATCTTGTGTTGAATTCGGGCAAAGTGCTAAAATTGGTAGTTTTCCGTACAAATTTCTATGCTCCTCCCACAATTTTTTATTTCTATATTTATTATATATATATATATATATATATATATATATATATACCTTACCTTATGTTGTTTCGTGCGTTGGTCTCTCTTCACACGGAGGTCAAGCTGGTGGCCCCGCCTCTAGGTCTGGCCTGGTGGAGGAACGAGTTGCTTTCTTGCGCTCTCCACCGTACATAGCCAGGCACGCCCGGCTCATCTGGTACTGTCCTGAGCCAGGCATCCAGTCTTTTCTTGAAGACTTCAACTTTGATCCCCGTTACGTTTCTGAGGTCCTTAGGAAGCTGGTTGAAAAGTCTTGGCCCCCTGACAACCAAGCTATTTTCCTTCAGGGTTGAGGAGGTCCCTTGTCGTGCCTTTAATTTGGGAATACTACACATTCTGCCTTTCCTATTTTCCAGTGTTGTTTGAATGGTAATTGGGTTTAGTTTTAAGTTTGGTACCAGTTTTTCGGTCATTTTCCATATGTAGATTATGATGTACCTCTTTCTTCTTCTTTCCAGTGAGTACAGATTTAGTTTACGTAGTCTTTCCCAGTAGTCGAGTTCTTTGCAGCCATCAATCTTGGCTGTGAAATGACTTTGCGTTTCTTCTAGTTTATTAGTTTCTTCCTTTTTATATGGGGACGTCAAAACTGAGCAGTATTCAAGTTTTGGTATAATCAGTGTTTTTAGCAGGGGAATCATTACTGTCCTGTCCCTTCTCTTGAACGTTCTTAGAACCTGTCCGGCGACTCTCTTTGCTTTATTTATCGCTATCTGATTTTGTGTTTCGAATTTCGCATCGTCTGTCATTATTATCCCGAGATCAATCGCTTTCATGCTTCTCTGAATTTCCTGTCTATCTGGAGCATAATATGCAGTCTGTTTAAGTTCTTCTTTTCTACCATATCTCAAGAGCTGAAATTTCTCGGCGTTGAATGACATGTTGTTGTCTTCTGACCATTTGTATATTTTGTTCGTGTCCCTCTGCAAGGCTTCCACGTCATGAACATCGCTGATTTTTCTGCTGATCTTTGTATCGTCTGCAAAGGATGTTACTATACTATTGCTGTTTACTCCGCTGTCTATGTCTGTTAGCATGATAATGAACAGGAGTGGGGCCAGTACTGTCCCTTGTGGTACTGAGCTGCGTACTTCCGATTCTGATGATGATATACCTTGAATTTTGACGACCTGCAGACGATCACTATATATATATATATATATATTTTTTTTTGTAACCTATATATAGTCTTGAACTATTTATTTACTTCAGTGTTCCTGAGGATGTCATTAGACGAAAGCACTTGAGCACCACTCTGTGTTTCCTTTCCTTCGTGGTTTTATTCTTCATATATATATATATATATATATATATATATATATATATATATATATATATATATCTGATTTAACTATTCTCTGAACAAATTACGACGAGTTGTATATTTAATAGATAGATAAATATACAATATAAAACACAAAAGCGTGTGCAGCAGACACACGTACCTTATCACTCTAGCGATTAAATTGACAATAAATATGAATTTGGCAAACATTTCACGAGAAAGATCACTAGTTCAGCCCACACAACCCGAGAACAAATGAAAATATGTATTTCTTAAAAAGTTTGACCAATAAAATAGCGGAACCCAGGAACAAACCCTATGGCTTATTGAATATTGGTCAGGCCAAATTCTGACTAGTCTGAACGCCTCCGAAGATCTTGTTATAGTTGACCGTCCTCTGTTGACAGTAGCTTAATAGTGAATTCTAGGGTTCATTTCAACATAGCACTTGGTAAATCATTTACACACAACTAAAGCACACATTCTCTCTCTCTCTCTCTCTCTCTCTCTCTCTCTTCTCTCTCTCTCTCTCTCTCTCTCTCTGCCGATAGAATAGACAAACTGAGCGCGTTTAAGGCTCCTTGGCCAGACCAGTTTCTCCCCAGAGTGTTGCGAGAAGTGCGCGACCAGGTGGCTCCCCACCTGGCTACAGTCTTCAACAAATCGTTGGAGATGGGCCAGGTGCCTGGTGACTGGAGGGAAGCCAACGTGACCCCTATCTTTAAGAATGGGGATCACGAAAGTCCAGGGAACTATCATCCCATTAGTCTCACTTCAGTTGTAGGTAAATTATTAGAAGGGATAGTAGCTGATAGGATCGTTGACCATTTGGATTCGTACAAGCTGCTTGGGGACTCCCAGCATGGGTTTAGACGGCATAGGTCGTGTCTCACCAACTTGCTCGAGATTTTCCACGTCATGTTGAGTGAGTACGATAAGAGTAGGGCGATTGATATACTTTATCTCGACTTTCAGAAAACCTTTGATAAGGTACCTCACCGCCGGCTAATGGCGAAAGTGCGCGCGCTGGGTATCGGTGGGGAAATAGGTAGGTGGATTGAAAACTGGCTGAGGAATAGGGGGCAGAGGGTGGTAATTAAAGGTGCTAGTTCGGGTTGGGCCTCGGTCACTAGTGGGGTTCCTCAGGGTTCCGTTTTGGGGCCACTGTTGTTTATCATTTACATAAATGATATCGACGGTGGCATCGTCAGTCGGATCGCCAAATTCGCTGATGACACCAAGCTTGGGGCCAATGTTGGGACGCCCGAAGCGATCGAGGAACTGCGTGCGGACCTAGGTAGGATAGGAGAGTGGTCCGAAAAATGGCAAATGCCGTTTAACTTGGGTAAATGCAAAGTGATGCACATTGGCTACGCCAATCCCAAGTCGGACTACTCGATGTTGGGTAGTAATATCGAGGTGACTGATTTAGAAAAGGACTTGGGTGTGCTAATTAGCAGCGACCTTAAGTTTACGAAACAGTGTGTAGAGGTGGAAAAGAAAGCCCAGAAACTATTGGGTTATATCAGGAGGCAATTTCAGTTTCGGAACAAGGAGATTGTGCTCTCACTGTACAATTCCCTTGTTCGGCCCGTACCTGGAGTATGCTGTGCAGTTCTGGTCGCCCGCCCTCAGGAAAGATATTGAGAGGCTGGAGCGAGTGCAGGCGAGGGCCACAAAGTTAATCCTTCCGTTAGGCATATGGGCTACAATCGACGGTTACGCGCCCTGAACTTGTTTTCGCTTGAAACTCGGAGGCTGCGCGGTCAACTGATCGAGGTTTTCAAGCTCTTACGCGGGTTGAACGATGTCGATTTTAGAAGTATGTTTAATTTAAATGATAACCCAACTCGCAACAATGGTTGGAAGTTGGATTTGAAATGGTTTAGGACTGGTGTGTGTGGGAATTACTTTACGTATAAGATCTGTGACACATGGAACAGGTTACCTTCGGAAGTTGTGAACAGTTCCTCTGTGGATCAGTTCAAGAAAAGGTTAGACCAAATCTTGCACACTATTTGAGTGTGTAGAAAATTTTCCGTGGCACCCGTTGCCATTGGTACCTCCTCGGTATGGGCCGCAAGGCCTTTTGAGGTACTTCTTTTCCTTGTAACTCCTTGTAACTCTCTCTCCTCTCTCTCTACACACACACACACACACTATATATATATATATATATATATATATATATATATATATATATTAGGGTGGCCCTTATTTTTCAACTTTTGAAATTACTTGCTCCCAACCCCTAATCTTCTTCCAATATATAAAAAGGTGCTCTGTGCAAACTTTCAGCTCAATTGGGCTATATTAAGGTGGCCCCCAAAGGCCCTAAAGTTTCAAAATTCACTGATAATTGGTATTTCTAATATAAAACCTTTATAATTCATTTTCAAACTTTGTTTGGGAAAATAATCAGAAAGCATAATCGAACTTTCTAGAACCTTCCAGAAGCGGTTTTTTTGCGCACTTATGATACTTTTCAATTTCCGTGAATATCTCGTCCAATTTTGGTTTTAAGTAAATAATGGTTATAACTAAATTTATTGTAAATTGAATTCTCTTCGATCATATTCTATATTTCTTCGAATAAACACTGTAAAGAAGATAAAAACGGTTTTATATGAAAAATATCAATATTGTTAAAATCTGAAAATTTAGGGCCTTTGGGGGCCATCTTAATATTGTCTGATTGAGCTGAAATTTTACACAGAGCATTTTTACATGGATTAGAACAACGTTGGGGGTTGGGAGATGAAAAATATTTCATTTCAGAAAATCACATACAACTAAGGGCCACCCTAATATATATATATATATATATTATATATATATAGTGTTGGAGCAGCGGCAGCACTGACGGTTTTGAGGAAATGCAGCGTAAGGACTAGGGCCCTACATTTTACCTGAATTCCAGCTGCAGATCGTTACTCGGTACTTTTTAAATGAATAAAGCCATTTTTGTTCTTCTAGTTTACCTCTTGTTCCTTCGCACGGTTTAATGTAGCCTTAAAAGTATCAAAGGGTAGAATCGGGAGTCTTTCAGTGTTCACCACATCTTCACACTTTACCGAATACCGCTTCATAAACTCGAGCACGCAATATTAATGTAACCATCACTATTTTTCGTCTACGTAAGAAAATACACGTCTGAGATCCAGGGCTTGCAGCGGTCAACTTTGCACACAGGGGTCGAGATATGCCCAGGTAGTAGTACGTGACCGATCATACAGGGGGCGTAGCTTGGGACAGATAATTCAAATGATTGAATTTATTAATAGCTTACCACCAGTTCATTTCTGAGAGAAAGAATAAGCGCGATATAACCCATTATAAAAGTTACGCTAGGAATTCCTGGGGTACTGGGGCACAGTAGTACCGGGATAGAGTTTAATGGTTAAACTTACAAAAAACTCACAATAATTTTGATACTACGATTTCAAGGTTTTACGCACTTCTCTGTTCATAGTTAAACATAGGCATAAGTTTTCTTCAAAACTGATATTAAGTCAGTTTAAAACTTAAGCTTACATAATGTTTAGTTAACTTCAAACTTGCTTTTGTTATGTATTAAAATCAATTACTTATTTGAGGTTTGATAGTTCTTCCTCTTTCGAGCTCTGATATCTGAAAGCTCTTCACTCTGTGGTCCTTAAGGTTTTCAGTTCTATTTATTAATGTTGTCTTTAAAGGATAGGACTTAGAAATGAATTCTTACTGTGATAACTTTATTCTCAAATGAAAGGAGTTAAGTTTCTTTAGAAGAGTAGTGAGCTGGTGAAGGAGAGAGTAGGTCTTCTCTTACAAATCCCACTTTTATAGTATTCAATTCTTGTGTGAAATCCTATCACTGCTAAATTTTACATACAAGTTGTATGTCAGTTAGGATTTGAACGAAACGTTTGTGTAACACTGAATTCGATGTGTAACATCAGCGTAACTTCTCCAGATTGTTATATATATAATGCTAATAGCTCTGGCTGATGAATTTATGTAAACACAAGAAATAACAGAAAACACAAGAAAAAACAACTGCATAGATTTGGTGATCACAAACAACATTCGATGTGTAACATTAGCGTAACTTCTCCAGGTTGTTATATAAATAATGCTAATAGCTCTGGCAGTTACATCCAGCATGGAAGTAATAGATTGGAATTCCATCTTCGTGAGATCATTGTGGAAGGAACAAAGGTACAGGGATCGATTATCGTAGCCATACCTATATTATCTTAAGGAAATGCCTAATTCTTAATGTAACTTAACTGAACCTAACCTAACTTACATTTCTTTAGGGTGAATTTCACACTTAAACACATGAAATGAATGAATGATGCAAACCCACAAGGAAAAAGAAGAAATGTTTCCAAGTCCTTTCGTGTATTCAGCACTACACCTCGTTAGGGAATGGAGAAGCCGAGTGACGAAAATATATACATATGTACAACGAAACAGAGAAATAAAGAGATTAGCACATGGTTAACAAGCGTTGATTAAAAGAGAAAGACATTTTAACAAGATATTGTTAATTTTATACATTCCATATTCTTTTCCTACCACTACTAATGGGGAAAAAAACCTTGGTTTAACTTTACTTGTTCTAATGCTAGCAGCAACAGAGATGAATTTTTCAAAAATTGCCGTCGTCATCCATCTCCTGGCTCATATTTGTGCCGGAATCGTGCAAAATGTGTTCTTCGAGTCGCCAAAATTTCCTTCATAAGCCATGCGTGGTGTTGCTTCCAGGCTTTGTCAAAATAAAGGAGATAGTCCTGAACTTACATACCTCTAACTAACGTCCTCCATTCCAGCCTACTTTTTCTATACAGGAATGAAGGGCCAGGGGCGAATGTCCACAAAAAAGCCCCTCCCACTGAGGAAGAAGATACCCAAAATCAAGGTCCAGGGTTTTCGACATGCATATATACTCTGCGCTTGAAAGATTGGTCATAGGAAGGATGGAATGAGGAAGAATGTTCCAGAGTTGATCGGTTGAGTAGATGAAAAATTCAAAATATCAATACTCCTTAAGTTAGAAAGCTGGACAGAAAAAGAAATGGGGAAGTGTAGAAAGTCTGGTACTGCGTGCTCTCCTTAAAGGCGGAGGCATGCATATGGAGTGTTCAGAAGAGCAATGTCTGATATAATAGCGATAGTAAAGAGAGAGTGATACAACATTGTGGTGAAGGGAGAGCGACTGAAGGCGATCAGTAAGAGGCGCAGAATTCGTGAGACGAAAAGTCTTAGATTCCACTCGGTCAAGTACGGCTGTGGGTTGAGACACCCCACACCTGAAAAGCATACCCCTTACAGGGGCGAACAAAACCCCTGTACAGAGACAGCAACTGAGTTGGGTGAAGAAACTGCGGAACCGATACAACACACCTAACCTCTTAGAAACTGTTTTAGAAAGAGGGTATATGTGTTCTTTCCAGGAAAGATCACAAGAGAAGTAAACAATAAGAATGTTAGAAATGGAGAAACTGAGTTTTTGACGCATTGAAAGTCACATGGTTTTCTCTGCCCCAGTCTGAGATAGCAGAAAGACCAGAGGTCAGGTGTACCATAGCCGTCCTACGCGAAGTACGGAGTGACTGTTGGGTGGGACGCTTTATGAAACGGGTGGAGAAGTGAAGAGTGGAATCATCGTCATAGGTGTGGATAGGTCAGAGAGTGCGACTTAATAGATCATTGATCAATAAAAGATAGAGTGGGTGATAGGACAGAATCTGAGGAACATCACTGTTAATAGATTTAGGAGGAGAACAGTAGCCATCTACATCCGCATCTATAGATCGTCCAAAAAGGAAATTAGAGAGGAAGGCACAGATAGAAGGATTGAAACCAAGGGATAGCAGTTTCGAAATTAAAGATTTGTGCCAGACTCTATCAAAAGCTTTTGTAGTGAATACTCTTATTTTAGTTTCAAGATAAATGTTAATTTTACCGTCTTGAATTTCGGAATAGAAAACCAATGGTTATATTTTCCACCTTTGGTACTGTCGCAGTTTCGCCTAACGGACTCAATACGGCTAGTGAGATAATCACTGGTTGGCACTTAACTAGCGGCAGTGCTTATGGCTACATCATCCAGGTTAACCTATACCGGATAGATGCGCTACGGTCCCAAGCCGTAGCTTGCCTAGGCCGACGACGACGACGACGACGTAAACCAACAATTGGTGACCCCGGAGCTGGATTACCCCTTCTACCCGAACGACTAGGACTAGACTGTAATGTCGTTCGTGCCCATCACCCCCTTCACCCGAGCGACTAGGACCAGACTGTAACGTCGTTCGTGCCCATCACCCCCTTCACCCGAGCGACTAGGACCAGACTGTAATGTCGCTCGTGCCCTCTGCCCACTCCTGCCCGTGCGCTCTATGCCTGCGCTCGTCTCAACCTCCACTCCTTCGTTGGGAACTTGTCGTCTTGCTTGTACGTCAGCAAGCATAGGAGAAGATGCCTGACGACGACGCTGGTGCCATCTCCCACTTGAGCGTAAAGCTCCCCGTCTTCTGGCCGGGTGATCCATTTATTTGGTTCCACCAAGTGGAATCACAATTCAACTTGGAAGGATCACCGCTAGCAGGACAAAATACGATCATGTTTTGTCCTCTCTACCAGCGAGCATCATCTCTGAAGTCCGTGACGTCATCGTATCTCCTTCCACGAGTGAGGACCCATACAACGATCTGAAGTCTGCCATCCTGTGCCGCACCACTGTCTCCGAGCGTGAGAAACTACATCAGTTAATCTCAAAAGAAGAACTTGGAGACCGTAAGCCCATCAAATGCTGAGGGCTATGCAGTGCGCTCTAGACGAACGCGCACAAACCTTCGATAAGGACATCTTTAGACAGTTGTTCTTGCAGAAACTTCCTCCATCAGCTCAGCGTGTCTTGGCCACTATGGATCCTGCTACTCCAGTTGATAAACTAGCAGAAACTGCCGACAAAGTAGTGGAGATTGACACAGCTCCGGTCAACAACGTGAACACACAATCGGAACTGGAATTGAAAGTGGAAGAGTTAAGTCAACAACTCAACCACGTTTGTTCTCTGCTACAAATCAACGGCAAAGAAGCCATTCTCGGTCAAGATTTACGAAGAGGCATCGTTCGAGTTCCGGGAAGATCTGCTTCTACCACTCAAAATTTGGAAAGAAGGCTAGGAAGTGCATCTCCCCTTGCAATTTTTCGTCGGAAAACCCCAGCAGCGAGTCCTAATGGCGTCTAGTACTCGCACTGCCAACCTGTTATTCATAAAGGACAGGAACTCTGGTGTCAATTTCTTGGTCGATACCGGAGCGTCAGTCAGTGTATTCCCTCAAAAATCTGGTCATAAGCACTCGGAATCTCCGCCTCTATACGCTGCTAACGGTTCACGCATACCCACGTACGGTACTCAGTCGCGTGAACTAAACTTGGGCCTTCACCGATCCTTCAAGTGGATTTTCATCTGTGCTCAAGTGCAGCATCCCATAATCGGC
Source organism: Bathynomus jamesi (assembly GCA_023014485.1). Lineage (NCBI taxonomy): Eukaryota > Metazoa > Arthropoda > Malacostraca > Isopoda > Cirolanidae > Bathynomus > Bathynomus jamesi. The sequence continues at coordinate 179,175 of JAJOZX010003361.1, read as the reverse complement.
GCTGACTTCCTCCAGCATTTCAAACTCCTGGTGGATCTTGACAAGCGACGCTTATGCGACCAGGCCACACTGCTTTCTGTTCTTGCCAAACAGGTTGCCCTTCCGGACGCCTCGAACTCTGCACTTTCCCTCGTTCCCCCTAATTCCATGTACCAGTGCCTTTTCCAGCGATATCCAGGAATTCTTCAACCGATGCAGATGGGTGATACCATTAAGCACACCATTACCCATCACATTACAACAAAAGGTCCCCCTGTGTTTGCAAAACCCAGACGTCTTGCCCCGGACAAACTGAAAGCTGCCAAATCGGAATTCCAGCTTATGCTGGATCTTGGGATAATAAGACCTTCCAAAAGCAGTTGGTCCTCTCCCCTACACCTGGTCCAGAAGAAGTCAGGAGACTGGAGACCATGTGGGATTACCGGTTTTTTGAATTCGACAACCATCCCGGACCGATATCCGGTACCAAATGTCCAAGACTTTACTTCTCTTCTCCACGGCAAATCTATCTTCAGTAAAATAGATCTCGTTAAGGCTTTCCACCACATTCCCGTAGAGCCTTCGGATATTCCCAAGACTGCAGTTTGTACACCATTTGGGTTATTCGAATTTGTGAAGATGCCGTTCGGGCTACGGAATGCTGCGCAAACCTTTCAGAGGTTTATAGATGAGGTCACCAGAGGCTTAGACTTTGTTTATGCCTACATCGATGATTTGCTTGTGGCCAGCTCAACGGAAGAGGAACATAAGGAACATCTTTCACTCCTCTTTCAACGCTTAGAACAATACGGTGTTACTATTAATGCATCTAAGTGTGTGTTTGCACAGCCAACCTTGGAATTTCTTGGTCACACGATTTCGCAGCACGGCATTACCCCCCTTCAGGACAAGTGTGAAGTGATAAAAAATTACCCTATGCCAAATAATCAGCGTGAGTTACGTCGGTTTCTAGGTTTGGTAAATTATTACCACAAGTTCATTAAAAACTGTGCTAGTGTTCTTGCTCCTCTACACGCTATGATCACGCACAAACGCAAGGTAACGAAATTGTTATGGTGTAGCGATAGTTTACAGGCGTTCGACAATGCCAAAAATGCTATCAATAGTGCATTGTCTCTGTCATTTCCTATCAGTGATGCCCCCTAACTCTGACGGTCGATGCATCAGATGTTGCGATCGGTGGAGTGTTGGAACAAACCATTAACGGTCAACAAGCACCCATCGCGTTTTACTCGAAAAAGCTGCAGCCAGCCCAAACGCGTTATAGTGCTTTCGGACGTGAACTTCTTGCTATTTACTTAAACGTGAAGCATTTTCAACATTTCCTTGAAGGCCGAGATTTTTGTGTTTTACCGACCACAAACCTTTGGTCACTGTCTTCAATAAAAACAGCTGTAACCACTCTCCCAGAGTCATCAGGCAACTCGATTATATCTCGCAATTTACCACAGATATCCGCCACATCAAAGGTGTCTTGAACACTCCAACGGATGCACTTTCAAGAATAGAGATTACTTCTGTTACCCTCAGCTCTACACTGTGGAATGCTATTGCACAGGATCAAGATAAGGATACGGAACTACAAGAACTGCTCAGAGAAGACTCCACTCACTCACTTTCCCTCAAGAAAATGAGTATGCCAGGATTGTCTGTGCCCCTCTATTGCGACGTATCAACAGCTGCTATTCGCCCTTATGTCCCTCCATGTCACAGAAAAGCAGTCTTCACGGATCTTCATAAGCCCTCCCATCCTGGTATCCGTGCTTCGCAACACCTGGTTACCTCTCGCTTTGTTTGGCCCTCGATGCGGAAGGATGTCAAACATTGGACCAAAACGTGCCTTGCCTGCCAGCGTGCCAAAGTCCAAAGGCACACCAGGTCCCCTTTGACGCATTTCCGCCCCCATCCCAGCGATTTGAGGTAATTCATGTAGACATTGTTGGCCCTCTTCCAGTGATTCAAGGCCAACGTTATCTGCTCACCTGTCTCGACCGCTTTTCCAGATGGCCTGAAGCCATCCCACTTCCTGATATCCAAGCGGACACTGTTGCAAGAGCCTTTCTTCATGGATGGGTATCAAGATTTGGATTGCCGACAAAAGTCATCACTGACCAAGGTCGCCAATTTGAGTCTTCGCTTTGGAAGAAGTTTACCAGCTTGTTGGGTACAGTACATGCGCATACCTGTGCGTATCATCCGCAAGCTAACGGCCTCGTCGAACGCTTCCATCGCCAGTTGAAGTCATCCCTTATGTGTCACGAAGACTCCCATTGGATGGATAAGCTTCCACTCGTGTTGCTTGGTATTCGCTCTGCATTTAAGAGTGATCTGAAGACTACAGCGGCTGAACTAGTCTATGGAACAACACTGCGGCTACCAGGTGGCTACTTCACTGCAGGGGATAAGTCATGTGATCCTACGGAATTCGCTCAAACACTTTCCTCTCACATGCAGTCCCTTCAGCCTGTTCCCCCTCGATTGACTAGCCAACAGAACATCTTTGTTTCCCCAGCCCTCCAGTCTTGCACCCACGTTTTCGTTCGTGTACCTGTCCCAAAACGGCCTCTCCAATGTCCATATGACGGACCCTATGAAGTTCTCCGACGTACGCGCAAATCATTTCTCATCCAGCGCGGTTCCAAGGTCGACAAGGTTTCTATCGATCGTCTTAAGCCTGCGTTTTTGGAATCAACCTTAAGCGAGGTACATGTAGCTACCAAAAAGGTCCAGCGGAAATCTGTGTCGTTCGGAACTCTTTGAACTTCCTCTCTGGTGGGGGAGTGTGTAGTGAATACTCTTATTTTAGTTTCAAGATAAATGTTAATTTTACCGTCTTGAATTTCGGAATAGAAAACCAATGGTTATATTTTCCACCTTTGGTACTGTCGCAGTTTCGCCTAACGGACTCAATACGGCTAGTGAGATAATCACTGGTTGGCACTTAACTAGCGGCAGTGCTTATGGCTACATCATCCAGGTTAACCTATACCGGATAGATGCGCTACGGTCCCAAGCCGTAGCTTGCCTAGGCCGACGACGACGACGACGACGTAAACCAACACTTTTAATGTGTATATCGTAATAACAAAGGTTTCACCGAAATACCAAAAAGGGGATGACCAAGAGTTAGAGAGATATGCAAAAAGATCGCCAGTAGAGTTTCCCTTGTAGAACCCATACTGACGACCTGAAAGAAGACTGTAAGAAGAGAGGTGATTAAAAATTTTCCTATTAAGAATGGAATAAAAACATTACAAAGGCAAGAAATCAAAACAAATGGAAGATAGTTGGAGGGTTGAGAGCGGTCACCCTTCTTTGGGACATGCTGAATGAGAGCGAACTTCCAGCAGGAAAGAATAGTATCAGATGAAAGACAAAGACGAAAGAGTTTGCCACGGCTCAGGTGTCTTTAGGAAATGAATTTGTTCTTGAACATAGTAAAGCACAATGAAGCGATTGTGGTTGCTTCAGACATAAATATGTCGGAGGAATAGCACTGGAATCGTTCAGGGTTGAGTTGGAAGCGAAAGTTCGAGCGAAGAGTTCAGCTTTGTGAAGAAAAGAGATGGCAACTGAGCCAGATTACAAAAGGGTAGGAGAGGAAGTACATGTAAAGTTGATGGAGAGGTTCTTAACTATATGCCAGAAAGAGCGAGAAGACTTAGAATTGTATAGATTTTCACAATTTTGTTGGATGAAAAAAATTTTGGCGACTCGAAAAATAGATTTTGCACGATTCCGGGCACAAATATGAGCCAGGAGATGGATGGCGACGGCAATTTTTGAAAAACTCATCTCTGTTGCTGCTAGCATTAGAACAAGTAAAGTTAAACCAAGGTTTTGTTCCCATTAGTAGTAGTAGGAATAGAATATGGAATGTATAAAATTAACAACATCTTGTTAAAATGTCCTTCGTTTTTAATCAATGCTTGTTAACCATGTGCTAATCTCTTTATTTCTCTGTTCCGTTGTACATATGTATATATTTTCGTCACTCGCCTTCTCCATTCCCTAACGAGGTGTACTGCTGAATACACGAAAGGACTTGGAAACATTTCTTCTTTTTCCTTGTGGGTTTGCATCATTCATTCATTTCATGTGTTTAAGTGTAAAATTCACCCTAAAGAAATGTAAGTTAGGTTTGGTTCAGTTAAGTTACTTTAAGAATTAGGGATTTCCTTAAGATAATATTGGTATGGCTACGATAATCGATCCCTCTACCTTTGTTCCTTCCATAATGATCTCATGAAGATGGAATTCCAATCTATTACTTCCATGCTGGATGCAACATCTTCCCAGTTTATACCTTTGGTGTGAAAATTAAAAATTTCGAATTTGCTTCTTTCTGTTGTTCGTGTTCTTTCCTTTCATATTGGTTGTTATTTCAATGTTTTGATCCGATATTATAGTTGGGGATATCTCTACATTATCTATTAGGTTGCTGTTGTTTGTGATCACCAAATCTATGCAGTTGTTTTTTCTTGTGTTTTCTGTTATTTCTTGTGTTTACATAAATTCATCAGCCAGAGCTATTAGCATTATATATATAACAATCTGGAGAAGTTACGCTGATGTTACACATCCAATTCAGTGTTACACAAACGTTTCGTTCAAATCCTAACTGACATACAACTTGTATGTAAAATTTAGCAGTGATAGGATTTCACAAAAGAATTGAATACTATAAAAGTGGGATTTGTAAGAGAAGACCTACTCTCTCCTTCACCAGCTCACTACTCCTCTAAGAAACTTAACTCCTTTCATTTGAGAATAAAGTTATCACAGTAAGAATTCATTTCTAAGTCCTATCCTTTAAAGACAACATTAATAAATAGAACTGAAAACCTTAAGGACCACAGAGTGAAGAGCTTTCAGATATCAGAGCTCGAAAGACGAAGAACTATCAAACCTCAAATAAGTAATTGGTTTTAATACATAATAAAAGCAAGTTTGAAGTTAACTAAACATTATGTAAGCTTAAGTTTTAAACTGACTTCATATCAGTTTTGAAGAAAACTTATGCCTATGTTTAACTATGAACAGAGAAGTGCGTAAAACCTTGAAATCGTAGTATCAAAATTATTGTGAGTTTTTGTAAGTTTAACCCTTAAACTCTATCTCGGTACTATTGTGCCCCAGTACCCCAGGAATTCCTAGCGTAACTTTTATAATGGGTTATCTCGCGCTTATTCTTTCTCTCAGAAATGAACTGGTGGTCAGCTATTAATAAATTCAATCATTTGAATTATCTGTCCCAAGCTACGCCCCCTGTATGATCGGTCACGTGACTCCTACTACTACCTGTGCATATCTCTACCCCTGCGTGCTCAGTTGACCGCTGCAAGCCCTGGATCTCAGACGCGTATTTTCTTACGTAGACGAAAAATAGTAATGGTTACATTAATATTGCGTGCTCGAGTTTTATGAAGCTGTATTCGGTAAAGTTTGAAGATATTTTTAAGGCTACATTGAACCATGCGAAGGAACAAGAGGTACAAACACACTACGGCTATTCTGGCGAGAGCAATGCAGGATTTCGTGGTACAAACGTTGTAATGGACTATGTTGTAGGACTAAACTATGTAAAAGACTACATATACCGTGAAGTGGAAGAAACAACACGTGCAGAAGAGAAGCAACGGATATGGTGCGCTTGGTGCGACAAGCGAAATTATGTCATGTTGCATCATACCGAGTACTCGTACCCTGCGACTGAGAATGTAAATCTTGTCATCATGGAGAATCTTAAGTATTTTTACCACGACATTAATATATATCATAACGAGGTTTGTAGTGAGGTTGTGGCTAAAGGTCTGCGTGAGTATTTAACAGAATTTAGAGACGAGTATCGTTGAAATTTGGGGCAGTATTAAGCTTTTGCTTAGATAACTATATAAAAACCATTCCAAAATTGAAAGTCCTTCGCTGGAAGTTTAATTTTATTTGTGGTTATGATACTATAGTATTCTTATTGCCATGTTTCTTTTTTCCTACTGAGTCATCTCAGCAGTAAAATTTGTGGTGGAAATTTCTTTTCTTTGTGGGACGTGTGTCATTAATATTATATATATATATACACACACACACATATATATATATATATATATATATATATATATATATATATATATATATATGTAAACAATCCAATTAGGCCTTCTACTCGTATTGTAAACTGAACTTCATAATGTTTGCAGATGATACAACTGTGTCTTTTTCTTGCAAAGATGTTAATTCAGCTATGAATATATTCAATTCATAATTCATCAGTGTAATAAAATGGTTGACCACCAATAAACTCTTACTGAATACCAGTAAAACAAATTCCATGAGTTTACTAACAAAAAAAATGCATATCTTGATGAACTTAATGGTAATGAAATCGCTATAAAGTAGTGTACTTGACAAAATTTCGTAGTGTAATGTTAGATAAGAATTTGCAATGGAGTGATCATGTAAATTATGTTGTGAGAAAGATTTCGACGGGCGTTGCTGTAACGTTTAAACTCAGAAATGTAGTAATATTATTCTTGATTGCATATATATATAATCCTCAAGAAGTGCTAGCCTGAAAAAAAATTATAAATAAACTATCTGTGAGAGAAGCAGATCTTTAATCTAAATATGCGAATGCAAAGAAAATGTTCAGTGGGTGATACCTTCTTCCTGGAAGCGAAGTGAAGGCTTTGAGGTCTGGGGTTCGATTCCCGGTGATGCTTGTAATAATAATAATAATACAAGAGTTAGGACAATTGGCCGCATCATTTGGATGTGCGTTGTGCCAGTTCCTAACTGATTATCTGTTAAACTGATGTAAATAGAAAATCATTTAATTTTTCAGATTTTTACAGATAATTGTAATTTTCACCAGTGAAATCGAATTAAAATCATTAACATTAAAATTATAGTATTTTTTATGCACGAAGGAGGGGCCAAGGGTGAATACCGCAAAACGCCCCTCCCCCAAATGAAAGAGAAGAAGAGAGCCAAAATAAAGGTCGAGAGTTATCATCCAAAGCTTCATCCCCCGTCAGCCAGACTCTGTACTCATCATTCGTCAGCCAGACTCTGTACTGAATGGACGCATTTCTTGAGCTCTCTGATATTGCTTCAACTTTTGCATATTGCTAATAACTTTACTTTTGGGAAGTTTTGAATTTTATATACTTCCGTTTATATTCACATTGTTATAGTTAAGTAATTGATATTAGTGGTTTTTAGCGATTTAGAAGTTTTCATAGCGTGCCGGCTTAATTTAACTTATACTTGTGGCGGTTATAAACTAATTTAACTTGCGCGATGCCGTCGCAGAAAGCGTCGTGTGTTAGGTGTGGGGTAAACCGGTGGTATACGGATTTTAAAGATTATAACGGCGGTCCTATGGCGATTACCGAGAGATCAGTTTGTTTCTTTTGCGATTTAAGGGAGGAAATAGTTGACATAAAACGCAGTGTACGTGAGGTAACGGAAAGACTTGCAACGCTTGATGAGGGCAGGAGTAGGGCTACGGTTGATGAAAGCCGAACCAATACTAACGTTGAAGACGTTAGTAATTTGAAGGGTGAGGTGCGTAACCTAGTTACTAGTTTAGGTAGCTTATCGGGAAGGTTGGATAGAGTTGAGGAAGGGGGTTAAGGTTGGTCCGAGATTAGTAGATGGGGAGGGATTTACAGAAGTTAAGGGAGGAGCTAGGACGCGTACATTAGGCGATAGGAATCCACCCCCTATCGAGGTTTCGAACCCTTTCGCCCATTTGGAAAGGGACGTGAATGAGGGGGAAACTATTTTAATTGGGGACTCTTTAGTGCGCCATATGGACACAAAGTTCGTTGAACGGCATCCAACCAAGAGGAGGAGGGTCTGTCTCCCAGGGGCCAGGGTTGACAGAGTTAGAGACGAAGTGGTTAGGATTGACGTTGCCTCCCGTCACTCGATGTTGGTGACGATGGTAGGGGGCAACGACTCGTACAGGCCCGATACGAGAGTGCCTGACCTTTCGGAGAGATATAGGGGGTTAATTAGGTCCCTAAAGGGGAGGTCAGATTGGTCTTTAGTTCTAGGTATTACCCCTAGGCACGGTTTGGGTATTACGTCTAAAACGATATTTTTTAATATTAAATTAGAAGAGATTTGTACTGAGGAAAATGTTCCCTTCGTAAAGCTGTGGTCAGAATTCAGTGATCCTAGCCTTTTTATAAAAGATGGGGGTGCATTTTAATGAAATAGGTAATGCTAGGCTAGGTAGGTTAATTGACGAAAACGTACGAAAGCTGTATAGGTCGAAGCCTTCTTTAAACGTTGTGGGTCCGGGAAACGCGAGCCCGACGTGAAAAATAGTTTAAAACGCCGGCCCGTGGTAAAAAATAACTTAAACGTCTTTTATTGTAACGCGCGTAGTATTAGAAATAAATTAAACGAATTTAAGGCGCAAAAAAAAAAATGCCCTCCCAGTGTCAGGAGAACGGGATCTAACCTAGGTGCGAATTTCTTAATGGTCTCTGGACTGTTTTCCCTCTTCTTTTTGATCCATTCGTTTTTCTGTATCCACCCGAAGAGGATGCCAATGGGCATCGAAACTGATATGGAAATAAACTCTGTCTATTAGAGTGGATTTTTATTATCGAATTTAAGGCGATAATTTATTCCGGTAACTACGATATAGTTCCTATCACTGAAACGTGGTTAAATACCGTGACTCGGGACTTGTTAGGGGAATTTGATATACCGGGTTTTAAACTCTTTACTAATGATAGGTTACATACGATTGGTGGCGGCGTTTTGCTGTACATTCGTAATTCCCCTAGGGCTATCGAGGTTAAGATAGATTTTCCGGCAGTAATTAATACGATATGCGTTGAAGTTCGGGCGCGTAGTATTAGTTTTAATTTTGTTGTTGTTTATAGACCTCCCGTTCAACCCCTTTATACCGATACTAGATTTTACTAATTTCTTGGTAACTTTATTGACAATCGGAATAGTATAATTGTCGGAGACTTTAACTGCCCTAATGTTAATTACGAGACTTTTACTCGCAATGAGGAAGGTTTGAGATTGATTGATTGTTCATGGAAGATAATTTTTTACGACAGATGGTTACCGAACCAAAGCGCGGTGACAATATTTTAGATTTGGTGATGACGAACGACGAAAATATAGTCAAAGGTTTAGAAGTAGGCGAGAGTTTAGGATGTAGTGATCATCAAATTCTTAGGTTTAAGTTATTGATAGAAAACAGTAAGGATAGTAACGTAATAGAAGTCCCTGATTTTCGTAGGGCCAATTTTGATAGTTTTGCGGATAGGATGAGAGTAGTGGACTGGGATAACTTATTTATGGGTAATGACACAAATTTGCATTGGGAGGCGTTTAAAGAAAGTTTTATGAATATTGAAAGGGAGTTTATTCCTCGAAGGCCCAAGCGCGCTAGAAATCAACGTAGGCCTAAGCGGTGGACTAGGGAAATAGGCGAGTTCATAAACGAGCGTAACAGAGCGTATAGAATTAATAAGCGCAATGGCACGGCAGCTAACTTTAATAGATATATCGAGCTTAGACGTCAGGTTAAAAGATCAGTTAGGAATGCTAAGCGTAATTTAGAGATACTTATAGCTGCGGATAGTAAACATAATCCAAAAAAGTGGATAATCTTTAGGAGCGCTCCATTTTTCAATATTAAACATACACTCATAAAACATATACCATTTGAAAGCTCACATTTTTCTGAGTCTAAAAATGTAGTAATCCAAAAGTATCAATAGCAAATAAAAAGTAACTAGATTTAATTAATTGTTTGACGCGTGATGTCATTAACTACATTATAAAGGTTGGCTAAGTTATAAATCTTCAGTCTGTGTTGTAAGATGGTATTTTTGGTAATTGTTACACTAACCTAACCTAATATGAATATGTTATTACATTATCATTTGTATAATTTAGGTCTCGGGGGTACGGGGGCGGAGCCCCCGTAAAGATGACGCATCACAAATTGATAGGTATAGGGTTTTATATTTAAACCTAGTTACTTTTTATTTGCTATTGATACTTTTGGATTACTACATTTTTAGACTCAGAAAAGTGTGAGCTTTCAAATGGTATATGTTTTATGAGTGTATGTTTAATATTGAAAAATGGAGCGCTCCTAGAGATTTACCAAAAACATTTCTTGAATACGTCAATAATCGTAAGCCGATATAAGATAACATAGGCCCTCTAGTGGATGTTAACGGCGCTTTGGCTTCTGATGCTCAGGCGATGGCGGGTATTTTCAATAACTTTTTTGCGACAGTTTTTACCGTAGAAGACGTAAATAATGTCCCCGACGTGGACGATATCGTTCCATTTAGTAGCGAGACTATTTTGGATGAAATAACTGTTTACAAGGGTGAGATTGTGCATTATATCAATAGGCTAAAAGTTAGCAAGGCTCCAGGCCCTGACGCTTTTTATCCCAGACATTTGAAAGATTTGAAAGACGTTATCGTAGGCCCCTTAACGAAGATTTTTAATCAGTTACTCGAAACGGGGATTATTCCTGAAAACTTCAAATTAGCTTACGTCACGCCTATTTTTAAAAAAGGCGAACGCACAGTAGCTTGCAATTATAAGCCCATTAACTTAACGTCAAATTGTCGGTAAACTTTTGGAATCCATAGTTAGGGATCGTATCATCGATCACTTAGAAAGTAGAGATTTGATTAATAGTAGTCAGCATGGGTTTCGACGCCAAAGATTTTGTTTAACTAATTTGTTAGAATTTTATAACGAAACAGTGCGCGAATACGATAGGCATAGAGCGGCTGACGTTATTTATTTAGATTTTAAATAGGCGTTCGATACAGTTCCGCATAGAAGAATAATTGCGAAGGTTAAAGCGCACGGTATACGCGGTCAGGTAGCTAACGGGTTAGAGGAATGGCTTCGTGCTAGGAGACAGAGGGTCGTTGTTAATGGTAGTGAATCGGGGTGGTTGGATGTGGGTAGCGGTGTCGCACAGGGTTCAGTGTTAGGCCCATTGCTATTCGTAATTTACATTAACGACATAGATGTAGGATTGACTAGTAACGTGTCAAAATTCGCGGACGATACTAAAATAGGCGGTAAGGTTGTTAACGAGGACGATAGAAATAGGCTCCAAGACGATGTAAATAGGATTATGGAGTGGACGGATAAGTGGCAGATGCAATTTAACGTAGACAAATGTAAAGTTTTGTATATAGGTTCTCGTAACAATAATTACACGTACACGATGGATGATAGAGAGTTAGTGGGCGTTGACGAGGAAGTAGATTTAGGCGTAAGCGTATCTAAGGATTTAAAAGTTAGGAACCAGTGCCTGGAGTCTTGCGCAAAAGCTAATAGTATATAAGGCTTCATAGCGTGTAATTTCGAATTTAAATCGAAGGATATTATATTGCCCCTTTACAAGTCCCTAGTCAGGCCTCATTTAGAATATGCCGTTCAGTTTTGGTGCCCGTATTTGCGTGAGGATATTAATAAGTTAGAAAGGGTTCAGCGTCGTGCCACGAAACTATTTCCGTCATTGCGCAACAAGCCTTATGAATATAGGATTACAGAGTTAGACTTGCATTCACTCGAAACTAGGAGATTAAGGGGGGAGCTTATTGAAGTTTTCAAAATCGTTAATAACATCGATAACGTAAATTTTGACAAACTGTTCACTTTCGATAATAGCAATACTCGTAATAACGGATTTAAGTTGCGTGGCAGACGTTTCATTACTAATATCGCTAAAAACTTCTTTACGTTTAAAGTAATTGATAAATGGAATAATCTTCCCGCGTCAGTCGTAAACTCTACCAGCGTTAATATGTTTAAGAACTCTTTAGATAGACATTTTTAAAATATTAACGTTGTTTAAAATAAAAAAAAACAATTAGCAACAGGAGCTGTGGGGGTGGTGGTCGAGGATGAGCCTGTTGACGATCAATGCCAGCTTGTGACATGCCAGCGTGTGATGCCAGCAATAAAATTATTAAAAAAATTAGACTAACACGAATGTAGATGTAGCTCGTAGAGTAAACTAACCCACTTTTTTTATACTCTACCTACTTTTTTTTTTATCCTCTCCTTACTTGCATGTCTGTAACTCTCCTTACTTGCATGTCTGTCGTTTGCATGGTATGGCAGTGAGTTAAGACTGTGTTTGCATGGTTTGTAAGCGTTTTTATTTTACTTCTCTTCATCTTTCACCCCTCTCCTATTCTCTTCGACTATTTTTCCGACTTGTCGGCAGTGGCCGGGGGATGATGATGATGGTGAGTCTTTTTTTTCTTTTTCTGAATGAATGTTAACTCACGAATGATAGGTTTTGCTACTTACTTAACCCCTTATTCTCCTCTTTTAACCCCCTACTCTTTCCTTTCTCTCGGGCTAACCTTAGAGTGGATCTTTGGGTGTTTGTTAGCCTTAGCTTCTGTAGATCTGTAGAACACTGGAAAGGAGGACCTTTCTTCTCTCTTTGGTGGTCGGTGAAAGAACGTGTTACCCCGTCGTAGTGCAGGTTTTTCGTTTTTTGATGAGACTGCCTTCCTCCTCCTGTAATTTTTTTTAATCCTCATTATTTGCCTTTTCAAATTTTCTCTCCATTTCATACATGGCCTTCATTCTTTATTCCATCATTCTCAGTTTTATGTAATTTAATTTTTAGATTTCATTGATGAATTTGTCTCAATCCCTCAAGCACTTAGTTATGCCCAATTTGGAATATATATATATATATATATATATATATATATATATATATATATATGTGTGTGTGTGAACGAAATATTTTACATTATTATTATTATTATTTGCGGTCATACTATTCGATCCTCAACTGTGGTTCATGTATTCGGCTTGACTTTTTACCTGCCGATTCTCGCGTAGGAGTGTGATTAAATTCTGTTTAGCTCGTGAAAATGAATGTCTGGTTGGGTTGGTAGATAAATGGGCGCCCTACGTATCCTAGTGGTTAAGACGCTGGGGTGCTGATCGGTGGTTGGGAGATCGAGTCCGGATGGTGACTGTAATTTCTTGGTACATACAATCCTCGATGAGCCGGGTGTACCTATGTGATGTGGAGAGTAAAAGAAGTCAACTCACCACTTCATCCTCGAAAGGAGGGGCGATAAGCTTGACCTTCGTGTTAAAAATAGGGACCGCATGTACTATTTTGATTTACTCGGGACTCAATACTTGTGGGATGTACCGTTTTCTGTTCGATCCATTTTTATATTTTTTTAAAAAATTTTGCTGTGACTACGACCATCATAAACAAACTCGGTAAATGAGTTCCAATATACTTATGAAAAATTGAAGCTATGAATATTATATCCATATACATAGAATAAACAAAACTTTCTTTCTGTGTGTGTGTGTGTGTGTGTCCGTCTTCAGTTTTTCGACTCTCTCTCTCTCTCTCTCTCTCTCTCTCTCTCTCTCTCTCTATATATATATATATATATATATATATATATATATATATATATATATACTGTATATATATGAATTTTAATTTCAGTTTTACCTTCACTAGCAAAAGTAATTTTATTCAATTCTAATTGTTGAGTACTTCCAAAGTGTGTGTTAATTTTGAAAAAAAATGTATGATAAAAATTAAAATAATAATCTTTTCCTTTTTTTTAAATTTCATTCATTCACTTCATTTTAATAATGGAGAAAATAACTGTGAAGAAGATACTATGCAATTTGCACGCAAAGAAAAATAAGACATATAAACAACGAAGTTAACAAAATATGAAAACATTTATATACAGTAACAGAAAAGCAAACGCATGAGAGAGAAAGTAGGAAGATGTGTCTTTGGGATGAAATTAGGCCAAATGGACCTTGGTGGTCTTCAAAAAGCTTCGGGCTAGCCAGGTGTGAGCCTTTATGCGTTCCTGCCTCCAATCCTTCTCGTTTCAACATAATGTGAAAATAAACGATATTCTATGAGAATAATTGTTTATTACCAAATTTAATATACAGTTTAGTATATCTACGGCATATTATTAAACCTGTTTTCATATGGGAAATTTAATATAAATGTGTGTATATATATAGATGTCTCAAATCGAAAAAATTAAGATGAACGAAAAAAAATGTACGAAATTGTGAAGACACATCTTGTGTATATATATATATATATATATATATATATAGAGAGAGAGAGAGAGAGAGAGAGAGAGAGAGAGAGAGAGAGAGAGAGAGAGAGAGGAATGACAAAAGTAAATAGACCCTTTAGGTGAAGTAAGTTAAAATAATTATTGGTTTTCTTTTATATATATATATATATATATATATATATAAATATATATATTATATATAGGGTGTGTATTGATATTTTTGTTTGAAATTAGTTTGAAAACAAATGAATAAAGGAATTCTCTTCTTGATTTCGCGAATTTGGGTTTATAAAAAATATAGAAGGTGTATAGAAAGGATTGTCAAAAGTAAATAGACACAGTATACATTCTAAGGTGTTAGAATAAATGAAAGCGTTTCATGAATGAAGTATTAGTAAATTGAATATTATTCTTAGAGAATATGTTATTGGAATAATGTACAATATAAAGAGTCTTGTGTATTTCTTTTATTATTAATATTAAGTTGAACGATTTCTTTTGCTAAGCCATGGATCAATTGTCTAGTGTATTTCTTTCAGTGTTAATATTGGGAATAGTTTAAATAATTAGTTCTCTTGCTGAACAACTTTGAGAAAGTCGCTCTTGCCTTTAATAAATAAATAAATAAGTGGAAACTCGTCTAAATAAGTTAAAATAAATGGCGCAACCTGGCAACTCACCCTAATAAGGTATACCTGAACATAATTAAAAAACTATTTGGCAACTCATGTAAATAAAATTAAAATAAATGGTGGTATCTAGCAACTCACCCTAATAAGGTATACCTGAACAATTAAAAAACATTATTTGGCAACTCATCTAAATAAATATATAGTGCTCTCTCGTAACCCCCTCCATATATAAATAAGTGATATCTGGCAACTCACGACCCTCTATATAACCACTGTTTGGCCCCTGGACGCTCATAATGCGTCTGGTTGGAGCCAGGAGAACATCTCTCTCCTTAGGTTAAGGCTTAGGTTAGGTTTCCATTTGGGGGGTGAGGACATCCTATCTTCTCCCCCAAAGACCTCTTCCCTCTCCTTTCTCTTCCTCTCTTAGGTTAAGGCCACCCCTTTGGGGGGAGGTCATTTTCCCTTCTCCCCCCGAAGATCCATCCTTCCCCCTTTGCAGCATTGATTTGTTGCATAACTCCTTCATTGAATAACCCCTCCCCCTTCATTGCATACTCCTTTGCAACATTGATCAACATTTTGCAATTGCATTGCAACATTCTTGCACTCTCCCATTTTGCGGTCATACTACTAAGCTTATTCCAAAGAATTATGAATTAACCAGTCCAATTTTTCACTCTCTCACCACTACAGAAAATGTAACGGGATATTAGTTTCTGCCCCTCGTCTGCTTTATTCATGTCTTATTGTTCTATACAGTATACACCTTTTTACCCTCACACAGCTGCTCAGTAACTGAAAGCAACAACTTAGCTACTGAATTTGTGGTTTACAGATATATACATTGAAGCTATTTACTAATACTTGCAAAATTACACATACGTATTAGGGAATTTTTACTCCAATTTTGATTGCTTTTCAAAAACAATGGTAGCACCGTTACACTTCGGCACAAGTAGGTAACGAAGTAACGAGCACAACACTATATATATATATATATATATATATATATATATATATATATATATATATATATATATACTCTATATATATATAATTAATTAAGGTTCTATCACAGATGCGAGACAATTCGACACCAGGGCCAGACACATGGACTGCCACATTTCCGAAAGATGTAAAGAGTGTATTGCCAAACCGCTATACTTACTGTGAAGGAAATCATTCGACACGGAGCAAATTCCACTGTCATTAAAGAACGCAAACATTGTACCATTATTAAAAAATGTTAACAGAGTAATGCCCAAGAAATATCGGCCGGTAGCTCTCACCACACACCTTATAAAATGCTTTCAACGTATAATTAGAAGCGAAACTATCTACTACCTACAAGGAAAAAACTTATACATCCCAAATCAACATGGTTTCTGGGCTGGAAGATCGTGGCTATCACAGCTATTAGACCATCAGGAGAAAATATTGGAAACACTGAGCCGAGGACAAAACATAGATGTAATATATACTGACTTTGCTAAAGCCTTTGATAAATGTGACCGTGGAATTATAGCATATAAACTTAAGAATACGAGAATTATTATAAAGCTGGGAAGGTGGATATTTAATTTCTTGACGCAAAGAACACAGAGTGGTGGTAAATGGAGTCAAATCGGAAGTCTCGGAAGTAGAGAGTTCTGTCCCACAAGTGACAGTACTAGCGCCCTAGCTATTCATAATAGTGATTGCATATATTGATGCAGATATCAATGACAGTATTGTATCATTTTTCGCAGATATCGTAAAGACATGCATGGAATATAGTGAACGAAGGTGTCATAGAAAGATTACAATACGTCATTGAAACATTGTTCTAGTGGGCAGAAGATAACAATATCAAGTTCAACGAAGAAAAATTGTAACATAAATTCTGCCCAAAACGGACGATAGATAATAGAATAACCTAAAGATAATGTGAAATAGTTTTAGAAATGTTGCAAAATACACGCGGCGACAGGTTCGCACAGGTTTTATCGCGAGACAGAGTGATACAGAATGACTTAGGCTTGTGTAGGCTTAGGCTAGTGTAGAATTAGGCTAATGAATATTTTCTCTGGTGTTTTCCATCGTTACAACGCCACCCCTACGATATTACAGTAATTGAAAAAACATGGAGCCCACGAAAGAGCATATTCGACATGTGATGCTCTATGAGTTGTATGAGTTCCATAAAGGATCTAACGCTAGTGAATCCGCAAAAAACAATCAAAGAGTTTATGGAAATGATGTTGCGAGCGAATGGATGTGTAGGAGATGGTTTGAGAAGTTCAGGAATGGAGACTTCAGTCTGAAAGATTATCAACGAACAGGACGACCAAATGAGTTAGATGAAGAGTTGCTGAAAGCAGCAGTGGAGGAAAACCCAATGGTAACTGTAAGAGAACTTGGCCTGCAATTCGGTGTTAGCCATATGACCATTCATCGTCATATGAAGCTGTTAGGAAAAGTAGTGAAGGTTGGAAAATGGTTTCCGCATGATTTGTTACAAGCGAATCTTCAACATCGAATCGATATTTGCACATCACTGCATTCTCGGCAACTGCAGGCACCGTTTTTTAATCGGATCGTCACTGGGGATAAAAAATGGGTCCTCTATAATAATATCAAGCGTCGACATCAGTGGCTTAGCGGTGAAACGAAGCCTGAACCTCAGCCAAGGAATGAACCCCATCCAAAGAAAATTTTGCTATGCGTTTGGTGGGATATGCAAGGAATTATTCATTTTGAGCTTCTGCCAGCTAACCAAACAATCACAGCTGAAGTCTACTGCCAACAACTCCAACGATTGAAGGTGGCATTACAAGAAAAACGTCCTGCATTAATTAATCGCAGAGGTGTTCTATTCCATCAGGATAACGCGCGCCCTCACACTGCTCGAATCACCACTGCCCAATTGGAGGCATTTGGTTGGGAAAAAATGCCTCATCCACCTTATTCTCCGGACATCGCACCTTCAGACTACCATTTATTCAGAAGTCTGCAAAACCATCTAGATGGACAAAAGTTGCAATCCAGAGAAGCTATCGAAAACGAAGTGATCGCTTTTTTTTTAAACCAAGGGATTTCTTCGAACGTGGCATAAAAAAACTTTTCTGCAGGTGGGAGGAGGTTATAGAAAAAGAAGGGAATTATATTGATGATTAATTTGTCATTATTTCATTTAATTTTTGTTGTGAATAAACTAAAAATTCAAGCAAAATTTGTCCTTATAAGTCCTTTAATTTTTTTTCTGAATGAACTAAAAAATCGAGCAGAATATGTTACAACCTTATATATATATATATATATATATATATATATATATATATATATATATATATATATATATGTATGAATATATATATAGACAGTGTTTTGCTCGTTACCTTGTTACCTACTTGTGCCGAAGTGAAGCGGTGCTACCGTTGTTTTCAAATAGCAATCAAAATTGGAGTAAAAATTCCCTAATACGTATGCGTAATTTTGCAAGTATTAGTAAATAGCTTCACTGTATATATCTGTAAACCACAAATTCAGTAGCTGATTTGTTGCTTTCATTTACTGAGCAGCTGTGTGAGGGTAAAAAGGTGTATACTATATAGAACAATAGGATATGAATAAAGCAGAGGAGGGGCAGAAACTAATATCTCGTTACATTTTCTGTAGTGGTGAGAGGGTGAGAAATTGGACTGATTCAATTCACAATTCTTTGGAAAAAGAGCTGCCCGTAGAACTGGATTATTTCATGCTACCTTTTGACCACACCCTAATAAAAATAATAAAAACGATTAAATACATATTTATTTATTTACAGTAAAGTAAAATAAGTTTGACTACATGTATGCGAACGGATCAGGTCCTCGTTGTTGATCAAACTAAATATACACCGTTCCAATTGATAAAATAGGTAGACTTCGAATCACCCACACGTCGTGGTTAGTGACTCAAATCCAATTTTTTCATTGCTTTATTTATAGTAATATTATCACCTTGTAAACTATAAAAACAAAAATGGCTTTTTTCACTTAAAAAGTACCTACTAACGATCTGCAGCTGGAATTCAGGTAAAATGAGGGGCCCTAGTCCTTATGCTGCATTTCCTCAAAACCGTCAGTGCACTCGCTGCTCCAACACTATATATATATATATATACACAGGGTGGGCCGAAAGTCTGGATCCATAGGAAAATATTTATTTTAATACATAAATTACAACAAATGGTAAATACTTAAAATGAATATCAACTTTAACTCGTAAATGCGTATCCTTGATACTGTACAGTGGTTCGTACTCCAGTATAAACAACAAATTATAACAAATGCTCAAATTGGCGGCCTCTGACATCGAGACACTTAGGGATGGAATTTATGATTTTTAATAATTCTTCGAATTGACGTTCTTGAGATGCGTGTTTCATTTGATAATCTTCTTGTTGACTTTACTGGACTATTCGTTAAAGTTTCACATACCATTGCAGAGGTATTTTCATCAGTTGCAGTTTTTGGACGACCAGAACGCCGTCGATCATGTACACTTCCTGTTTCTTTGAAACGTTTAAACAACTTGCCAACAGTCGCATATGTTACTGGATGCTTATCAGGATGATTTCTATTGAATTCGGTAGCAACTTCTCTGTGTGTAGCGCCCTGTCTTGCGTACATGAGCACAAGTTCTACCCGGTCTTCTGTTGTTAGATTCGAAGCCATTTCTGGGCTGAAATAAAAAAGTATTGAGTATTTATACTGGAGTACGAACTACTGTACAGTATCACGGATACGCATTTACGAGTTAAAGTTGATATTCATTTTAAGTATTTACCATTTGTTGTAATTTATGTATTAAAATAAATATTTTCCTATGGATCCAGACTTTCGGCCCACCCTGTGTATATATATATATATATATATGTGTGTGCGTGCGTGCGTGTGTACGTAGAGAGAGAGAGATTTGTGTTTTAGTTGTGTGTAAATGATTTACCAAGTGCTATGTTGAAATGAACCCTAGAAGTAATTCAGTATTAAGCTACTGTCAACAGGGGACGGTGAACTACAGGGTGGGGCACGGGAACCAAGTGTTTTTGGAATAATCAGGAAAATGATATTTATTTTTGTAAAGAAAATATATTGGTAGAACAACATTCGTAAGAACATAGCATTTCATGTCATAATAATCATGTACCGAAAATTATATCTGGCATATGATGTCCTTGGCCGTCGACGCATTGTTGAAGGCGTTTACGAAAATTGGCCTCCACTCTTCCCAGCAGGTCTCTGTTGATTTGGATGATTTGTTGACGGATCGCTTCCTTCAATGCATCTAATGTACGGGGCTTGTCCTCGTAGACACGTGACTTGAGGTACCCCCATAGAAAGAAGTCACATGTGGACAAGTCAGGGGACCGAGGGGGCCATGCAATGTCACCAAATCTCGAAATGAGATGGTTGGGAAACAGGGGGCGAAGAACAGCCATTGACGCTCTGGCGGTGTGTGGCGTGGCCCCATCTTGCTGAAACCACAAATGTCGACGAGCAATACGCCTTCTTCGTAACTCAGGGATGAAAAAGGTGTTCACCATCTCAATGTAACGCCCAGATGTTATGGTAACGGTAACCCCATTTTGTTCGAAGAAATAGGGACCGATGACGCCAAACTTTCCCACCGCGCACCAAACTGTAACCTTAGGGCTATGCAGCGGTTTTTCATGGAGTTGTCGCGGATTTTCAGCAGCCCAATACCGACAGTTTTGATTGTTGACGGCCCCATTAAGGTGGAAATGGGCTTCATCACTCATTACCACCATCATGTTTTCATTCTGCTCATAAAGTGCAAGCATTTCCTGTGCAAAATTCAGTCGTTGGGGGCAATCGTTTACATTCAATTCCTGCACCATCGCTAACTTGTATGGGTGAAAATGTAATTCTTCATGCAAAATCCGTCTAACAGTACGATTGCTGATTCCGAGTGCAGCTGAATGTCTCCGAGCAGAGCGGCCTGGGCTTTGCAACATCGCTTGTCTGACCCTTTCAACGTTCTCTGGAGTACGCACAGTGCGTTGCGGCCCCTTCGGTTTTGTTTTCATTATTGAGCCTCCTGTTCGAAGATTGTTAACCCAACGTAAGATTGTGTCACGAGCGGGAACAGAGTCATTTCGATGAATGTTGAATCTGCGGCGAAACGCACGCTGAACTGTTGTCACTGACTCGCCACTCCTAACAAAATGATCATACGCGAACATGCGGTGTTCTAACGTCCACTGCTCCATGATGGCACCTGAAAGATAAAGGTGAGTGTTAGTTAAAGTTAAATGCTATGAACCCAGGAATGGAATGCTACCTACCGCACGCCCCTCCCATTCCTAATGGCCGATTACTAGCTATTCACAAACACTTGATTCCCGTGCCCCACCCTATATAACAAGATCTTCAGAGGCGTTCAGACTAGTCAGACTTTGGACTGACCAATTCAATAAGCCATAGGGTTTGTTCCTGGGTTCCGCTATTTTATTGGTCAAACCTTTTAAGAAATACATACTTTCATTTGTTCTAGGGTTGTGTGGGCTGAACTAGTGCTCTTTCTCATAAAATGTTTGCCGAATTCATATTTATTGTCAACTTAATCGCTAGAGTGATGAGGTACGTGTGTCTGTTGCACATGCTTTTGTGTTTTATATCATATATTTATCTACTGTTTTAAACTACTGTTACTACTATATATACACACTATATATATACACACACAGTGTGTGTGTGTGTGTATATGTATATATATATATACACACACACACACACACACACATATATATATACATATATATATATAATATATATATCACAGAGAATAAATAGATTTAGAATAGTGGATTTAGGACTATTTTTTAGGCAACAATCTTTGCTGCAAGGTTAAGTACCAAAGTTATGCCCTGTAAAACTTACTACTTGTTTTCTATTAATTGGAAATATTAAGAAACTTGATTTTCGGGACAAACCACCTTATCTGGTTATATATATATATATATATATATATATATATATATATATATATATATATATTGTGTGTGTGTGTGTGTATTACATATTGATAATGGTATGATGATGTTGATAAACTTAATAGGGTTATAGGAAATGAAATAGGAGCATTAAACAGTATAATGTACACGTGGTGCTACGTTAAAAGATCGATTTGCCATCTGATTTGTAGAAATCAAATGCTTAATTTAAATGACCTTGTACATAAATAATGATAATGATAATAATGTTTAAGTGGATGATTAGAGACGGAATTGACGATTCAGTATTTGAATCTATCCGTATATACATGACTAGGCTGTTATTGAAAATGTATTTTTATGCATGAATTAGAACAGCCGTTATAGGCTAACGATATATATATATATATATATATATATATATATATATATATATATAGTTCAGGTATGTGAACTAATAATTTTACTGCACATCAAATTTCGTTATAAAATTGCGTGTTAAAAGTAATTTCTCTTTAAGGCAACATTCATCATGAAGAGCAAATATTATCATAGCTAATTATTTATATATATATATATATATATATATATATATATGAAGGAAGATATCGATATTTGAATTTATGAAATATAACATTCATGTATTCGCATTCATCCTAGTCTTTTTAAAAGGGTTGATATATATATATATATATATATATATATATATATATATATATAATAAATAATTAGCTATGATAATATTTGCTCTTCATGATGAATGTTGCCTTAAAGAGAAATTACTTTTAACACACGCAATTTTATAACGAAATTTGATGTGCAGTAAAATTATTAGTTCACATACCTGAAGATATTTATATATCGATGTAATTAACAGAAAACTACATATTTAAAAGTAAATAAACAATTAAGCGTGTGTTATGAATGTATAAAAAGTTCTTGTATTTGAGCTCCAGAGCGGATGAAAATAAATCAATTTCCCTTAAGAAAAGAGAGAAATTAACTTCTTTAAATTAAAATAATAAATCTTTATTCTATTTTAAATAATACAGATATTAAACAAAGAAAAATGTTTTTGATTTAAAACGTGTTTAACCTGATTTTGTTTTTTGTGATGTTCACAATTTGTTAACATATTAAATTGGAATTACATTTGAAGAGGTAATGTGGTATTAGAATGTAATAATATGGTTTGAGAATACAATACAAGTCATTGTGTGTTTTGAGGTTTGTTTGTCTGTCCTTGTTTGTTTTTGTCTGTTTTTGTGTCATGAAAGACCGTGAAAGAACCCCGCAGGAGGCTTTTACCCGTGAAGGAAGGTGAGGATGAAGCTTTTTTAATTTTTTTAATTTTTAAAATTTAATTTTTTCTCCCTCACAAGGAGGAGGGGGCCCCCTGAAGGGGAAGTGCCCTTCTTTAAGACCTGTGAGGCCCCATAAATGGGTTAGGAACTTAAGGAAGGGGGGGCCCCTTATAACGGAGGGGAAGGCCTTCAGGGTGACCCCTCCAGGGGCAGGATTTCAGAACACCGCGACTTCCTCTCCCCAAACGCGGGATACTACTAGGGTATCAGATATACAAGTATATGTTAACCCTATGGCCTTGGATGGTTCGAAGTTGACGGGGGTTCTAGTTAGGTGGCAGCAACGGATTTCATCAAAGAAGCGACAGGACAGTAATGATTCCCCTGCTAAAACACTGATTATACCAAAACTTGAATACTGCTCAGTTTTGACGTCCCCATATAAAATAGAAGAAACTAATAAACTAGAAGAAATGCAGACACATTTCACAACCAAGATTGATGGCTGCAAAGAACTCAACTACTGAGAAAAACTACGTAAACTAAATCTGTACTCCCTGGAAAGAAGAAGAGAGAGGTATACCATAATCTACATATGGAAAATGATCGAAAAACTGGTACCATACCTAAAACTAAACCCAATTACCATTCAAATAACACTGGAAAATAGGAAAGGCAGAATGTGTAGCGTTTCCAAATTAAAGGCCCGAGAAGGGACCTCCTCAACACTGAAGGAAAATAGCTTGTTTGTCAGGGGGCCAAAAGTTTTTAACCAGCTTCCAAAGGACCTCAGAAACGTAACAGGGGTCAAAGTTGAAGTCTTCAAGAGAAGACTAGATGCCTGGCTCAGGACGGTACCAGATGAACCGGGCGTACCTGGCTATGTACGGTGGAGAGCGCAAGAGAACAACTCGCTCCTCCACCAAGACAGACCTAGAGGCGGGGCCACCAGCTTGACCTTCGTGTGAGAGAGACCAACACACGGAACAGCAACACGGTTAACAAGTTTATATACAAAAAATATGGTGACATCATTATTATTTAATGTTGACCTGTTTTGTTTTTTATTCTCAATAGGCTGAATTTTTTAAAAAAATATTTGAAAATAAAGGTAAATTTTTTGGCTGTAACAGCATATAGACAGATAATCAAGATATTTGAAGATGAAGTCATATTTTTTTTTTAAACAACATATTGACAGATCTGATGTTATCATGATTTACCCAGTTAACTAAAAATGGAAATTGAAATATGCATTTTATTATGCATTGAATTTAAACATGCATATGAGCCAAAATTAAATGTTTAAAAATTTAAAATTAAATGTTAAGCAAGACATAACTTCATCTTTTACAACTAAGCGAGAATGTATAAAAAAAATGAATATTGCAAAATTTTAACACGATTGCATGATTGAGGTAATTTAATTAGTTAATTTAAAAAAGAAATAATTCAGCACTTATTTAGCAAAAATAAAATAGAAAGAAAATCAAAGGAATTATTCATTATTCATTTTTAATTTTTATATATACATATATATATAACAAAGTACGAAGCTAACAATATTTTCCCTTATTGATCTCGTTATTGCGCCAAATTAATATTAGGTACGCGTCACCTAGCGGATGGTGAGAGAATTAAGCTTTACTGAAGAGCAGATTCGCATAATTTAAAAAGTATATTAACAAGAACTGACTGTTATCACAGTCAACTTCTACACCATACGAGTCTATATGCTTAATTCATTAACTATATTTGAGTACATATCAAACTATACAAAAGTAAATATTGAAATATAATTTCAGTTGGTGATAGTTTTTTTGCGGGTTGTTATTGCGTTCTCCTTCAAAACATTAGATGGCGGAGGAGAAAAAAATGTTAACGCAAAAGTGGGCGGAGATTCAGATTTTGTTACGTGTTCTTTGGTATTATTTTGTTAAAGAAAGTTCAAGTAGGGTAGACTACGATTGAATATTGAATTTTTTTTTATTGAATAACCTTTATTAATAATAAAATAAATACATTTATAATTTACAATGACATGAATAATTGTGAAGCTCGACTATTTATTTTATTTAATTTGGCCCTTAAGCTTTAGGCTTTACTGGGTTCTTATTAAAAATAAACAGCTAGTTGTTATTAATTAATAATAAATAAGTAAATACGTAAATAAGTATTATTAATAGTTAAAGTATATGTATTAATCTTAAATTATCACTACTGACATGGTAAATGCAAGATCACCATTCAAGGCATTATACCAATACCATACAAAGAAACCAATATTATACATGAGAGATAAGAACTGAACAATCCCAAGAAATGTGTTTTTAATACTAGATTACACACGAGAAATTAATAAACAACAGTAATGGACATTAATCCTAGATTTTTGTTAGTATGACATTATTAATCGGGATTTCAACTTGGTTTTAAACAAATTTACATTCACAATACTTTTTATATCGGCATTTAAATCATTCCATAGTTTCAGTCCAATGAAAATGGGTAGTTTTTGAGATGAAGACAATCTAAATTGAGGTATAACAAGGTTCCAGGTTCCAGAAATTGCTCACTTGATCCTGCGGATCAGCACACGTTTCCGGTACAGAGCCTCTACACTGTATCTCCTATTATGTACTTAAACCTGTACTGTCAACAGAGTCTTCTTCTAATTTCCATTATTTTTACAATATAATTTTTGATACTTTCTGGGTTTTTTTTATATTCTCTACTCCCATCATCTCCCCCACTATGTTTCTTAGTTTTCACAATAAAACGAGTGTTCTGTCGTATCATTCTCTCTCCTGCATACTTCACACTTCATGTCCTTATATTTTCCTTTATAGTTTTGTTTCACCTCTACCATATTTAATCGGATTTCCATTATAATTTTCGTATCCTTTTCTTCCATATTTTTAATATATGATTTTCTTTTAAATTCATCAATGAATCTTAGTTTTTTTTCATTTTAGTTTTCCTCTTTATTAGTTCTTTCTGTAAATATTCATTAATTTTTTGTCGTACACTTTTCATTAATTCACTTTTTTTCATTATTTTTAAGTCCTCTAATGTTACTTTATATAATTAACACATTTCTGCCACTTCCTCTGCCCAACATCTTGGGTATGGATTTTTCAACTGATCCTCGGTTAGCATTTTAATTAATCTATCCTCATTTGACTTTAATATATTGTTCATTAGCATTATCTTCTTGTATCCAATTTTTTCTTTGACTGGCCACACTCCAGCTTTGATCTATTTCTGGTTTGATAAGATTGGATTTCTTGATGAGTTACAAAATATCTATTTACCCATTTGTAAATTAATGATTTTGTTCTTACAATCGTAAATAAAAATAAAATGTGCCAGTTTGATTACATCATTGAGCTTTAGTAGGTTTAGCTCTTTAAATAATGTACAAGAGTGATCAAGGAAATTAGCATCAGCTAATAACCTTATTGCTCTTTTGTGGATGACAAAGATACCATATAATGCGTTGTTAGCGGAGTTTCCCCAAACAAGGGTGCAGTACGTTAAATAAGGAAGAACAAGAGTATGATAACGAGTCAATAAAACCTGTTTAGGGACTACATTTCTAAGTTTAAACATTATAGCAACGCTCCTTGCTCGCATTTCTGCTTCGCATTTATCTACTTTCGATTTTATTCGCAATGGATTGAACATTTTAGTTTCATGGTTTTTATTGAAGAAACTTCTTTGAAATATATTTGTAAAGGAATAAAAAAAATTTAGTGTTAATGAGTTATTAAAATCACTACAACTTCATACGCTTTGTCTGCAGGACCGTACGTATATAACGCACATGCATTTGAAATTGGCCTACTTCACTTTTTCAAAAACTTTTAAATGGATTTACATTCAGAGTGATTTTATATCGGGAAATAATAATAATAATAATTAATAATTAATAATTAATAAGAAAAGGATCGAAATTAGAATCGGATTATCTTTGGTGGAAAGAAATTGAGATTGAAATCAATAACGATATTTTCATGTCGGAACCGGAATTTGAATCAGTTGTAAAACTCTTATTCGGGTCTGGAACTGGAAATTTAATTTATTACTTTGGTTTGAATCTTCCGCTTATGATTGCCATTCGTAAATATTTTGGTATGATCAGTTATGTACTGAAATGATAAATCGTTTTTTCATTCATTTTACAAACATTTCCAAGAATTAATCATACAGAAACATTTTCAGTTAAGCAAAGTGTTCCAATATTGAACTGGAAAGGCATCAGGAGATGCAGACCTCCGCCCGTATAAATCTCAAATGGTCTACCTGTCTGAGAATTATCTTGCGTGCGCGCGCGCACACACACACACACACACACACAATATATATATATATATATATATATATATATATATATATATATATATATATATATCATGCATAAATCCGCACGATTTTTCATGATAAAAAAGTCGCCCTCATCAGAGTTCAAATCCACAACTTCTTTAATAGGTTCGTACAGGTTGTGAGTCGAACCCTGGTGGGGACGATTTTTTCATCATGAAAAATTGTGCGGAGTCATGTATGATATTCCATTTATGGCATCCCAGCGTTGAACCAGATAGTTTGAATTAAATGCTGGCCATTATCTCAAGTGCGGGAAGGTTAACAAGTGAAATGCCTCTGAACGCGAGTGTATTACGCGTTCCGGCTGTTGTTTAAATGTATGACAGATTGTGTTAGCTTTTATCCCGTCATAGTGTAGTGGCTTGTGTCCTTACCCTCTACTCAAGAGGTTGTGGGTTCGAACCTTAGTGTGGGCGAATTTTTCATACATATATATATATATATATTCATAAGCAAGATACCTACTTTTCAAAATCCATATACAGTACTCACTCAGTTATCCGTGATTGGGGGAGCGGTCCATGATCACAGATAACACGATTTCACGGTTAGCCCAGTACACTCTGCGGATGATCTTCACGTCTGTGGTGAGTACAAACTATTTAATTGTATATTATACTGTAATAGATTACTACTCTGTGTGGTGGCGCGCGAGATGGGAGGCCAGTCAGCCTCCCATCTCGCGCGTCACCACACAGAGTATTAATCTATTACAGTATAATTTTCAGTTAAGTAGTTTATACTCACCACAGACGTGAAAATCATCCGCTCCCGAAGGTTGTAACCCCTCCCTTTCTTAACATTTCGTGGAGAGAAAGGCGAGCAGCGGATGTAAGCACCGCCCCAAATCACGGTTAACTCATGTCATGATCACGAATAAGTGCACAATAGTCACAATTAGTAAATCACGGTTAACTCGATTCACAGTTGACCGAATCTTGGATAACTGCACCAGTACTGTATCTAAAAAAACTAATTAACGCATTAACGCAGCTTAATTTAACCTAACATAACCTTAGTGCCATCGGACCGAGAAGGCGTAATAGGGGTTTCGGACGTAATTGAAGGCTCAAAGGTTATTTTTTGATGTCATTAAATTGTGAGGTACTCGCTAATCTAGCCTAACCTAACCTAACAACCTGACCAAGCGTAACCTAACCAAGTCAAGGAAAACATTTTTTCCGACAATAAAATTTTTTTATATTTTTTACATAATTTTTTAAGGTTCCGAGGCACCAAAAGTTTTACCTTACAAGAAAGAATTATCCCACTACATTTGTGAATTATCACGCACTCCACTCCACTCCACTTCACTTATGGCCAGTTGTCTACGCGTAACACACACACACACACACACACACACACACACACACACACACGACCGAAAACAACACCTCCCCTTCGCTCTTCGCGCGGGAGGAGGTAATAATCTTAAATTAAATAATCCTAAATAATAGGTAATCTTAGGTGATAGGTAATCCTAGGTAAATAATCCTAAATTAATTTTTTTTTGTGACATTATTGCAGTATTTAAGATGATCTACAAATTAGATCCATTCGTACGATATATTGTTATTGAAGGTTAAGTCATGGCCACGTTACAACACTACTTCCCATTAGATCAGCGGGTAAGGGACGCTGCGTGTGTTCAGTAGTTGGATGGGAAGCCACCCTCCGCGTTCAGAGGATGAAGCTATCCTTGATTCCGATCCTACGTAAAACTGTAGGTCCACTCCCTCATACGACCTTTGCCGTTACGAAGGGGGTTGAACAACTGCAAACATTATTAACAGTGATTGTTAGTGATTATGCCTACGACCTAATTTAGTATCCCCGAAAAATCATTTACTGTTTATTTTAAAAGCAAATTATTTAACTTCTTATTCATTATTAAATATAGTGAGCAGCAAAGTTTAATAAATTTACAAATTTCATTCTGTATATGAATGTGTTTTAAATGCAACAACCGCACTTAAATAATTTCCCATTTTATTGCTTTTTAGCCGTTCATTTCACGCTGTAAAATAAAAAAGTAAAAGAAAATCTACGGCCATTACATCCGCTATTTCCTTAAGTTAACACGCTAAGGGGTCATTCAAAAACCACGTGGTCCTTTTTCGGGTGGTTTTCAAACCCGTCCCCCACCTTGTGGTCATTTGTGGCCAATGACTTAAACCCCCCCCTCCTCCAAAACCACGTGGTCTTCTGATGTCACCCCCACCCCTTCTTAATCTTATGTAAATTAAAATGCAAATTAAAATAAAACAAATTAAAATAATCAAATTAAAAGTATGGCGAATTTGTGTTTCATTTCATGAATGTTAAAGATTCGAGTCTTCTGGAATTTTCTGGAGTTTACGAAATATATATATAATATATATATATATATACATTCAACTGCAAAGAACACGCAGTATAAATAACGTAAAGAACGACGCTTGTATAGGAGATATCCGCGCAAGACGAGAAGGAGAGAACGAAAACAAATGAAAAAATGAGGTAACCACCTGGGAATCGAACCCGGGATCTTCCGATTGCGGTCAGACGCGATACCATTACACCATGGACCTCACTCTTCCAAATGCCGTAATTCCTCTACATACTCGCAGAAACCAATGCCCCAAGGGGGCACCTTCCGCATATATATATATATATATATATATATATATATATATCAGGGTGGGCGGAAAGTAGCTCCCTATTTTGGATTGGTAAAAAATACGTATATTATCCATTTATTTCAGAAGAAATAATATGAAAAGGTAGGCATACATGGTAGGTTTTCTCTAAAATTCAATGTGGGCTCCAACTCTTTCCACCAGCTTCTGGAGCCGCCCAGGAATGGCGTCCACTGACTTTAGCAGGAACTCCGGCGGGATGGAGGACATGACTTCCCGAATTCGGTCCTCCAGTTCTTCCAATGTCTTCGGTTTGGTGCGGTAGACTTCTTCCTTTACCCACCCAAAGAAAGAAGTCGCACGGTGTCAAGTCGGGGCTCCTGGCTGGCCATTGATGTGGACCACGACGACCCATCCAACGCCCAGGGAAGTGGGCATCCAGCCACTCACGGACAACAAGACCGAAGTGCGGAGGGGCGCCATCTTGCATAAATATCAGATCGTCGATGTTCTCCCATGTGCTGACAACCGGCCAGACCTCGTTTCGCAACATAGCAAGGTACCGCTCAGCACTTCGCTCTTGTTGTCCGTGAGTGGCTGGATGCCCACTTCCCTGGGCATTGGATGGGTCGTCGTGGTCCACATCAATGGCCAGCCAGGAGCCCCGACTTGACACCGTGCGACTTCTTTCTTTGGGGGTGGGTAAAGGAAGAAGTCTACCGCACCAAACCGAGGACATTGGAAGAACTGGAGGACCGAATTCGGGAAGTCATGTCCTCCATCCCGCCGGAGTTCCTGCTAAAGTCAGTGGACGCCATTCCTGGGCGGCTCCAGAAGCTGGTGGAAAGAGTTGGAGCCCACATTGAATTTTAGAGAAAACCTACCATGTATGCCTACCTTTTCATATTATTTCTTCTGAAATAAATGGATAATATACGTATTTTTTTACCAATCCAAAATAGGGAGCTACTTTCCGCCCACCCTGTATATATATATATATATACAGTATATATATATATATATGACGACCGCCGTCTTCAATTTTGTGAAGAGTTCTTAGCTAAACTTGACGAAGAGGACACAATGCTAGACAACATCTGGTGGTCAGATGAGGCATGTTTTAAGCTTAACGGCACAATTAACAGACACAGTTGTGTCTACTGGGCTGCGGAGAACTCAAGAGTGACAGTTGAGAAGGAGGTAAATTTACCTGGCGTGACAGTTTGGGCAGCCATATCTCCATTAGGGATAATTGGACCCTTTTTCTTTGAGGGATCTGTCACTGCAGAAATTTACCTGGATATGCTGCAAACCTTCTTTTGGCCCAGGGTACAAGATCAGGACTGTTATTTCCAGCAAGATGGAGCTCCACCTCATTATGGACGTCATGTTCGTCAGTGGCTTGATGAAAACTTTCCCGGAAAGTGGATCGGCCGCCGCGGTCCGATCGAGTGGCCGGCACGCTCCCCAGACCTTACACCTCCAGATTTCTTTCTTTGGGGGCTCATGAAAGACCTTGTTTATCGTGAAAAGCCTCGTACCATTCAGGAATTGAAGGCTCAAATCACTGCAAAGTTTGAGGAAATTGATATCGAACTCTGCAGGCGTGTGTGCCACTCTGTGCCTGCTCGGCTGCAATTGTGCATCGATCACGAGGGAGGGCACTTTGAAAATTGCAAGTAAAACAGCTTGGTACAGTTCAGTAATAATTTTCCCCCGAATAAATGGTTAGATAAACATGCCATTCATTTATTTCTACCTTCTTGTACACTGTAATACAAATGGCAAACAAACAATCAACTGACAGAAATCGGGCGCTACTTTTGACTCACCCTGTATATATATAAATAATATGATATGATGATAAACAATATTATAAACAGGATATTTTAATGCTTAGTATTGGCCACGTGGTTAAACGTCAAGACCCCCCTCCCCAATGTGGCCCTTGGTGGTCAAATAAGGAACCCCCTCACCCCCTTTAAGAACCACGTGGTTTTCGAATGGCCCCTAAGTCATAATTTCGCAAAAGGTTTTGAAATTTATGCATAGATGATTACGGATATCATAGAAAAATATAAAAAGTTATATTGAGAGAGAGAGAGAGAGTTACAAGGAGTTACAAGGAAAAGAAGTACCTCAAAAGGCCTTGCGGCCCATACCGAGGAGGTACCAATGGCAACGGGTGCCAGGGAAAATTTTGTCTTTCAACTATCCTAGCAGTAGTAGAAAACTGGATAGAAAAGTAGAAGGCTCTCTCCCCACCCTCCGCTCCCTCTCTGCCAGAGGCAGGTACGGAAAAAGGTTGAAGAAAATACCTTGACCCTGGAAAAGTAGCCAAGGAAATTTTACAGGAAAGTGGAGAATATATAAATAGCTCTATATTTAGCTTGCTCACAGAGACACTGAGCAAGCGAACTCCTGCAGAGTTTTCTGAGGTTTTAATCTTAAACTATGAGTGTGTTCAGTACTTTGTCTAGCCTATTTTTAAACAGATTTACACTTTGACTGGAAACAACCTCTGAGGGAAGTTGGTTCCAGATATTAACTATTTTATAGGAAAAGAAATTTCCGCAGACTGAGGTCCTAAATGTCTTTACACACTCAAATAGTGTGCAAGATTTCGTCTAACCTTTTCTTGAACTGATCCACAGAGGAACTGTTCACAACTTCCGAAGGTAACCTGTTCCATGTGTCACAGATCTTATACGTAACGTAATTCCCACACACTAGTCCTAAACCGTTTCAAATCCAACTTCCAACCATTGTTGCGAGTTGGGTTATCATTTAAACTAAACATACTTCTAAAATCGACATCGTTGAACCCTCGTAAGAGCTTGAAAACCTCGATCAGTTGACCGCGCAGCCTCCGAGTTTCAAGCGAAAACAAGTTCAGGGCGCGTAACCGTCGATTGTAGCCCATATGCCTAACGGAAGGGATTAACTTTGTGGCCCTCGCCTGCACTCGCTCCAGCCTCTCAATATCTTTTCTGAGGGTGGGCGACCAGAACTGCACAGCATACTCCAGGTACGGCCGAACAAGGGAATTGTACAGTGAGAGCACAATCTCCTTGTTCCGAAACTGAAATTGCCTCCTGATATAACCCAATAGTTTCTGGGCTTTCTTTTCCACCTCTACACACTGTTTCGTAAACTTAAGGTCGCTGCTAATTAGCACACCCAAGTCCTTTTCTAAATCAGTCACCTCGATATTACTGCCCAACATCGAGTAGTCCGACTTGGGATTGGCGTAGCCAATGTGCATCACTTTGCATTTACCCAAGTTAAACGGCATTTGCCATTTTTCGGACCACTCTCCTATCCTACCTAGGTCCGCACGCAGTTCCTCGATCGCTTCGGGCGTCCCAACATTGGCCCCAAGCTTGGTGTCATCAGCGAATTTTGCGATCCGACTGACGATGCCACCGTCGATATCATTTATGTAAATGGTAAACAACAGTGGCCCCAAAACGGAACCCTGAGGAACCCCACTAGTGACCGAGGCCCAACCCGAACTAGCCCCTTTAATTACCACCCTCTGCCGCCTATTCCTCAGCCAGTTTTCAATCCACCTACCTATTTCCCCACCGATACCCAGCGCGCGCACTTTCGCCATTAGCCGGCGGTGAGGTACCTTATCAAAGGCTTTCTGAAAGTCGAGATAAAGTATATCAATCGCCCTACTCTTATCGTACTCACTCAACATGACGTGGAAAACGTGGAAACTCGAGCAAGTTGGTGAGACACGACCTATGCCGTCTAAACCCATGTTGGGAGTCCCCAAGCAGCTTGTAGGAATCCAAATGGTCAACATTCTATCACTATTATCCTTTCTAATAATTTACCTACAACTGAAGTGAGACTAATAGGACGATAGTTCCCTGGACTTTCGTGATCCCCTCTCTTAAAGATAGGGGTCACGTTGGCCTCCCTCCAGTCACCAGGCACCTGGCCCATCACCAACGATTTGTTGAAGACTGTAGCCAGGTGGGGAGCCACCTGGTCGCGCACTTCTCGCAAAACACTGGGGAGAAACTGGTCTGGCCCAGGAGCCTTAAACGCGCTCAGTTTGTCTATTCTATGAGCAACGACTGTCGCGGTACATCTAACACTATCCAGGTCAGCACCTTCGTGCCTCACAGCTGGCTCGGGGATGACGCGGGTATCCTCCCTGGTGAACACTCCCGCAAAGTACTCATTAAGCACATTAGCGATGTCCGCGTCGGAGGTCCGCAGAACGCCGCTTCCGTCCTTTAAAGGACCTATCATGCATGGAATGTTCCAGTTTCTCGCAGTCGCCGATGCAAATGCGCAAACGTTTGGTGGTTTGGCACACGTCTGTTTGGGAAGCGCTGTCGGTACAACCTCACAGCAGCTCTTCCGTTTCCATTGGCAGCCCCATACACCATATCCATGTCAGCCATCTCAGCAGTCGTGAAGCGCTCCATGTTACGCGTACTACGTCCGATTTAAGAATGCCCGCGGCAAGCGCGAGTCTAGCCCACTTCACCTTTTAGCCAATTGCAGCGGCGCCCTCTCGCGCCGAATGGTGACGTCAGCGGACATACACTTATAGACGAAAAGGGTTTGTCTTGGTGTTGCCTATCCCCCATTACAATTTGTACAGAAAGTTTTCAAACACCCTGTATACTATAACCTTTGGTATAACCTTTGGTTAGCTTCCGCCCGAATTGTTCATTCTGACGAAGGTCAAGCTTTTCACTCCACCTTAGACCTACAGTTTAACGTGGAATCCGAACCACGCCCCACCAGCAGCCCAGCGTCTTAACCACTAGGCCACCCAGGGTTCCCATTTCTCTTCCAACCACTTTCTGTATTGTGTGGAGGGATGAACAGCTGGGTCTTGCTGCACGCCAGCTGCTGGCACCGGGTCTTGAACCCGGGGCCGATGGATTCGTAGTCAGCGACGCTAACCACTGCACCACCGAGGTGTGTGTATATATATATATATTTTTTTTTTTTTATTGGGGTTGTTTAACCTCCTTCGCAACATCTAAGGTCATATGACGGAGGGGACCTACAGCTTTACGTGGGATCCGAACCACGGGTCGCTACATAATCTGGGCGCAGAGGATGGTCTCCCATCCAACTACTACCCAGATCCAATGTCGCTTAACTTCGCTGCTCTTCGGGAAGCGGTGTTACGACATTGGCCATGACGTAGCCCATATATATACATATATACAGTATATGATGTTTCGAAAAAACTTTTAAGTTTTTTTTTGTAAAAAAATTATGTAACAGAAAATCCATATACAGAAAATAAATATACAGTTTCAATAAATTATTCTTTATGTTTGTAAACACAAATTTTTATATCTGTAATATCTGTATAAATCTTTATGTTTGTAAAACCATATAAAACATTTTAAATATATACAATACTCTTTCTTTTAATTAAACTAAGATCTACAGGCTACACCATAGGCTTAATAATTTTTTACAGCTTTCATATTTCAAACCAAAAAATATAGGTATGTATATAGTCAATAAAATACTCGCTAAATGTTATTAAAACAAAGAAAATTATAAAAGATTTTGTATTAATTAGTATTAGGCCTAGGCCCTGGAGCAGGGTCGTCAAGCCATAACGTTTGCGCCAAAATTTAACTATTAGCCAAGATGTGTTCGTTTCGTTTGGGTGAAATAAAAGAGACATCCTTTTACTTCTGCATTAGGAAAGGTTGTTCTGCATTAGGAAAGCTGAACTGTGAGGCAGCCAGAAAACGAACACATTTTGGCGCAAACGCTGTCGCACATTTTAAAAGCTTAGGCTGGGAACACTTAAAAGTTGTATTTGAACTCTCACCTTTAATTATCTAAAATTGAACACCATCAAGAACAGACAAATCACGTATTTACAAATTTATAAATAAATGTAAATGTAAAGCAGGTTAAACTGTGTCTTCTCTTCAATAGCTAAGCCATATTACGTTTATATTTACACAACTCTCTCTCTCTCTCTCTCTCTCTCTCTCTCTCTCTCTCTCTCTCCCGTGTAGCATGTGGATTTGCGTGCGCCCACACGTGAGAATTGTGCATGTTAAACACACCCTCACGTGTGAAACAGGCCTCATCTGAGAACAGCACATAAGCCGGAAAATTAGGCTGCACCGCTGTCTGCTGCAGAAACCAGCGTGCGAATTCCACACGAAGAGGGTAATCCCGAGGTTGTAATGCCTGGACTCTCTGACGATGAAACGGATGTAACTGCTGCTCGTGCAACACTCTCCAGACCAGGTCGTGGTTCACACCGAGGATACGTGCAACACCTCGCGTGCTTGCGCTTGGATTGTCCTCAAATCGCCGTAGGATTTCTTCTTCCATGTCAGGAGTGCGCACGTTTCTCTCCCGACCAGTGTCATGCATGTCTGCATGGAATATTCCAGTTTCTCGCAGTCGCCGATGCAAATGCGCAAACGTTTGGTGGTTTGGCACACGTCTGTTTGGGAAGCGCTGTCAGTACAACCTTACAGCAGCTCTTCCGTTTCCGTTGGCAGCCCCATACACCATATGCATGTCAGCCATCTCAGCAGTCGTGAAGCGCTCCATGTTACGCGTACTACGTCCGATTTAAGAATGCCCGCGGCAAGCGCGAGTCTAGCCCACTTCACCTTTTAGCCAATTGCAGCGGCGCCCTCTCGCGCCGAATGGTGACGTCAGCGGACATACACTTATAGACGAAAAGGGTTTGTCTTAGTGTTGTCTATCCCCCATTACAATTTGTACAGAAAGTTTTCAAACACCCTGTATATAGTTATATATATATATATATATATATATATACACAAACTCAGAATGGTTCCCTGAGAACATTATATGTTAAACCCAGACCGTGCATGGAACAAGGAACTCTTCTGGAAAATTAAATCCACTATAGTCCGAATAAGTAATGGTAAATGACAAATACCATAGTTTTTTTCCTTTTCATGATTTTAGCCCGACGTGGGCAACGGGTCTCTCGCAAAGAGATCCCATAAATATAGCTTCCCTCACCAGCTATCTGCAAAGCAGACAGGATCCAGCTTTGGACGTGGATCTAGGGTTTAAAGCAAACCTAGATCCCTACACTCAGAACCTCTATATAAGTAAAAGACTCGTTTGCATTCACGTCGTGTTGAATAAATCAAAGAAAAAAGGGGGTAACTATTGTATTTTTAGCCAAAAAAACCAAAACTTAACCTCAACCGGGACATTGAGCGTCCACTTTTCAAGGCACGAACACGTCCGTTTAGTATACACAAACTCAGAATGGTTCCCTGAGAACATTATATGTTAAACCCAGACCGTGCATGGAACAAGGAACTCTTCTGGGAAAATTAAATCCACTATAGTCCGAATAAGTAATGGTAAATGACAAATACCATAGTTTTTTCCTTTTTCATGATTTTAGCCCGACGTGGGCAACGGGTCTCTCGCAAAGAGATCCCATAAATATAGCTTCCCTCACCAGCTATCTGCAAAGCAGACAGGATCCAGCTTTGGGACGTGGATCTAGGGTTTAAAGCAAACCTAGATCCCTACACTCAGAACCTCTATATAAGTAAAAGACTCGTTGCATTCACGTCGTGTTGAATAAATCAAAGAAAAAGGGGGTAACTATTGTATTTTTAGCCAAAAAAACCAAAACTTAAACCTCAACCGGGACATTGAGCGTCCACTTTTCAAGGCACGAAACACGTCCGTTTAGTATACACAAACTCAGAATGGTTCCCTGAGAACATTATATGTTAAACCCAGACCGTGCATGGAACAAGGAACTCTTCTGGGAAAATTAAATCCACTATAGTCCGAATAAGTAATGGTAAATGACAAATACCATAGTTTTTTTCCTTTTTCATGATTTTAGCCCGACGTGGGCAACGGGTCTCTCGCAAAGAGATCCCATAAATATAGCTTCCCTCACCAGCTATCTGCAAAGCAGACAGGATCCAGCTTTGGGACGTGGATCTAGGGTTTAAAAGCAAACCTAGATCCCTACACTCAGAACCTCTATATAAGTAAAAGACTCGTTGCATTCACGTCGTGTTGAATAAATCAAGAAAAAGGGGGTAACTATTGTATTTTTAGCCAAAAAAAACAAAACTTAAACCTCAACCGGGACTATGGTATTTGTCATTTACCATTACTTATTCGGACTATAGTGGATTTAATTTTCCCAGAAGAGTTCCTTGTTCCATGCACGGTCTGGGTTTAACATATAATGTTCTCAGGGAACCATTCTGAGTTTGTGTATACTAAACGGACGTGTTTCGTGCCTTGAAAAGTGGACGCTCAATGTCCCGGTTGAGGTTTAAGTTTTGGTTTTTTTTGGCTAAAAATACAATAGTTACCCCCTTTTTCTTTGATTTATTCAACACGACGTGAATGCAACGAGTCTTTTACTTATATAGAGGTTCTGAGTGTAGGGATCTAGGTTTGCTTTAAACCCTAGATCCACGTCCCAAAGCTGGATCCTGTCTGCTTTGCAGATAGCTGGTGAGGGAAGCTATATTTATGGGATCTCTTTGCGAGAGACCCGTTGCCCACGTCGGGCTAAAATCATGAAAAAGGAAAAAAACTATGGTATTTGTCATTTACCATTACTTATTCGGACTATAGTGGATTTAATTTTCCCAGAAGAGTTCCTTGTTCCATGCACGGTCTGGGTTTAACATATAATGTTCTCAGGGAACCATTCTGAGTTTGTGTATACTAAACGGACGTGTTTCGTGCCTTGAAAAGTGGACGCTCAATGTCCCGGTTGAGGTTTAAGTTTTGGTTTTTTTGGCTAAAAATACAATAGTTACCCCCTTTTTCTTTGATTTATTCAACACGACGTGAATGCAACGAGTCTTTTACTTATATAGAGGTTCTGAGTGTAGGATCTAGGTTTGCTTTAAACCCTAGATCCACGTCCCAAAGCTGGATCCTGTCTGCTTTGCAGATAGCTGGTGAGGGAAGCTATATTTATGGGATCTCTTTGCGAGAGACCCGTTGCCCACGTCGGGCTAAAATCATGAAAAAGGAAAAAAACTATGGTATTTGTCATTTACCATTACTTATTCGGACTATAGTGGATTTAATTTTCCCAGAAGAGTTCCTTGTTCCATGCACGGTCTGGGTTTAACATATATATATATATATATATATATACAGGGTGTCCCATAAGTCCGGCATCATAGGAGAAATTCATATTTTTCTATTTCTACAAACCATAATTCATATTTTTCTCTTTCTACAGGCCATAATGTCTGTGAGCAAGGAAGAACGAATCCAGATAATTCTACTCATAGGAAATCGGAGTCAGAGAGAGGCCGCTGCTGAATTTAACAGACTACATCCAGACCGCGAGCCAATAACACAGAGTTGTGTTAGCAGACTTGTTGCAAAGTTTAAGGAAACAGGATCCATAGAAGATAAACCACGCCGTGGACTTGAAGGAGGTCCACTGACGATGATACAGCGACTGCTATCCTGGCTCATTTTAACAGAAGTCCCAATAAGTCTCTTCGGCGATTGTCCGCCGAGACAGGAGTGTCGAAAAGTAGCATCCATCGCATTCTTCAGGCTCACAAATGGCATCCATATAAGAAGTTGTAATACTAATAATGCCATTTTTTATCACGCCAGCCAAAATAATCATGCTATAGATTGGGAATCAAGTAAGGTACTTTGTACCTTATAAATGTAATAATTATGTCAAAAAAAATATAATAGAATCTGTATGTATAGAAAAAGTAGATAATTTTAATTTGTGCGAAGGTACTTATAAGTTAGACCCTTTAATGAGATTCTTGGTCAAAAAATCCCTTACGGAGTCGGGGGAACGTGTTCTAACCTAAGTGTGAATTTCTTAAAGGTCTCTGATTGTTTCCTTACTCGCTTTTAGTAAATGTAATAATGGAAGTAATAAATGTGGAAATAAATATAAATGCAACAGATGTAATAATAAAGGTAATATTATAAATTTAATAATTAGGGTAAAGGTAATAATAATAAATGTTAAAAAAAATGTAAATGCAATAATAAATGCAGTAATTATGTCAAAATATTAGAATCTGTATGTATAGAACAAGAAGATAGTTTTAATTTGTGCGAATGTACTTATAAGCGGGACCCTGTAATAAAATGCCCTTCCGTTGTCGGGAGAACGGTATCTAACCTAGGTGCGAATTTCTCAATGGTCTCTGGATGTTTCCTTCTCTCTCGCCTTTTTCATTCGTTTTTCGGTTTATAAGTTCTGTATAATAAACAACAATGTAATAACCAATGTAATAATAAATTTATAATTTCTGTAATAAATAATAATGCAATATTAAATGTAATAAATTTAATAATAAATGTAATAATTATGTAAAAAAATAATAGAATCTGTATGTTTAGAACAGGAAGATAGTTTTAAATTTGTGCGAATGTACTTATAAGCGGGTCCCTTTAATGAAAATGCCCTTCCGGTGTCGGGAGAATGGAATCTAACCTAGGTGCGAATTTCTTAACGGTCGGTCCCTGGACTATTTTTCCCTCTTGTTTTGGTTTATTCGTTTTTCTGTATCCACCCGAGGAGGATGCCAGTGGGCATCGAAACTGTTGTGGAAATAAACTCTGTCTATTAGAGTGGGTTTTTATTTTCATATTTTGACCTTCACATAGAAAAAAAAAAAGTTTTTTGCATTTATATTGGCATCCATATAAACTTCAGATCCTACAGAAATTAAGCGAAGATGATCCTGAGACCGGCGGATGGAATTTTGTGAATGGGCTACAGAACAATATGCTCGGGATGCCAATTTCCCGTCCACCATTCTGTTCAGTGACGAGGTTGTTTTTTATGGAAATGGTGAGGTAAATCAACAGAACACCCGCTACTGGTCTCAAAACAACCCTCACTGGTATACTTCTTCAAATGAACAAGGTGCATCTCGGGTGATGGTATGGTGTGGCATTTGGAAGGATCGCATCATAGGCCCCCTCTTTTTCGATGAACATGTCACTGGAAGCACCTACCTACGTATGCTCAAGGAAGAAGCATTTCCCAGTGTCTTGAACGAAGAAGGAAATTTCCCAACATGGTTCCAGCAAGACGGCGCTCCTGCACATTACAGCACCCAAGTAAGGGAATACCTGTACCAACAATTTCCTGGTCATTGGATAGGACGTCGAGGGCCTGTGGAATGGCCAGCTAGAAGCCCGGATCTCACGCCACTAGATTTTTATCTCTGGGGCCACTTGAAAGCGCTGGTATACGCAGAGAAAATTAGGAGTGTTGAACATTTGCGGCAGCGCATTATTGGGGCATGTAACACCATTACTCCTGACATCATTCACCGTGCGCTTGCTGACTGGGTATGACGTCTGAATTTGTGTATTGAAAACAATGGTGGACATATTGAGCACGTTCTGTAAATAAAAGCTTTTGTTTTGCCTTTTTTTATTATTTTTCCTATGATGCCGGACTTATGGGACACCCTGTATATATATATATATATATATATATATATATTATATATATATATATATATATAATATGTTTAATGATTGATTGGAAGAACAACTGTGACGTAATATATTTAATAGAGTTTCTTGAAGGAGTTGTGGTCAAAATAACCTTTCTTGTTGGTAATCAGTGCTGCACAGTGCCCACGCTCTGGCCAGTCTGTAACGTAATGTAAGTATTTTTTCACTTCTAGTTTCTTTCCATTCATTCTGTAGCTTATCCCACAGCTTACACTATATACTTGTACACATTGATTGCTCCATTCACCTTTGCTTTTCTAAAGTTAATCTCCAAACACTTCCATGGGGCTACGATTGGGTAATTGAGGTGGTTGTTTCGTTAGTTTTAACACGTGTTGCTTTTCTTCATGTTTCAGGTATCCCTGGTTGAGTTTTGCAATATGGTTTTGATCTTTATTCTCTTGATGCCGTACCTGATGGTACGGCATCACACTTGAGAATATCACCGTATTGTTTTTTTTAACTATTTGTCCTTCAGTTCTTATCTAGGAACCCGTCTGGCAACTCTACAACTTTGCACTACCACCTCCATGCTTAACTGTAGATGTAACACACTATTTTGACAATTTTTTATTGTCCTTTCTCATATACAATCTTGTTTTTGATCTAAAATTTCAGTCTTAGTTTCAATCGATCACAGTACTCTTTCTCATTCTTTTTGTGCAAATTAATATGGCTGCCTGATTGCTGTAGCCTCACGTAACTGTTTTCAATTCTGAATAGTGGTTTTCTGACTGCCACTCTTCCCACCACTCCAACTTCACGAAATCTCTTCTCTGTATCTTTCGATAGGCAAAGGTTTTATTTTTGAATACGGTGAAGAACATAACCACACTGCAAAACTCAACCAGAGGGACTTGAAACAACAAGAAAAGCAACATATGTTAAAATTAATAAAACCACCACCTCAGCCACCCAGTCGGAGCCCAATTGAACTGTCAGCAGATGAATTTGCCTTGATAGAGAAGCAAATAATAATGGACCAATCAATGTATATATTCAGTAGGCTGTGCTACAGAGTGAATGGGATGAAATCAGAGGTGGAACAATACTTTCATGCCGTTATAGATTTCCTGAAGTGCGTGCTGCAATGACTGCCAACAGCAGATATTTTTGACGAGCAGGATGCTTATACACTTCATAAGCCGGTGAGAAAAAGGTTTAAAACGGCCAAGACAACAGCGGCTTCGATTGACTCTATTTGACAAGCGGATTTAATAGACATGGAAAGATATTCAGTGTATAATGACGGCTACCGCTACATCCTATTCATAATAGATGTATTCTTTAGATATCTGTGGCTAATTCCTCTGAAAAATAAATCGCCTGAAACAGTTGCTAAAGCTACCAAAACGTTGATGTTAAAAGAAGACAGGGCTCCTGGCTATTTTTGTACGGATATGGGGAAAGAATTTATTGGCCGCGCTTTTCAGAACATGCTGACAGAGTTTAATATCAGTTACTACACTAGCAGTTCTATACATAAGGCCTCTTTAGCTGAAAGAGTTCAACTTACCATAAAGGAACGCATGCATCGCTATTTTACATATAAAAACACATACAGATATATAAACATTCTGGGGTCATTGGCGTCGTCATACAACCGTTCACACCACCTTACGATTGGCACAACACTAACGAAGGTTTAGAAAGAGGTACGCGCACAGAGGTGAGAAGAGATGGAGCACCGCAACCACACACTACACATTTCAAAATCAATGATTATGTGAGGCTATCACGTTCGGGAAATAAATTCGCGAAGGGATTTGAGCAAGGATGGACACGTGAGATTTTTAAAGTTAGTGCTATGAGACCTAAAGGCGAGATAATGATGTATTACGTTGAAGATTTGAATGGGGAAGAAATCGCAGGAGGCTTTTACCGCGAGGAGTTGCAGAAAGTGACATTTAATTTAGGAAAAAGTGTTTAAAATTGAAAAAAATTTAGGCAGCAAAGGTTCAGGAAAAAGAAAAA
This sequence comes from Bathynomus jamesi, assembly GCA_023014485.1. Classification (NCBI taxonomy): domain Eukaryota; kingdom Metazoa; phylum Arthropoda; class Malacostraca; order Isopoda; family Cirolanidae; genus Bathynomus; species Bathynomus jamesi. Next base: position 135,636 of record JAJOZX010003361.1, on the reverse strand, counting down.
TGTACCTGGTGAAAAGGCTGGGTTACCCAGAAAGCTTCAACACCTATATAAAAGCTGCTGCAAAAATGAAGCCTAAATAATATGCAACATAGTAACTAACCACTTCTACGTCACACTCCCGTACTCTTCTTCTCTCTCTGTACATCCTAACAACACCCTGGCCAACTTTGTGACAGAACTCCACGGACCCATTGAATTGGAGCGTGATTCGTGTGAGGTGGGTTTATGTGAACTCCAGTTAGCCACCAAATTTTTAACTCTTGAAAATAATCAGATGATATTTATGGTCCTTAGAAGAGTCGATGAGTGTGAAAAAATAGGCAAAACCTTACACAATACTGTGCGATCAGTCCTGTTCGGTGAGGTACAGTACTATAGTACAAATGTAACACTAGGAATCGGTCATTATGACAGAGCCAGAGTCTTGAAAACAAGAGTCTTGAACAGTCGTACCTGACAAATGATTTACTTTTTGAAGTCGTAAACATAGACACGCCTGCACGCACGTTGAAGTTAAAATCAACTCTTAGTAGAAATATTAAAAATATAGAGCTGTTCACAATTGTGGTCGAGGGCCGATATAGTGCAGCTCTCCAAAGAGATACCTTCCACGAGGCACAACATGACTTGTCCAGTTTAATGTATCAGTTGAAGATGGAGAAATTGGGTGAAAACTGCCCATCCCCATGCTATATTTACAGCAATATCGTAGGGAATCAATTTGTTGGGGACGCCCAGGCGCTGCTGCGCATTGCACACATCCCCAACCATAGAGGGAAAAGTTTGAGCATTATATATGACAAGCCCCATTATGTGAATGTTGCGACTAATCTATTAACCAATATCTCGATATATATAATATATATAAGAACGGTTGAGGGAAAAAATTTCCCATTCGGTGATGGGAGCCTAACAGAGAAGCTGCACTTTCGTCGCTTCCAGTTATAATGACCCGAAGACCTTTCATATTCTATCGAAGGGTGAGATATCAGCGTGGGAGTGGGCTTGGATCCATTTTTTCAACCTTACTATGCACCGCTGTCCCACTGTTGAAGAGGGGGGCTAGATACCTCGGGAGGAAGGCGTTACAATCAGGTTTTAACACGGTAGAAGACATAATGGGTAGAACTAAACCTAAAGAAGCCCTAAAAACATTTAAAACGTATACGGGACGAAATCATCAAAGATGCAAAGCGAAAAATGCGTGGTGGCGGAAAGAAGAGGGTTGTCAGGAAGAAGAGGTTACCAACACTTGGCGCTAAACGTAAAAGAACATCAAAAAAGAAGTGTCCTAAGCGTATGAAGCCTATGCCTGATCATTTTTTTAACTGATATAAGCTGAGGACACTACTCTCACGAATCATAGGCTGATTACTACTTGTCGAGAGAGGTGGTACTATTTCTGACTCGTTATGGCGCGTTTCATCCATCCGTGTAGTTCACAATGTTGTAAGTCGGAACTGTCCCTCTTTGATATGCCCCCTACTCAGGTTTCTATTGAGTAAGCGACTTTATTACAATTAACCCATTAAACACAATTAGTTCCCCGAGTGCCCCTATAGAATTCGTGATACCCAGCTCAGGGCCATACTTTTTTTATCCGAGCTGTATGCACATGTACGCTAGACTGCGTATAACCCATTCAGATGGAACGGACTGCGATGATAGTTACTCTGCATACCCTGAAACCAACTTTCTACACTCCATATTCAACCAGTGTGAGGTGTATTTAAATCAGGTTAATATCTCGGCAGGTACGGGTTATTATCACCTACGAGCCTATCTGGAAAATGTCCTCAACTTTTCAAAAGAGGCGAAGGACACCTTTTTAACCGCCGAGGGCTATTATCAGACTAAAGATGAAAATAGTATAAAGGATAAATTTTAAAATTCTAAAAAAAGATATACGAGTGTTTTGGTCGTCTTCATACAGACTTCACGTTCCAGGAGAAACTGCTTATGAACGGCGTCAAGCTGAAACTAAAGTTCAACCGCACGAGTCCTGAGATCTGCATAAATCTGGGACCTGATGAAGAAGAGGGCGCAAAACCCGTTGTGATTCATTTCATGGAGACATATTTGCGTGTACGGCGAGTGAAATTAAGTTCCCCGAAATATGTAGAAATTGAAAAAAATTTAATACACGCAACAGTAAAATATCCAATTAACAGAGTACAGATCAAACTATACACGGTGCCCGCCCGGTTGGCCTCGAAGCGGCTAGAAAACGTGGCCCTGGGAGTTCTACCTAAAAAGATATTAATTGGAATGCAGGATCACACTTCGACGAATGGAAAATATAAAAAGAGCGCCTTTAAATTCGAGAATTTCGGTCTTAAAAATATAACTATACGTAAATGGCATCGCATTGGGGGTGGCCTATGGCTACGGATTACTCATCAGACGCTGTGTTCCTGCTCTGCGCGAGAGCTTATAGTAGTCTGGCTCATAATGCCGGTGCCTCTGACGACCTTGGGTTTGGCGTAACGCAGAAAGAATTTGTCGAAGAATTTAACCTTTACCAGTTTGATATTACCCCTGACTTATCTACTGGTGTAAATACACACTTAAGTCCACAACAAAGTGGGAACATCTCAGTCATGTTGGAATTTGCCACCCTATAGACGCGCCTATTATCGTACTCGTGTACCTCGAATCACAGGCTCTAATAGAAGTTGACCGTTTCAGGAACGTGGTCACAGACTTTTAAAATGGACGCAAATACACCAGAGAGTAATGAAAAGTGACCGAATCACACGCTCCAAATTTATCGGCGTGTTTGCGAAGAGTGAAATTTTGAAAAAACTATATAGGGCTATGGGTTGATTGCCTGATACCCTCATCCGTTGGAAATTTCCAGCAGACTTCAGTGGAGAGCTACCGACAAAAGCCCTATGTTTTTTCGTTAGTTTGTTATGTCAATGTAGGTCTTTAAAGGACCTCTTTATATTTAATTGTTTTCGGTAATTCTATCCTCAGGATTTTAGATGCCTATATGTAAACGAAAAAATGTGTCCAACCTTATTTTCGCTGGGCCTTAGTTTGCTTCGATGTAGGGCGTGACGGTCTTCTTTGATGTAGGCCCGTTACGATGGAGCCTACACTGCGAGTATATAATATAGGCAGTCACGAATTAAACCCCTGAAGGAATAGGCCTATCCTTTTTATAATTATTAGGTTTTATATTATAAGGAATTCACTCAGGACTTTAGGGAAGACGAAGCACATCTTCCCTGTTCGCTGTAACATAAAGAGCTCCGAGCCAGAGCCGCTATAATATATCTTCGTATTTTAGTATAACTTGCTGATTTGGCGAAGGTTGTTGACCCTTGCCTTGATGTAATCTCATGAGTTAGCAATGGAAAATTTTGAACACGAGATCATAATTTGGTTTCTGTTGTTATGCAGGCCCGACGCCTACATACGGGTTCTATGTATGTTGGCAATCATTTCATTCCCATTAGGCTATGTCGCCAATCCCGAGGCAATTTTGTATAGATATTTAATTCAATTAATTAATAATTTATATTTAATTATGAAGTTAAAGGTATCACATACGATACCTTGTTGTAAGCGCGTATAGTTTTTCCATAGAAATATTGAAATTGCCAACTACGAGAGATTGGTATGGGATTATCGTGAACACCGACATTGTTTGTAATGTGGGATTTCATTGGTTTGCAATCTATTTTAAAAATAGGGAAAGAATTTACTATTTTGATTCACTCGACATTCAGCCCTGGAGTAACCCTGTGGTTGTACAATTTATCGAACAAATACATGTCCCTGAAATTGTCTGGAATCCTTACCGCCGCCAAGGATATTTTAATAATACTTGTGGCATGTATTGCCTTTCATTTCTCCTGCACATATCACGTTGGAAGGGTTTTATAAATTTCTTAAAATTATTCGATTTGTGCGACACTGAAATGAATGATAAAACGGTATGCAGGCAAATAAAAAAAGGTTCCCATTTGTCCGCATTCGTTGTGTTGTGTAAAGGTGTATATATATTTGTAACTATATTGTGTAAAGGGGTATATACATTTGGAGCTGTAAAATGTCTCCATTAAGGCTTATTTAATGGACGCTAGTTCTGTAAGCCGCTTTGTACAAGTTTTCTACTATTTAATAAATTAAATAAAAATACATTGTGTTTTGTTCTTAACCCCAAAAAACTTACATTAGATCCTCGATGACATGGCATTCGTTGGACCGGATGTGAGCCAATACCTCGACTCTGTATTCAGGCCCATGGGCTGGCTGCGCGGTAAAATCTCCAAATCATTTATTCCCCTTTCATTAAAGCTGTCACGAAAAGTTGCTATAATATGTTCGAGCTCCGTATCGGTCCTTTAAGGATAAATTAACATGATTAGTTCATACTGATTCTTTTTAATTAAAGTCCAATTTTTCATAAATCGAATTGTGTTCAGAAATCATAGCTCAGTGTTAATGCAAACTAGGCTGTAATTGAGATTACCTGCGAATGAAACATTTACTATAAAAAGCGAGTAGACAAAAAAACTTGCATTAGTTCCTCGATGACCTGGCGTTCGTTGGACCGGATGTGAGCCAATACCTCGAAATCATTTATTCCCCTTTCATCAAAACGAAAAGTAGCTATAACATGTTCAAGTTCCGCTTTGGTCCTTTAAGGAGAAATTAACATGATTAGTTCATACTGAATCATTTAAAGTTAAGTTAAATTAAAGTTTAATTATGCCTGGTTAGGCTACGCTAGGTTAGGTTATATTAAGAGATGAATGGCAAAACGCTGGGTGTTGGAATCCCCGTTAAACTCTAGGTCTAGGATGGGATGAAAAGCTTGACCTTCGTCAGAATGAGCAATTTTGGAACCTCCGTTAAACTGTAGGTCAAAGGTGGGGTGAAATGTCTGACCTACTGGGCTAGGTTCGGTTAGGTTATATTATAGCCGGTTAGGTTACGCTAGGTTAGGCTATATTATGTCCGTTTACGTTAGGTTAGGTTGTATTATAATCCGTTAGGTTATGATAGGTTAGGTTATATCACACCCGTAATGGCTAGGTTAAGTTAGGTTATATTACGCCCGGTCAGGCTATGCTGGGTTAGGTTATATTATGACCCGGTTATGCTATGCTAGGTTTTGTTATATTATGACCCGGTTAGGCTATGTTAGGTTATGTTACACCCGGGCAGTCTATGCTAGGTTAGGTTATGCTAGGTTAGGTTATGCTATATTATGTAATGTACCGGTTAGGCTACGCTAGGTTAGGTTATATTACGACCGATATATATATATATATATGGAGGGAGTTACAATATGAGAAAACGCGCAGCAAATTATAATCACAAAGCAGATATCCTTTCACTTCGTTTTATTACGAATTTTTAAAATTATAATACTTGCAATGAATGAAACGTCGTATATAATCACAAATTATTACGTAATTACGTACATCTCTGTGACGTCATTAGCGGGAAAATCGTTCTCGCCGTCACAAATTTTTGCAACAGTCTGCGTTGAAAGGAGTCCATTCCGGTCTACAGCGTTGAAAATTACACGCTTTGCCTCGGCATAGAAATCTTTATCTTCAAACAATTCCGGAGAGATGTAGAGCTGCTGCGATTGGCTCATGGCGAGGTATTTCAAAAGCACTGTTTGATAAAAACAACTGAATTGGAAGCCTGTGATGAAAATGTCCCCTTTTATAGACGGGGTCGTAATTGTGAACATCCCACAATACCCGAATCGCGAGTTTCCTATTGGCTGTCGGTGAAATTTGGGTGGGCCACAACGTGTGTGTGATGCCATCCACCAACCAGAGGTCCTTGGGCTCCGCCCACAGGGTTGTGACTGGCTGTCCCGTGAAATCTGGGGCGTGTCAAATATATCTTGCCCGTTCCAGACCCATGGAGAGAGAAATGCATTGTTTGGAAAATAAATCGTGCTTTCTATGACGCCGATGAGATGGGTAGGAGAAGGAAAAGTGGAACAACCATTTATATATGAGAGGCTTAACGATGCTGGAAAATAAATTTGTAAATCGGCTTATGTTGGCCCATCTAAAATGGATTTGGAAAATTTATTATTTCCTCTGGAAAATAATTAGTCAGAAACTGGAAGATAATTTTAAAAATCAATTGCCCGTGAAAGCTCAACAATTCTCGTAGGTGTAAAGTTTATGACATCCGTCTAAATGAAAATGGAAAAATCACCTGTCCGTGAAGGCTCGGTCTACCGTACTACATACTGGGGTATTAGGACTCGCCTGTATAGCTGTCAGGTAGTCAGAAAAGGAAGGGTTTTAGTGACAATCGAAGATATATTTGGAAATTTGGGTACAATTCGCGTATGTTTGAGAGAAACGCTAAACTGGAAAATAATTGGCCCATGAAGAATGGAAGTATCATAAACGTGAGAGTTTAATCTTTATGATGTCTATGCCATAAACCTGGAAAATAGCTCTTAATATATATACCGTATATATATATATATATATATATATATATACATATGAGGGGGAAAAACAAACAGATAAACAATATGACCGAGTGTTGCAATATAGTTTAACGGGGGAATTTAATCATTTAAGACATGGAAAGGTCTGAACTCAAACCCACCAAAAGTGGAAGAAAAGGTTTTCAGCTGAGAGAGAGAGAGAGAGAAGAGGAGAGAGAGAGAGAGAGAGAGAAGTTCTCTTTGGAAAATAAACAATATTATTTTATCATTTTATTATCATTATATATATAATATATATATATATATATATATATATTATTTTTAATGTATATATTCCTCGTTTGCATTTCTTATATTATCGAATGTATATTTCATGAAACATTCCAATAATTCGTCTAAATAAACAGAATGATGTAATGGTGTTTTATTTAGTTCTTTTGGTTGTAAACGATATTATTATTGAATTATACCAAATGGCTCCCTTCTAAGCAGACTGACGGATGTACGTAGTGTGTGTACAATAATAAGAGTCGCTGATTGTAAAATACGTGATGAAGAACAATTCGTACTTGCTAGTGTCTCTCTTCACATGAAGGTCAAGTTGTGGCCCCGCCTCTAGGCACGGTTTGGTGGAGGAGCGAGTTGCTCTCCACTTGGGTTCGAGACCCGGTCATGGTAGGCGACGTGTACACTAATCTTCCTTTTAAACGATGGAGGGAATTGTTTCTGTTTATATAATTGTTGTGTGTGCTTTTTGTACTAATTAGTAATTTTTTGGAACTTTTTCCGGAACTGTACATATATAGGCTTTCCTTTGGCTAACCTTTCGTTAGCTTCCACCCGAATTGTTAATTCTGACGAAGGTCAAGCTTGTCACTCCACCTTAGACCTACTGTTTAACGCGGAATCCAGCAGTCCCCGCGTCTTAGCCACTAAGATACCCAGGGTTTCCTTTTATTTACCAGCCGTGGAAGGATGCACGGTCACCGGGTCTCGAACCCGGCGCATATAATCGAGCATATAGTTGTGTGTGTAATATTTTATGGGCGTATAGGCGGGAGTGTACCTGCATTTGTCCAAAAGTTGTATACACTGTGCCAACTGGCTGATAATGCCTGTAGGCACTGGCTTCTACGCCAACTGGCTGATTAGGGGCTTATAAGACAGCAAGCGCTGGGATGAAGCCTTAATGTGCCCTTGGCTTCTGCCAAGCGAACACCTCTCTTCCTCACTCTCCTCCTCTCTCAGGTTAGGTATATCCCTTTGGGGTTGAGGCCGTCCCACCTTCTCCCCGAAAGAGGTCTCCCCCCAGCTTGCTGGGGGAATTCATTGCAACTTGGGGGATAACCCGTCCCCAATAGTTGCATAACATCTTGCAACATTGATCAACATTTGCAATTTCATTGCACTCTAACACTTCGCGACCATACTACTATCCTCCTTTTGGGATTTCGGAGAAAACCTTTGCTATTGCACTAGAGCTATCAAAAACTTTTGATAGATTCTGGCACAAATCCTCAATTTCCAAACTGCACTCCTTCCGTTTCTATCCTTCTATCTGCGCCTTCATCTCTGATTTCCTTTCTGGCCGATCTATAGCTGCGGTTATAAATTACCACTGTTCTTCTAAAGCCATTAAAATTGGTGTTCCCCAGGGTCTTGTCACGCCACCCAGTGGCGGATTATCATTGAGGCAATTGAGGCTGAAGCCTCAGGTCCCCATGCTTGAGGTGGGGCCCCAATGAACTGAGTTTCGATGATATAATTCGAAATTTCGTAAACTTCTTTGATTAAATATGACAGGGTACACAAACTGACAAATTCTCTGTTTTATTTTGTTTTATAGGCCCTAAAGTAAAGCAAACTGCAAAATACACTTGTTAAGGTTCTTTTAAGTTTGTTTCTCAATTAGCATAGGCACCGTACATATAATTCGTGTAAATGTACTATATACTGTACATGTAAAAAGCTATAGAAAAGGGCCCCCAAAATAAAATTAGCCTCAGGCCCCAAGTACAGTTAATCCTCCCCTGCCGCCACCCACTCTCTTCCTTTTGTTTATCAGTTACTGTATTTTTTAAGTCATACTTCTTGTCCTATCTTCTACTATGCCGATGATTCCACCCTTCAGTTCTCCACCGCTTCACAAAGCGTCTCTCAACAGTCACTTCATATTTCGCGTGAGACGGCTATAGCGTACATGACTTCTGATCTTTCTACTATCTTTGATTGTGGCAGAGAAAAACGTTGTGACTTTCAGTGCTTCATAAACTCAGTTCCTTCATCTGTCTATTCGTCACAGTCTTCCACACGACTATCCCCTCTTCTTCAACAATACACAAATCAATCCTTTCTCTTCGCTTAACATTCTTGGTATTTCCTTTTCTTGTGATCTTTCCTGTAAAGATCACACATTCTCTCTTTCTAAAACGGCGTCTAAGAGGTTAGGTGTGCTGTACCGCTTCTGCAGTTTCTTTACTCCGTCAGTTTCTGTCTCTAGAAGGGTGTTATCCGCCCCTGTATGGAGTATGCTTCCGATGTGTCGGGTGGCTCAACCCACATAGCTCTACTTGATCGGGTGGAATCAAAGTCCTTTCGTCTCATCAATTCCCCGCCTCTTACTGACTGTCTTCAGTCTTCTCTTTGCCGCAGTGTTGCCTCACTCTCTCTTTACTATCGCTATTATAACGGACATTGCTCTTCTGAACTTTCTAACTGAACTCTGGAACAATCTTCCTCCATCCATCTTTCCTGTTATCTGTGACCTCCAATCTTTCAAACGCAGAGTGTCCAACCATCTCAAAAACTATGGGCCTTGGTTTTGGCTCTCTTCTTCTGTGTAAAATAATCAATAATTTTGTAAAATTTTACCTTTTGTTTACTATTATGATAATTATCACCATAATGAATATTAGTTACATTTATTATTATTATTATTATTATTATTAGTAGTAGTAGTAGTAGTAGTAGTAGTAGTAGTAGTACTTGTTGTTACTATTATTATTATTTGCCAATTTCGGTTATCTTAATTAATAAATAAACTAAATGGCATTAATTTTGCTTAAAAGCTTCCATGCTTCTAAAGATATATTCAGATTAGAATTCTGTGAATCTATTAATGCCATATCACATATCTAATCTGTTCAGAAAAATATTGAAAAATATTGTAAAACTTTATGCAAGTTTTATTCTTTTTCTGAATGAAGGTTTTTGTTTGTTTAAAATACTGTATATACGAGGGCCACTCAATATATTTTGCCCCACCCTTTTTTCTTTCCAAGTTTTCTTGTAAGTTCCAGAAATTTTGTACACAAGTAGTTACATACCTTTTTTACAAGTTTTTATTTTTCCACATAGTCTCCATCCTTTTCTACGGCTTTCCTCCACCTCGAAACAAGGGCCTTTATTCCTTGCTGGTAAAAGTCCGCTGGATTCCGCTGGAGCCACCTCTTAACCTCCTCAACAACCTCATCGTCACTCTGAAACTTTCTTCAACGAATAGCATCCTTCATTGGCCCAAACAAATGGAAGTCTGAAGGTGCCAGATCTGGGCTGTATGGAGGGTGGGGTAACACAGTCAAGCGCATTTTTGTGATAACCTCTTTTGTTTGCAGACTGTTGTGTGGTCTTGCGTTATCGTGTAAAAGAAGGACGTCTTCCAGTTTTCTTTCCAGTCGAACTCGCTTTATACGTGTCCCAGAAGATGGTGGCCATAACCTTTCCTGCAGAGGAAGCCATTTTGAACTTTTTCTTGCGTGGGGAGTCTGCGTGATGCCACTCCATGGACTTGCGTTTTGTTTCAGGTTCAAAGTGATGTACCCAAGTCTCATCCCCAGTCAAAATTCGTGAAAGGAAGTCATCCCCCTTCTGTCTCGTATCGAACCAACGATTCAGAAGCAGTTTCTTTGGGCTTTGTGATCTTCAGTCAGTTCGCGGGGAACAAACCGTGAACACACTTTTGAGTATCCCAGTTGCTGAATTATCGTATTCACACTTCCTTCACTAATTCCTAGCTCCAGTGATAGCTCCTTGTATGTGACGCGCCAATCTGATCGAATGATGCTGTTAGCACGTTGCACAGTGTGAGATGTCACAGCCGATGCCGGGTGACCGCTGCGTGGCTCATCATCGAGGCTGGCTCTCCCTCTCTCCGATGATCTCACACGTTTAGACCAGCGTCCAACTGTGCTTCGATCAACAACAGCATCTCCATAAACGTTTTGTAGACGTTTTTGAATATTTCCAACTGTTTCCTTCTCTGCGGTTAAGAACTCGATAACAACTCTCAGTTTACGACGCACATCACTGTCAGACGCCATTTTCGAAACTGCGTTAACCATCGTTTAAAAGCGTTTTTATACCAGGAGGGGAGGTTCAAACTGGAAAAATCCGGTTATGTGAAGCGCAGAAAGTTCAAACTTGCGGCCCAAAAGACATTTCAGCCCCATGGCCTATTATTTAGCTAAGAAAAAAGGGTGGGGCAAAATATACTGAGTGCCCCTGTATAATGTTATGATTGGGTTGTTTAACCTCCTTTTCACCATCAAAAGTTATATGATGGAGCCCACCTACAGCTTTACGTGGAATCCGAACCACGGGTGCCTACATAATATGTACGTGTAGAACGGTCTTTCATCCAAATACTCTCTAGACCCAATGTCACTTAACTTCACTGATCAACGGGAAGCGGTGTTACGACACTGGCCACGACGCAACCCCGTAGACGGACATTGCGTAAAATTCTAGTAGAGATGTTGGCACATTCTTTTCGATTGTTCCGTTTGTTATTCACTGCCGTATGGTCGTGATTTGTAAATCAGGTAAACCCTCAGAAAAGTTGTACAGCTGAAGAGAAGTTAACCAATGTCTCTACTAGAATGTTACGTAATGTCCGTAGTAGTTTATGTAAGAAAGTTAACATATGTAATGGTTTTCTCGGACTGCAGTGAATATGCCTTTGTCGTGGTGGAGACACCAATTCCCACTGTCGCGCCCAAAAGACTTCAAAGCTCCTTAAACTCTACCAGCATCTTGACCTTGAAGTACAAAAGCGAGAGCCGTGTTTATATTCGCTTCACCGCAACTTATGGTAGGCCGTCCCTATATGCCTGTCCTTGAACTTGCCTTCACGTCGTCCTCTAACTCAGACGTTTGAAGAACTCATTATTATCGTGCAGTTTTAAACTTTTCAAATGTCTCAATTCTGATTTGCCAGTTTTACAGTTGACTTTTTTCGGCACGAGATGACCCCAGCAGTCGAAGCGCTGGTGAACCACTGCCGTTCCTTCCTTCTTTCCGGTTTTATAGCAAAATTTAATGTTACTTCTTTAATCATCACTCAGCATAATTATCATTTTTGAAAAATCCCCACAGATTATTCTGGATACATTCGTTTACTAAACGAGGAATATGTGTGAAATGCATGTTTATGAACTGCATGTTTCTTATTGCATGGTAACAAACACTGCTGCCAACAGTTACTATAATGACAAACAAACGCCAGTTTCATTCCTATTACTGTTTATGACATCAATCTTGAAAATTATTTAACTAGTGGCTGCACCTCGTGTGTATATATATATGTATATATATATATATATATATATTAGGGTGGCCCTTATTTTAACATTTTGGAAAGTTCTACCTCTGACCTTCTCAGGTGGTTCCATTTTGGTAAAAACTAAGATGAGTCAAATATAAGCCAGATTGAATAATATTTAGGGGTGGCTCAAGGGCTTCAAAGTTTGCCCCCCTATTTGTGACCTCGATGACCTGTTTCCTTTTCTTTGCTTACAGGTTTTATGCATCATGGCAACGCGCTCCCACGATTTTCTGGTTAGCCCCGCGGACGGGATCGAAGGAAGTAAACTCCCTTCTGGGAAGCAAGTTCTTGACCACTCCTTGCATCGCCATATTGTTCTCAAAGAAGAAATCCGAACAGCAGCAACTCGGACCATCGAGCGAGTCGAAGAGTTCTGGTCTCGCGCCAGAATCCCAACCAAACATAGCCAGGATTCGATCAAAAAGCTTGAGCAACTCTTCTTCGAGTGGAAGGGGCTGAAGAAGAACAAAAGCCGTCGAACCCACACCCAACAAGCTAATGAAGCCACGTTCTTAGCCAAAGTCGAGGAACTTTTTGACGTAGCACACGCTTATGCCATGGAACTCATCAAGAAGACAAGCTTTTCCTTGAATCTCAGCGGAAGAAAGGATGACCTGGCTCCCTGGGAGGAGTTGACAAGGTGCTGCTCCAACAACAGCAGAAGCAGAAGAAGGAAGAAAAACTGATGAGGAGACGTCATCGATCACAACTTGACAAAGAAGCCTTGTTGGGAGAAACGGAGCTGGAGAGAGCACTGACTCAGAAGATCTGTATCAAGAACCATGTCCCAGCACAACTAGTGCGGGTAGTGTGTCTCCGCCACGAAAACGAGGACGCAAACCTGTCTTTTCACCCCAACTGGCCGCTATGCTTGATCGAAATGGTTTGAGTGACAGAGCTACTATGATGATCATCTTCGAGGCTTCCAGAGCCCTTGGACGAGACCCACAAGAGCTTGCTCTGAACAGGTCGACCATCCAACGTCAACGTCAACAACACCGAGAAGCAGCCGCTGCCAGCATCAAAGAGGCGTTCAAACCAGACACACCCCTTACAGTTCACTGGGATAGCAAGCTCATGCCTGATCTCACAGAGAATATGAAGGTGGATAAGCTGGCTATTCTAGTCTCGACAATGGGAGAAAAGAAGCTGCTGGAGATTCCGAAGATACCCAATGGGACCGGCCAAGCTATGACCCAAGCTGTGTACAACGCCATTCGCCAGTGGGGGCTAGAAAACTTTATCCGTGCCATGTGCTTTGACACAACTAACTCCAACACCGGTCGATCGTCAGGAGCCTGCGTAATTCTCGAGCTCCTACTGAGCCGGCGTCTTCTGCATTTTGCCTGTCGACACCATATCCTGGAGTTGGTCTTGGCCACCGCCTTTCAAGCTTGCTTGGGCCCCAACAGTGCACCGGAAATCCTCTTGTTCAAGCGGTTCCCCAAGCACAATGGCACATCCATTGACCAAGAAAGGTACGAGGACGCCTTCTTCGACGACTTCGCTGCATTAGAGCTTGCTGATGTCCGGAACGAGGCCATTGCGTTCAGTGAGCAACAGCTGTTGGAACACCAACCCCGAGATGACTATCGCTCGCTATTCAAGCTTATGCTGATCTTTCTCGGAAGCACACCTCCACATGGGAAGACGCTTCGAGCTCCTGGGCCTATGCATCTTGCTCGCTGGATGGCAAAAGCCATTTACAGCCTCAAAGTTTGGATGTTCCGGTCTCAGTTTCACCTGACAGTGAGGAAAGGTAAGGGACTGAGATTTTAATATCTTTCTTGCAAAGGTTTACCTCAAGGGCTGGTTTCTGGCACCTCTTGCTTCCACCACAGCTAGAAACGATCTCCAACTTCTTCAGCAGCTTCACACATACCCTCAACGAAACAAAACAAAAAACGCTCGCCACTTTTGTGTCAAAGGAAAGCAGAAAACTGTTCTCGACGCTAGGCATGCCGGATACATTCCTCAACGAAGACCCTGGTATATGGAATGACAGGGATGAATTCAAGGCTGCCCAGGCAATCGTCCGCTCTTTAGCAATGACCAACGACCATGCAGAGCGAGGCTTTGCCCTGATACAAGACGCGACGCGGTCAGGGCGATTTCGAAATGAAGAGCAGCTGCAATATGACCTCCAAGTTATCGAGCAGAGCCGGGCAAACTTTCCTGACGCGAAGAAATCAACGCTGCTGATGAAGTCGTGATGTGCGATTCTGTTATAACCAAGTGTCCCTTCTACACTGTTTTGAAATTATGTAATTACATTTTTGTACAAAGATCATTCTTTATAATAATGCAGTACAAGGAGTCATGGAAGAAATATACTTAATTTCCTAGACAAATAACTTAAACGGCTAACACACACGGCCTATGTCTGGAGGGGTGCTAGAGTGTACAAATTTTGACGGCTTTGAGCCACCTCTAAATATTAACATTTTCTATTCAAATTTCACATAGGATACTTTTTCATGAAAAGGAACCATTTGGCGGCGTCAGACGTAACATTGCTCTGTTCTGAAATTATACCATATGGATAAGGGCCACCGTAATATATATATATATATATATATATATATATATATATATATATATATATATACATACACGAGGGGCGGTCATAAAATAAGTTTACACGGCGTATAATTTCGTAACTAAATGACCTACATTGATTGTATCAGGTGAATTCGTTAATCATCGTTGGCAACACTGCACATCGATTCGGCTGCCATTTACCGTACATTAGTTATATGGGTCAGTTGAAAATGGCGGCTCGACTGAAACAGTGCCCTGCCCTACAGAGCAGTCCAGGACGTTTACGTTTAATGGCCGCTCGCAAACGTTCTAGTGTTGAACAATATGCAGCTGCATTGATTGCTGTGCCTTTTTGCATGAAGTCTGCGAGCAAAACGTCTTTGTGGTCCCAAAACACGATAACCATCACTTTTTTAGCGGACCGCACAATCTTGAACTTCTTTGGTTGCAGGGACTCAGGGTGTTTCCATTCCATGCTGGCACGTTTTGTTTCCGGAGTACGATGATGAACCCATGTCTCGTCTCCTATGACAATGCGCTCGAGAAATTCTTGACCACTGACAGATTCGGAATATTATTGCAGAAATGACAGGGCACTCTTCCAGTCGAGCCGCCATGTAGTGGTGGTGTAGTGGTTAGCGTCGCTGACTACGAATCCATCGGCTCCGGGTTCGAGACCCGGTGACGGCAGCCGGCGCGCAGCAAAACCCAGCTGTTCATCCTTCCACACAATAAAAAAAAGAAAGTGGTTGGTAGATAAATGGGTACACTGGGTGGCCTAGTGGTTAAGACGCTGTGCTGCTGGTGGGGCGTGGTTTGGATTCCACGTTAAACTGTAGATCTAAGGTGGGATGACAAATTTGACCTTCGCCAGAATGAACAATTCGGGCGGAAGCTAACCAAAGGTTAACCAAAGGTGTATGTATACAGGGTGGGCCGAAAGTCTGGATCCATAGGAAAATATTTATTTTAATACATAAATTACAACAAATGGTAAATACTTAAAATGAATATCAACTTTAACTCGTAAATGCGTATCCGTGATACTGTACAGTGGTTCGTACTCCAGTATAAACAACAAATTATAACAAATGCTCAAATTGGCGGCCTCTGACATCGAGACACTTAGGGATGGAATTTATGATTTTTAATAATTCTTCGAATTGACGTTCTTGAGATGCGTGTTTCATTTGATAATCTTCTTGTTGACTTTACTGGACTATTCGTTAAAGTTTCACATACCATTGCAGAGGTATTTTCATCAGTTGCAGTTTTTGGACGACCAGAACGCCGTCGATCATGTACACTTCCTGTTTCTTTGAAACGTTTAAACAACTTGCCAACAGTCGCATGTGTTACTGGATGCTTATCAGGATGATTTCTATTGAATTCGGTAGCAACTTCTCTGTGTGTAGCGCCCTGTCTTGCGTACATGAGCACAAGTTCTACCCGGTCTTCTGTTGTTAGATTCGAAGCCATTTCTGGGCTGAAATAAAAAAAGTATTTGAGTATTTATACTGGAGTACGAACTACTGTACAGTATCACGGATACGCATTTACGAGTTAAAGTTGATATTCATTTTAAGTATTTACCATTTGTTGTAATTTATGTATTAAAATAAATATTTTCCTGTGGATCCAGACTTTCGGCCCACCCTGTATATACGTGCAGCACAGGGAATGTTTCGTCCCAAGCACATATCTTACAACTATACCATCCAAAAAACCAAAGAGATGTAGGTTACTCGAGGCATGGCTCAAGCTGGACGGGGACGAAACATCCTCCATACTGCATGTTTTGTTTTAGTCTCCGTATTGACTTTAATCTATAAAGTTATTTTATATATATATATATATATATATATATATAATATATATATATATATATATATATGTGTGTGTGTGTGTGTGTGTGTGTGTGTGTGTGTGTGTGAACCAGTTCTCAACAGACTGCTAAATAGACCACAATTAAAACTTTGTTCTTAATTCCGCAGGTGACGAATCGTGGCGTCAGATCCCAGCGAGGGGAGAGCAGCCTCCCGCAAGACACGCTCACTCGGCTGTTACTCACGATAACCACATTTGGGTGTATGGAGGCATGACAGATTTAACCGAGAGAAACGACTTCTGGAAGTATGACATCAGTAAGTTCGTGAATGAAGTTAGTTACCTTTCCACTTCACATAGTTTGCTCCTTTTATTTATGAAAATAATGTTCATTGCCACAGGGGAAATATTTCCTTGGAAATATTTTAACTTTTTCACCTTTTCTACAAACTGCCATTTGTTACTCCATCTCGCCCATTGACCATCCCAATAAAAAAAAAGCGTTCTTCCTATTGCTAAAATTTTGTCACGTAACCCCCCCCTCCAAAAAAATAAAAACAATGAAAAGAAAAACATGACATTTTCTTCTGCACGTTAGAAAATAATAAGGACCGGAACGCCATTCCGGCCTGCTAACCCACAAGGAAAAAGAAAAATGATTCCAAGGTCTTTTGTGTATTCAGAAGTACACCTCGTCAGGGAATGACGAGTTGTACTTCTGAATACACAAAAGGACTTGGAATAATTTTTCTTTTTCCTTGTGGGTTTGCATCATTCATTCATTTCACGTGTTTAATTGTGAAATTCATCCCATATATATATATATATATATATATATATATATATATATATATATATATATATATTTTGTCACTTGCAAAACCAGTCATTACACCTAATTACGCATTACTAACCTAACAATCTAATTTGGTTGGTTAGGTTAAGTTGGTAATGACTGGTGTCATAGATTGACTGAAACGTTTAGGCATTATTTGAAATGACCTGGTTTCACAATGTGACTGTGACATTATACATATGTACATATAATGTACATGCAATGTTTTGTCCTTCCAAATATAATAAAAGAGACCCCATTTCTTTACTGTTTTTACGATGTGCTGAGTTCCCATGGCAACTGAAAACCATTCGCGAAAGAATTATTTGTTTACCTTTGTTTTCCTTTTCTTTTGCGATGAGGTGATTGAGTTTGGCATTCTTGTATAATGCATAAAGCAATAGTACCAATCTTAAATCTAAAATTTAGTAGTATGAGGTATTTTAGCTGTAATAATTATTTATAAATTTCGATAATTTAATGTATTAAGTTATTACAAATTTAGTTATATTAAAACACACGAAAATTTACGTAGATATGAATTTGTAGAAATAATTTAAGCATCGTTGATGAATATTTATAGTGAAGACGTTTTAGATGAAAAGTGTGAATTACGTCTACAAGAAAACTATCGAAAGGAACCTTTTATCTACTTCTTGTTTCTTGCTCTATTATTTTTCTTGCTCTATTATTTATTTAAAATATAATTTTTTCTCAGATACTCTTCAGTTAAATATAATACCTTAATAATTATATTAGATTATCTGGATCACCCGAAGATCAGGGTCCCCAGGCTCATCTGGAGGCCCTGATCTTCAAGTGAGAAAAATTGGGGGCCTTGATCTTGAGGTGGCAAAATTTATTTTATTTTTATGTTAAATTTTTA